>JADRCH010000097.1:7299142-7344296 GCA_019843965.1 Rhynchomys soricoides | reverse complement strand
TGCTCAAAATGTATGAAAAAAATTAATAACGAAAAACAAAAACAAGAGAGATTGTGCTTCAACAAGATGAAAGGCAAGAATCAACTCCCAAAAATTGTTCTCTGATCTCTGTACACACACACACACACACACACACACACACACACACACACACTACATAAATAAAGAAAATTTAAAACTGGGATATGCCCAGATATTTCATTCTATAATAAAATAAGAACGAGCTTTCTTGACATTTTTTCCCCACATTATTTGGGGTCTGCCTGAATTCCCTTCAAGTTTCAGGTTAAACTTGGTGTGTTGATACTAATCTGTTTTTCTGTAGCCCGAGGATAGAATTGTTATGATTAAATTTATAGACTTTGGCTTTACAAATGGGAATTTAGGGGGTTTCTTACAATAATAATTTTATCTTTATAAATTCAGTTTTAATTACAAATAATATAACTACATTTTATAAATTAGAAAAAAATAAAATTATCTATATATGATTCTATTGGGGAAATACATATATGCATATATTTTATATATACATATAGAATACACACACACACACATATGAACCACTATCTAAAAGATGTAACCAATAGAACCAGCCATTGTCTCCATGGCAACATATAAGAAGACTTATTATGATTCTGAAACCTCTGTATTGACTATGTACAAGGGAACTGGTAAACTTTTTCTAGTAGCTCTCTGCAAATAACCAATCCTGAAGGGATTGCACAACTCTGTTGTATTTTGTAACAAGCCCAGCTCTCTTTGCGTGTGTGTGTGTGTGTGTGTGTGTGTGTGTGTGTGTGTGCTGGGAATGGAACCCAAGGCCTTGCACATGCCTGGCAACTGCTGTGCCAATAGGTTACCTCTCCAACCCCAAACCTTAGCTTTTTTAATTTGTTATTATATTTATTCATTTTATTATATGTGTAAATGTTTTGCCTGTATATATGTCTGTGAGCTATGTGCATGCCTGGTGCCCAAGCAGACCAGAAGAGGACACTGGATCCTCTGGAACTGGAGTTAGAGATGGCTGTAAAACACCACATTGGTGCTGGGAATAGAACCTGGATCCTCTGCAAGAGTACCCAATGCTCTCAACCACTGAGCCATCTCTCACGCCTCCACACCAACCTTATCTTTAATGCCTTGGTGCACATGTGCTTTATTCATATTCCGAGCAGAAATGTGATCCCTCTTTTCTCTTTAGTCTTCCTTTGGTAGGAATCGCATCAGTTTCTTCAGTGGGATGAAATCAGTGGCATCCTGAGTCAGAAATCAAATAATTTCCCTCTTGAATTCCTCCAAATGAAAAGGGGGAGATGAGAGTCAGCTGGTTCATAAAAAGATCAGAAGACTTTAGGCATCCATAGAGACTTTTTGAAGAGCAATACAAACCCTTAAAGGAATCAAATTGAGAATAATAGCATGGGACTAGGGAGATAGCTCAGTGAATGAGATTGCTTGTTCTCTCCAAGCATAGGACCAAAGTTCAAATCCCCAGCTCCTACATAGAAAGCCAGTATTGAATTATCCCAAAAGTGAATCTCAAAAGCACACTGGCTAGCCAGCCTAGCATAAACAGACAGCTTCCAGTGAGAGACCATCTCAAGGCAGTAAGTAAAGATTGATAGAGGAAACACCCAACATCCTGCTCTAGCCTTTGAATCTCATGAGGATATACACCTGCACAGTCACATGTATACACACACACACACACACACACACACACACACACATACCAGAGTAACATGAACTTGGACTAAAAGAATGTAACCAAAAGAAAATGAATGTCTGAGCTTCCTAGAAGCCAGCACAAGGAGGAAAATGGGAAGGGAGCCATGCCTCCTCTTGCTTTACAAAGGAATTTGTTCAGAAGTATTAGAAGGTTCAGCATTCTTTCCTTTGAATTTGGAAGGAACAACTTTTACATAGATCTGTATGCATGATTAAAATCATAAACAATAAAACAAACAAGAAACTCATCTTTTCTAAATTAGAGATTACCTATTACAGTTTCTTCCGTGGCCCCAACAACAAGAAGCAGGAAGCAAGATGTACCACTGTCATCACGTTTGCAGATTTTTGTGTTTGTTTTTGCATTTTCTTTTTGAGGACAAGGTCTCTCTGTACAAGCCATTGTTCTACAAACTGTCTTGACAGCCGCAGTGAATGAGCAGAGACTGGTCAGTAGAACTGATTGCCTTAATGCCCATTCACCTACTTAGAATCCCCACTCACTGCTGAGGTCACTGCTGATGACTGGCCTTCAATAGCTTCTGACAGACTTGCCCGAGGGAGACTCACCTTATCAAAAATGGCCACCACTCTACAACAAACTTTTTCTGGGCTGGAGAGAGGTCTCAGTTGTTTAAGGTGCTTACTTCTCTTATGGAAGACACAGATTCATTTTCAGCACCTAAATGGTGCCTTACCACCACCTGTATGTCCAATTCCAGGGGATCCATCATCCTCTTCTGGCCTCTGTAGGTTCCCTCATACACATAACTCACACAGATACATGTTTAAAGTATTTCATGATAGCCATATATCTCTTTAGCCAAGCAAGCATGGTTGTGCATGCCTCTAATCACAGAGCTTGGAAGGCAGAGGCAAGTGGGTCTATGTGATTTAGGTTTACATAACCAGTTCCAGGCCAGTCGGGGCTATGTAGTCTCAAAACAAACAAACTCTTCTTTCAATTTCTACAAAAACCTCTTTCCTTAAGGCTGAGTAGAGTAATGAATGGAACCCGTTCTCCCAATCCAGGGTATGGAATGCAAAACTACAAGAAACTCTGGGGAAAGGGATTTGGAACTAGACCTGACAGAAGAACTGAGATGTTCAAGCAAAGAGGCATGACATCATGGGCAATAAACTGTTCATCTAAGAAGCACAGCCTGCTGTCGAGGTCAAAGAGAATCTGACAGAGAAACAAGTGAGAGGCATCTGACTGTGTTGGTTTGGGTCCACAGTCAAGAATCTGGTCATTTGTCCATTTGTCCTGGGGTTTCTTCTGGTCTCCAGGATTAGCCTTTGAAGAGAAAGGCATGCCATGGGTTGAGGGAGGGTAGGGACAGGCTGGAACCTGCCAGGTACCACATGTCACTCTATCTAGCCATGTATAAACCTCTGAGAAAGGATGACTATTTCTTCTCCACCTCTCAAATTTTGTTTGACCTACTCTTTGGCCAGTGGTAACCTGAAGGTATACAGAAAAAGAACCCCTGGAAACATAACTAGCAGTTTAGCCAAGCTGACAATAGATGAATCCAGTGTAGTTGGATTTGTAAGTTATAATTGACTAGTCGTTCTGAGGCTTCTCTCTGGAGGTATTAATTACTTTCCTTGTTGCTGGGACAAAATGCCTGACAAAAGGTAGTTAAGGAAGGAAGGTTTATTTTGGCTCAAGGTTTAAGGGGATACAGATGGTCAAGGGAGTCACCACGGGGAAAGGAGAGCTTAGCTTCGATTCCTTGCCTCATCATATCTGAGCAGAATAAAGATGAAGGGGAATTGAGGCTGAGCTATGAAACCCGAAGACCTCCCCACCACAGCTCTCCCACACTCCCCACCCCTGCCCCACCCATCCACCCATGTACAGCGACCTACTTCCAACAAGGCTCCACCTCCTAAAGGTTCTAAAATAGAACCGCTATCTAGGGACCAAATGTTCCAACATGAGCCTAACCAACAAGATTTTGAATGCAACTCTCTGGCCCTGACAGGACAATAAGGAACACACTCAGGAAGAGGTTGGGAGAATTCCCTGGTGGGAGGCCTGCTTCACCTGTCTCAGGCCTTTGCAACTTTTCTACTAGCAGGTCCTGGAGGAAATGACCTTGAGTAGACTTGAAAGGACTTGGGTCACAATCCAAAGGAGCCCACCTTCTTAAAATGATTATCATTATCCTAAATTTTTTTTTTCAAATCTTACATTTTGCATTGTGCTATGCATATGCTTGTATTAGTGGATTAGTGGGTTTTAAGTTGCTTCCTGGGTCCATTTCCTAGCCTTTCTTCCCCTAAATGCTTCAGATATGTGCAGAAAGAGGCAACCCTTATCCTGTAGCTTCAAAATCCCTGCTCTACTATGTGTCCCCTGAAAAGTCCACACCTAAGATACTTTACCTAAAAGCTTAGATAATGCTTTTGTGATCTGTTTAAAGTCTCCAAGGGCTGTCAGCAGCCATCCAGATCCAGTCTTGTCCAAGGGCTGTCAGCAGCCATGCAGATCTAGTCTTGTCTTCATAATCGGGACTGAAGGACTTGGCCATCAGATTTTCTTGGATCTTATAAAAAATATATGTGTATATATATATATATATATATATATATATATAAATAAAAAAAAATTTTTTTTGGTTTTTCAAGACAGGGTTTCTCTGTTAAAATTTATATTTTTATGATATAACAAAAAAAATCATAATATCTCCAGTACTAAGTTCTGGAAGTTTTCTTTCTAACTTTATTCTTTCCTCTTTCGTTCTTACTACATTTATTTATTTTAGTGGGGGAGGCAGCGGATACAAACTACACGGTATGTGGAGGTCAGAGGACAAGTACCTAAATCGGTTCTCTCCTTTTATCATGTGGGTTCCTGCATCGAACTCGGGGGTCATCTTGCTCCACAGCAAGAGCCGTTGACCTGGGGAGAGCCAGTTTGCAGGCGTCCTTAAAATACCTCTAAAAATACCAAGGGCCGGGTCATTGAGCCCACTGCCTTCCTGGAACTCCTGGGTGACCTGGTCCTGAAGCTATTCCCTAACCATCCCCATTTCTAAGGGAACCTATTCTTCTTTAAGAGAATGATGGGGCCAGGCTGTGTAACTCCAGAGCCTAAGCTGATTACTGTACTGTATTTTAAACATTGTGAATGGTGACTAATAATTTTTTTAAAAATCAGTAAATGTTCTAACAGTGTAGTATTTATGTTTATTTACACACAGCACAAACATAGGTGAACCAAGGGCTTCACACAACAGTCTTTATTCACTTTCTATATAATTTATTCATTTATATAGAATTGCATTATTTGGGCCTGCTTCATTGGTTAAACTTCTGTTGGAGGCTCAATATAGGAACTTTATCAACTCTCAATACACTGTGGCCCTCAGTTGGTCTTCAAAAATACCAACTAGTAATTCTCAGCTCTTGGGCGCAAGGGTAGAGCAGAGATGTGAACCAATGTAAATATTTTTAACTAAGTATCAGTTTCATCCGCCTCACAACTGAAATAACACGGGGTAGAAACCTGTAGTTTTAGAACGATGATGCCAGGGTTTGGTTCGATATTATAAAGTATTTGCTTCCTGGAAAGAATTTGGGAAGAGCTTTGACTTCCTACAGTTTTGCCTTAAGCAGGGCCAGAATTCTCATCCTTCGTCAGTGGTCCTTAAGACGGGGCATGAAAACACACTTAATAAGATTTACAGGCTAGACATACAGTTCAGTTGGTAGAGTGGCTTCCCAGAATGCACAAAGCCTTGGGCTTCATCCTCAGTGCTGCATAAACTATGTGTGAGTACAAGCCTAGTTTCAACACTCAGGGTTGGAGGCAGGAGGATCAGGAGTTCAAGGCCGTACCCAGCTATATAGTGAGTTAAAGGCCAGCCTGGACCACATGAAATTCTATCTCAAAGAATCAATGTGAGGTGCTGGATGGATAGCTCAGTGGATAGACACACTGCTGCCATGCCGCGTCTGATGACCTAAGTCTAAACTCTGGGTCCCACTTGATAGAAGGTAAGACCAGACTCCTAAAGCTTGTCTCCTGACCTCTACACATGTGCTCTGGCACATATAAATAACAAAAAATCAAACAAACAAATGCTATCTGTAGAAAGATAAATAAAATGATAGTTTGGTTTGTATTAGGCATATTTTATAAAATTCTCTCTCTCCCTCTCTCTCTCTCTCTCTCTCTCTCTCTCTCTGTCTCTCTCTCTCGTCGTGGTAGTAACAATAAGGCCGTCCAAATTATCACAATTTCTGACTTTCATAGTAAATATTCCTGCAGTTTCAAAAGCTACCGGGATGCAGGGCAGTGGTGACGCACGCCTTTAATCCCAGCACTTGGGAGGCAGAGGCAGGTGTATCTCTGTGAGTTCCAGGACAACCTGGTCTACAGAGTGAGTTCCAGGACAGCCAGGGCTACACAGAGAAACCCTGTCTCGAAAAAACAAAAACAAAAACAAACAAACAAACAAAAAAATCAAAAGCTACCGGGAAATTCTTGAACAGAAAGGGAAAGGGCTCTGATTCTTTTTATCTTTTTTTTTAAAGAATTTGTTTGTTTGTTTTTAATGTGTATGGGTGTTTTACCTGCATGTGTATGTGCATACTATGTGCCCTGGGAACTGGAGTTATAGATCACTGTTAGCTACCATATGGGTGCTGGGAGCCTAACCCAAGTTCTCTGGAAGGATTACCAGTGCTCCTAACTGGTAAAGCACCCCTACAAACCTTATTTCATAAGGTTCAATTAAAATAGCCTCCTGCAGCAAAATCAGGCGATTCTTGGTGACAATAGAGGTCCCCACAAACAGGGACTGTAGACCCTCTTCTGTTTGCTTTGAGCGATAGTCTCCAACCTGGAAAAATAGTATTTTCTATTATCTGTCTTTTTTTTTATTTTTTCTATTAATATGTTCAAACTCCTTCCTGGGACCCTTGCCTGGCTGCCTAAATTTAATTATCTTTTTCAACAACAGAAATCTAAAACTCTTTTATGTAACCCTTGACCACGGCATTTCTTGGCCACACCTCTCTATCCAATGCTCTGTGCTTATTGACTCTTGCTGGACCCATGGTATTTGCTTCCACCTGGACCCATGGTATTTGCTTCTCTAGACCGCATATGCAGCCAGATCATGTGAACAATTTTTAAATAAAAAGCATTCATTGACTTTCACACTATTATTGTACACTGTAGATCACTCTGCTCGACCCCTGCCTGAGAACTGCCTTATCCATATCATTAAGGTCTAACAATGAAATGTTCCTTACAGGACCAAGTGCTCTACTTCCCAGCTGGTGGCACTATTTTGAAAGAGTATGGGAAATATTTGCTAGAACCTAGTCGGAGGAAATAGGTCACAAAGGATGTGTTCATTTGAAAGTTGTACCTGGTCCCCAGTCTATTCTTTTCTCTATACTTCCTGAGGGAAGGTACCTCCCTTGCCACACATTACTGCCACCACTTACTGCCTGTTCTATCTTGCTTCCTATTGTGATAAGCACCATGAGCAAAAGTAACTTGGGAAGGAAAGGGTTTATTTGGCTTATACTTTCTGGTCAATAAATCAATCAATGTTCTAACAGTGTAGTATTTATGTTTATTTACATTCAGCACAAATATAGGTGAGCCAAGGGCTTCATACAAAAGTATTTATTCACTTTCTATATAATTTATTCATTTATATATACTTGCATTATTTGGCCCTGCTTCATTGGTTAAACTTTTGTTGGAGGCTCAATATAGGAACTTTATTCACTCTCAATATACTGTGGCCCTCAGTTTGAGAAAGTGTATAGTCTTCAAAAATACCAACTGGTATTTCTCATTAAGCCCACCATTAAGGGAAGTAAGGGCAGGAACTGAAGCAGAAGCTGAGGAGGAAAGCTGTTACTGGCTTATTCACAGGTTAACAATTAGCTATCTATAGTCACCAAGCACGCCTGCCTAGGGATGGCACCACCCACAATGGGCTGGGCACTCACACATCAATCAAAAATCAAGAAAGTGCCCAAAGGCCAATCTAATGGAGGTACTTCCTCAGTTGAGGCTCACTCTTCTCAATTGTGTCAATTTGACAACCAACATAAGCCATCACGTTGTCCAAGCACATAGATCCAGGCAGTCACTGAACCTTCTAAAACTTTAAGCAAGATAAATCCTTCCTCTTTTCATGGTTGCTATCAGGTTTTTATTCTCATCGATACTTAGTCTTTCTGCAGTGGGCCTGGAAGTCACTTCTGTCTTCAGTAACTTGACCTTTTCATACTCAGGTAGTTTTGTGTGTTGGTTTATTCTAGTGCCGACTTGACTAAATTGAGAGACACCCAGATAGCTGGCATGTTACTTTTGTTGCCATAACAAAATACATGACAGAAACCCTTTAAGAGACTTATTTTAGCTCATGCTATTTAGCTTACTTCAGTCCATTATGGTGGACAAGGCATGGTGGAGGAAATGGCTCTATTCATGGCAGTGGGAGCCTGAGGCAGGAGTTTCTCACATCTTGATGAATCAGAAAGCAGAGACCTAGCCGGGCAGTGGTGGTGCACGCCTTTAATCCTAGCACTTGGGAGGCAGAGACAGGTGGATTTCTGAGTTTGAGGCCAGCCTGGTCTACAGAGTGAGCTCCAGGACAGCCAGGGCTACACAGAGAAACCCTGTCTCGAAAAAAAGAAAGAAAGAAAGCAGAGACCTCAGGCTGGAACCAGAAGGAAGCATAATCCTCAAACACTCTGCCCAGGTACCCTCATTCTATAGCCCCCAAAAACCAATCCTCTAGCTCGGGACCAAGTACTAGTATTCAAACACATGAGGTTGTGGGAACATTGTACGGCTATAGTGGTTTGAATGAGAATGTCCCCCATGGGCTCAGGTATTTGAATACTTGGGCTCCAGTTGGTGGTGCAGTTTGGGGAGGGTTAAGAGGTATGGCCTTGTTGGAGGAAGTGTGTCAATGGAGGCAGGCTTTGAGAGTTAAAGGTGCCTGCCAGTCTCAATTTCCCCTTTGCTTTATGCTGATGGTTGAGAGTTGAGCTCTTCACTTCTGGCTCCTGTCTCCATGCCTGCAGCTTGCTGCCATGCCTTCCTGCTGACTCCTCTTCCTTTGAAACCACAAGCCCAAATAAACCCTTACTTCTATAAGTTGCCTTGGTCATGGTGTTTTGTTTGGTTTGGGTTTGGGTTTGGGTTTGGAGACACAGTTTCCCTGTGTAGCCCTGGTTGTCCAGGAACTCACCCTACAGACTAAGCTGGCCTCGAACTCACAGAGATCCACTTGCCTCTGCTTCCTAAATGCTGGGATTAAAAGCGTGTGACTCCACAGCCTGGACTGATCAAGGTGTTTAACCACAGCAGCCGAAAAGTGATTAATACAATACTCAATCCACAACAGCTGGCTGAGAGTTATTTCTGGGAATGTCTGCATTTGACTCATTGGGCTGAGTGAACATGATTTCACACGCACTTTGTATTAGGAGACTGACTGAGGTAATGGAGAAAATCAAAAGACAAAAATCTAATTTGTTCTCTCTCTTTAGAGTGGGAGACACCAATTCTGTCTTTGGCTAGCAGACCTATAGTGACAATTTTGGAATTTCAGTTTCTTTAAAAACACAGAAATGTTAGAAGAATGTGTTTTTGTTTTAATCTCAGGTGTGGGGATATGAGGCTGCTTTCAGCCTGTCCACAGCAGCTGATTATGATTTGGCTCTTACTTTAGCAGAGGCGTGGTTTTGACAGCTGCAGATAGTTTCTTTGATTGTGTGACATAACATGGAATTCTGGGGACTTTTCAGAAGGTATATAAATGCTAGAACCCCAATAGTGGCGGGAGGGTCATTTAGGGACGTTGGTTGTGGTTTGTTAGTAGCTGCGGTCAAAGAAGAAACAAAAGAAAGAAATTAGATTCAGGGATCTTCCTAATTCCTCTCTCCCCTCTATCCTTATTTCTCTCCTACCTAGTGTTAGGGGCTGAAACGGGGGGAAACAGGTGGGAAAAAAGGAAGAACCCACCAAATAACAAAGACAAGCTACACAGAGCCCCAGGCTCTCAGCCTTTGGCTCTAAGAATCATAAAACTGAGTTTCCTGGGTTTCAAACCTATGGACTTGATCTGAGCCATGTGTTCCCTGGCTCTTCAGTTTTCAGATCTTACTGTGAGATTTCTTAGCTTCTATAATTGCATGAGCCAATTTCTCTAGCAAAACTTTCCTCATATGTCAGGTACAGCCATGTACGACATGATGGTGTTTCCATCAATGATCAACCAAAAGTGTAAGGGGTCTCCCATAAGACTATAATAGAGTTGAAAAACCCCTATTTAAGAGAAAGGATGTGGTGGTAACAGTAATTCCAGCACTTGGGAGGTAGAAGCTAGAACTCAAGGTCACACTCAGATATAGTAGGTTTGAGGCTAGCTGTACTCAGGAAACCTTATCTTAAGCCCCATCTCTCAAAAACCCCACAGTACAGCATTTACCTAATGTGTATAAAGCCCTTGCTTCCATTTCTACCGCTAGGGGAAATTTTTCTCATCCCTAGTGTCCTGGTTATCTTTAATTGTCAACTGGACAGAACCTAGAGTTGAGAGAAGAGTCTCAATCGAAAAATTACCCAGAACAGACTGGCCTGTAGACATATCTTTTAGGGAGTGTCATGTTAAATGGTGGAAGAGGACCCAGCCCATTGTAGGCAGCACAATTCCCTGTCCTTGAGATCCTGGAATGTATGAGAAAGCCAGCTAAGCCTCAGCCTATAGGGCATCCAGAAAGTAACATTACATGGTTTCTCCTTGAATTCCTGGCCTTGATTCCCTTAGTGACATCTGAAATAAACCCTTTCCTCCCTTACGATGTTTCTGGTCATGGTATTTTTCATAGCAACAGAGTGAAATTAGAACCCTGTTTAGTGATGTCACAACTATCACGAAGTCATAGTGTAAGAACACCTCATACCTGTGCCTCCTGCACTGTCAGTCAGTAAAAGCACATATATTATTCAGTATGGCCAATGATACTCAGTCATGGTAATAAATAAAGTTATGGTTAATGTATTAACTAAAATAAAAATTGACATGACTAGTCATTGAAAGCATTTGTCACAGTAACTGTTAGCAACTCATGCCACTCAAGTGGCAGGAAAGGCTTTCTCTGTGCTGGACTCACTTTGCAAACTCTGTATACTTTGTAAACTCTCAAGGCAGGAAAGTGGCCAGCCCCTGCCCAGGAGCTCCAGCAGCCAGGCTTCTCCCCCAGACCTCCCTAACTTCATAACTGTCATGAAGGTCATCTCCAGCCCCTCAACAGGACCCTCCTCAGATAATGCTAATTTTAGGTTAAAAGTTTGAACAAAAGCCACCAATTCTTGAATAGGAAAAATCCACCAATCCCTGAACTTCTCACAGAAACCCACCAATCCCTGAGCACAAAAATCCACCAATCCCTGAGCTCCCCTAAGCTCAAGACTTGAAATCTCACCAATCCTCACCCTGGAAATATCCACCCTAGAAAGCTCCACCCCCAAGAACCCCTATATAAGCACTGTGCTTTGTCTAATTCCCTGCTGCTATCTGCTCCTTCTTGGGAGCTTAGGCAGCCACTCCTGGATTTGTCCCTCCTCTCCCTGGGCTCCAATAATCTCTTTCATGAGATTTGCTGCCTGGTATGACTCATCAGAAGAAGACAAGAAGCAATGAAGGGAAGCAAATGAAGAGAAGGAGCAGGGCAAGGCTCCTGAGCTCCTCAGCTCAGCTGGGGATCCCCTCCCCTGGGAGCTGCAATCCCTCTCCTGAGGAGGCTTCCTCTCAGAGCTGTTGAGTTCCTGGGCTCCTGTGTCTCAGGATGCCCTTCCATTGGACACTGTCTCACCTCAGAGCTGTGTGGTTCCTGGGCTTCCAAGCCCCAGGACACTCTCCCATCTGAGTAAAAAGGCCAACATTAATCCAATCAGAAAAGATGATTTTTAAAATTTTATCTGGGGAGAGACAGGTTGTAACCTGATTTCCCCACCCCTTCCTTTTTTTTTTAATTCCTTCAGTTTAAAACCATCCTAATCCAAATGAAGAGATGGTGCAGTGGTTATATGTACTACTTTTGCAAAGATGGAGAGTTCAATTCCTAGCACACATTTCACAGGGCTTACAACGACCTGTAACCCCAGCTGTTACAGGATATTTGGTTATTGTAAATAGAAGACCTAATTGTTAGCAAAATATACAAGCTTAGAAAGATACTGTCATTGTTGGGTGTAGTTAGGTGTGTCTCATAGAGATATAGTTTGGGTGTGCCTCTAAAAGCATTCTTAGATAGGAATGCTAAAGAATGAAAAATTTTGCCTATTTTAAGGAGAGGTCCTTGCTCTATGACTTGAGACAAAGTCAACCAGATGCCCTTGAGCTGCCCCACTGTAAAGATTAAATGGCTTGGAGCCTACTGACTTGGATTTGAGACTCCCACCATCACAGTGACGTGGTTTAGCCTGGCAAGGGTGTAGGGGACTTCTTGGATAGCAACTGGATCTTTGACAGAGATCTCTTTTTCGGCTTCCAAAAGCCTTCATGGAAGGAGCTCTGGGTAAGAGATAGGGCTTTTCTCTTTGGGCTTGCAGAAACCACCGACGAAGCTGGCAGGGCACAGGTAAAACAGTATTCTAGGAAAGGGAGCTAAGGGGCCCTCTTGGGTTGGGAGGAGCTCAATAGAAAGGTAGACTGGCTCAGTAGAATGGCACAGAAAGAAATGTCTAAAGAGCTAGCAGTTTAGTTGTAGAATCAGGCTTGTAAATAGAGACTTTGTATACAGTTAAGAAAATAAAAATGACCTCACTGAGCTAGCAGGTTTTTACCTCAGTTCCCGCCTTCTATGTCTTTATTGGCATAAATATTAAGTACATTTAAATGACTAAATATTACATCCGGCTCTAGAGAATCCAACACCTCTGGACTCAAAGCAGCAAGTGTGCAAGCATGCATGTGTGTATGTGTGCATGTGTCTGTATGTGCTCTTGAATTCTGGCACACAAATGAAAAATAATGAAAATTTGAAAAAAATATACAGCAAATCTTTTTTTATATGTATAAGTGTATGAGAATCTTGCCTGTATATGTGTAAGTGTGCTGTCTTTGTACCTGACAACCCAGAAGGCCAAAAATCAAACCCATACCCTCTGCAAGACAAGTAAGTGCTTTATTTATTTATTTATTTATTTATTTTTGAGACATGGTTTTTCAGCATGGCTCTGGCTACCCTAGAATTTGCTATGTACACAAGGCCAGCCTTGAACTCATGAAGATCCACCTGCCTTTGCCTCCCAAATGCCGGGATTAAAGGCTTTCAACAGAACAGTCAACTCTATTAAGGGCTCTTAACCATGAAGCCATTTCTCTAGCTCCTGTACCAAATCATTTTTAGTGCCAAGTAATTAAAACTCAGGGTGCTGGACCCCAAGGACTTGTGAGGACACTAGAGAAACTGATGCCCCCAAATCTTTAAATCACATAATCAGAGACTTGGTGACTGTCTCAAAAAACAAAACAAAAATTGGGTAGTTACCTTGGGAAGGTCAATTCAGCTACCGACATCACCCAGTCCCACTGGCCTCCCCGGATCCCCTGTACAGATGCTCAGAGACAAGTCGTTTGTCTGTTGAATCTCAGTAATTGTGCCTGCCTTTCAAGAATCCAACAGACCATGTGTGTGACGACACTTCGTAAATTGCAAACTCGCAAACAGTGCATCATTATCATGTTAGGAAATTATACACACAAGAACACATTCAACAGGAGCGAAACATCTGCTGTAGACAACTGCAGAATTTGTTCGTGGCAGCAGATTTTTGATGGCTCTCTGAGGTCAAAATGACTTAGCGTTTAGTCATTGCAGGACTAAACCCATACATTAACATCGCTCCGAATCGGCCCAGGATTCTATTTATAGACATGCTGATCGTTAAATGCTCTTGGAACGCTTGGCTGTTAAATTACTTGGCGCCTTGTGTGGATCGCGTGGCTCAGAGGACTCCTGTGTGGTTTATTAGTTTGGCAGCTCATAACTTCAGGGCTTCACCTAGCCTCACATGCCAGTCTTGGTCACCTTGGAAACTGTACTAGTCTGCATGCAGAACAGAGTGCCATGGCTGTCGAAGGTTTAACTAGCAGCTGTTTTCTCTGCTGGTTATTATTTAAAAAAATAAAAATAAAAAATCAGTGCCTCTGAAGCTACTTTAAAGAGTACCCACACTGAAGTGGTTTTTTGTTTTGTTCTATTCATGTTTGTTTCTGAGAAGGGTCTCTCTCTGTATCCCTGGCTGCATTGTAATTTGTTTTGTAGACCAGGCTGGCCTCAAACTCACGGGGATCTCCCTGCCTCTGCTTCCCAAGGGTTTGGAATAAAGGTGTGTGCCACCAGGCTTAGCACAAGGAATTTTAAAGATCTCAGAGAAAATGCAAGTAGCCAAGGTTAATATAAAATGAGGAAAAACAAGAGCTAGAAGATTAAAGCTGGAAAGAAGGGGAAAGGATTAGGAAAAGAGAAATGAGATGATAGTTCAATCTTACAGGTGAGAAGGCTGGGGCTGGGAGTGGGGGATGGGGGAGTGGGGGTGGGGGGATGGGGGCTGGGGACCTGGAACTGTGTTATTTCTGTGTCACTGTAACCAGGACACCTGCAGAAACAAGAGAGGAAACGCTACTTTTGGCTCACAGTTTCAGATGGTTCCAGTTCACTGTGGCAGGAAGGGCATGATAGAGGAGCTTAGTTAAGCTCATAGTAAAACATCACTTCCCAGCCACTGTTCACGTCACAGTAGCCCAGAGAGCAAGGCGGGGACTAGGGGCTGCTGGTGGACCTTCAAAGGCCCACCCGGGTGGCCTAAATCCTCCAGCTAGATCCACATCCTAAAAGCTTACCAGACCTTCTGGAATATCACCCACCTGGGTGGACTATCAACACGCACATTTAAAACGTAAAGCTGGGATGGACTTTTCACATTCAACGCATGACAATAACCAACAATTACCAGAGCCTGGTTTCAAGTCCAAGAGATGGAGGATCCTAAAGGAGAATAGAAACATACCCAAGAAGACGAAGTTTTCTAGATGCTTACAGAAATAAAGGATGCAGCCAAACGGAAGGTGTGCTTCCCACTTGCGGTTAAATAAACTCTGGAGACAAAAGCCACACATGAAATTTACTGCAGAAGAAGGGAGGGTAGGTAGGAGAGGAGGGGGGAGCACAACATTCAAGGTCAAACTCCTGTCAGCAATAGCAAAAGCATGGGTAGGATCTTCCACACTATACACAAATCTTTTCAATTATAGTGCCAAGTATGATGTCATGAGACTGAAACCAGAACTCTAGAGGCAGAGACAGAAGAAGAGAGAATTGGAGGCCAGTGTGGGCCACTTAGTGAAACCTGCTCTCAAAAGAAAAGAGGGAGGGAGAGAGCAAGGGAGAAAGGAGAAAGAGGTAGGTATACTGGGGCTGGAGAGTTGTCTCAGGGGTTAAGGACACTGAGTACTGTTCTAGAGACCCCAGGTTAAATTCCCAGCGCCCACATTGCAGCTTATAATCGGGTCAGTTTCATTCCAGGGGTTCGATGCCTTCTTCTGAACTCTGAGGGTACCAGGCAGGCAAGCTGTGCACAGACATACACTCAGGGGAACTACTCATACACATACATGGGTTTTTAAAAAAAGAAAAAGTCTATATACTTACGAGAGTCGAAATTGCAGCTCAGTGGTGACATGTGTGCTCAGCATGCTTGAGGGCTTGGGTTCAATTCCCAGCACTGAGAAAAAATAAGGTCGAAGGCTGAGATAAAACAATTGGAGGAACTGGAAAGCTTGCTTTTGCTTTTGCAGAGGACTAGAGTTCAGTTCCCAGCCCTCACATTAGGTGGCTCACAACTACATGTGACTCCTCCTCTAGGGGATCTGACATCTTCTTCTGGCCTCCACAGTGGGTCACGTACAATCATAGGTGCACCAACTCAAACACAGACACACACATACACAGATAAATTAAAAACAAATCTTTTAAAATAAATAAAAGGTTTAAACAAAACCTACAAAACACAAACATGAAAACAGTTGTTTTATATGATTGAATATTTAAGTTAATTTTCTCCTTGGTTTTAGACTCACTGTTGTCTTCTGCAGTGCCTACAGAGTCCAGAAGAGAGTGTCAGGCATCCTGAAGCTGTAGTTACAGGGTTGTGAGTCACATGTTCTGGGTGCTAGGAACAAACTTGGGTCCACTAGAGCAGATCTAGCTCTTAACCAGTGAGCTATCTCTCTAGCTCCTGAATGATTTCTACAGATTTACTTAATTGTGTGTGTGTGTGTGTGTGTGTGTGTGCACGCGTGCGAGCGTGCATGCATGAGTGGATTTATGTGTACATTCCTGATGGTGCCAGTGGAGGGAATAAGAAAGAGTCAGACTCTCTGGAACTGGAATTATAGGAGTATGAAGCCACCCACTGTGGGCACTTGGAACTGAACTCTGAAACTCTTCAAGAGCAGTAAGTGCTCTTAAGTACTGACCCATCTCTCCGACCCCAATAACATATTTTTAAGTGGGCAGAGAGGTCAAGATGAAAAACAAGCCCAGAAAAAAAAAAAAAAATACTACAGAGAAATAAGAAGATGCTTAGGGAATGTATTGGCTAGCTACAGTTACAGAACAAACCATCTCAAACTTGATGTCTTAAGCGATAATCCCTTACTGTTAAATTAACCTGAGGAGTCAGATTGTGGCTGTTCCTCACTTAATTCCCTGTCCTTGACAGGAGGACCTGCTCTAGCTTAGGCTTATCTGGAACAGCTGGGTGGGATGACTCTTCTCCACACATCTGTCATTGTCTCTCTGGGACCGGTGGGCTGGAGGGAAGGATGTACAATTCATGGTGTCAGCAGAGATGTAAAAAGAAAAGCCAAAATATATGAGATTCCATTTGTTATCGCTGCTTTGCTGAAGGAAATTCTGTAGCCCATGCTGGAAACATAGCCAAGGAGGGTGACTCTGACAGCAACCAGATTTGCTTCCTCAGCTTCCTGTCATCTCGGATGCACTCCATTCTCTCCAGTCTCCTTGCCTTAGTCACTGCTCTAGTGCTACAAGGAGACACCATGACCAAGGCAACTCTTATAAAAGACTTTCACTGGGGCTGGCTTACAGGTTCAGAGGTTTAGTCCCTTTTCATCATGGCGGCAGGCATGACACTGGAGCTGGAGCTGATAGCTGCATCCTGATCTGAAGGCCCAGAGATAACAATGCTGGGCCTGGCAAAGGCTTTGAGCCCACTCCTATCCCTACCTCTATCCCCCATCTCCAACCCCCCCCCCCACTTCCTCCAACAAGGCCACGCCCTCTAGTCTTTTTAACCCTTTCAAACAGTACCACTCTCTGTGATTAAGTGTTCAAATACTTGGGCCTGTGGAAGTTGTTCTCATTCAAACCACCACACCCCTCCTCTGCCCAAAGCACCAAAGCCTTTCAGCTGCCTGCTCGGTTTCCACATCCAGATGGCTCACTTTGGTGTGAAGCATCCTTCATGGGATTCGCGGGGACTCCCCAAGAGCAGAAAAGGAACAGAAAAGGAATGCTCTCTCTTAGCAGTATGCCATTATAAGACTCTGGGGAGTCTTAACTTACCCAAGACCCTCCGAATGAACATATGGAGTTGGGGATTGATGCAAAATGCAAGAGAAATTTATTGATTCATCAGCATGCTGAGGTCGCTCTACATACCAAGACGGGAGGGCGACCTCGTGGAGCCCGGTCAGGGACCTTATATAGGATTTTAGAGCAGCCGCCATTAGGTATAATGTGATTGGCAGAACAGTGTGACTTTTAAACTGATTGGTCTTTAGGGAATGAGGTAGCAGGGGCTTAATCAGCCCCTCCCTTCCAGCCTACATGCTTTCTAACCTGTTTCTTCCATGTGCTCAGAGGGGGGAAGGGACCCTGGTGGAATATCTCAACGTTCCTGAGCTGACCCTTCACCATGAAATGTAAGTTATTGGTTGGCAAATGGCTTCAACAGGTAAAGCACTTGCTAAACAACCCTGATGACCTGAGTGACCACAGGAACCCACTTAAAGGAAGCTGAGAACCACTCCTTAGAGTGGACTGCCCTCCAGGCCAACACACGTGCCCACAAGGACAACAGACATACACACACACACACAGAGTCACTTGGACAACACATACATAACCCTTCCACCATCACTTCATGAAATAATATAAATAATAAGCAAACAAAACAAATAAATGCAGTATATCAGGTAGATGGTATAACACAGACAGAATGTCAGTCAGCTCACTGCCTGAATCTCAGCTCTACCACATACTGACCTGAGGAGCTTCTTTATTTCATCTGTCTGGGTCCCTAGTTCAACTTTGTAGAACAGGGATAATGGAGTTGAGGGGAGGACCACAAGAACTCTGCGAAGGTCCCAGGCAGCCATGATAAACCATTGTGCCTCCCAAATGATCAGCAGCAGAACATCATGTGGCCTAGACTGCTGGCTAGAACCCTCACTGCTCACTGAACTGCAGGCCCAGCTACCTAAGCACTGGGTGTCACACCCCAAAGGAATTGGGTTTGTTTTTGTTTTTGTTTCTTTAAATACAGAGTCTAACGTAGCTCAGCTTAGCTGTTCTTCTTGTTGTGATAAAATACCCTGACAAATGTAACTTGGGGTTACAGTCTGTAATGGTGAGGTGTTGACAGTGGCAGCGGGAGCTTGAGGCAGCTGGTCACAAGAAGCAAAGAGCAACGAGTATGTGCTCAGTGTATCATCTCCTTCCTGGATAGTCCAGGTACACCTGAAGCACACTGCATCTTCACAGCTCAGTTAACCTGATTACAGTAATTCCTCATAGGCATGTCCAGAGCCTGTCTCCCAGGTGATTTTAGAGTTCATTAAGTTGGTGGTATTCACCATCGAAACAGCCAAAGCTGGTCTTGATCTCCTTGTCTTTCCACTTCCTTCTCCCGAGTACGGGATTACAGGCACGCACTGTCGTTCCCAGCTGTGTTTGGGGTGTTCGAGCTTTTAGGTTTCTGAGACCAGGATTGTGTTTTGTAGTAGAGGCTGGCCTCAAACTGTTCATTTTTCTACCTCATATGCCCAAGTGATGCAATTTCAGCTGTGCACCACCACACTGGACCCAAGTGGCTTGCTTTCTTTCTTTTTTGTTTCTTTCTTTCCTTTTTGAGACAGGGTCTCACTATGTAACCAGGGCTCCTGGCTACTGCCCTGGTGCTCAACGGTTAGATCAGCTTGGTCTCCAAATTACAAAGATCCACCTGGCTCTGCCTCCCTTCGTTGGGATTCAAGGCACCTGCCACCACCATGCCTGGATTCCAAGTGAATTCCTAAAAACTTGGCTTTCACTCTGCTGTGGATACAGACCAGAAATCCCAGAAGCTGCAGAGGCTATTGAAGGGGAGCTGCAAGTTCAATACTTACCTGAGCTACAGAGTGAGTTTAAGGCCAGCCTAGGCACTTAGTGAGATCCTGTCTCAAAAATACAATAAACAAAAAGAGGGCTGCAGAGATGATTCTGTGGTTAAGATCTCTTGCTGCTCTATCAGAGCTTGGTTCCCAGTACTAATATTCAACAGCTCACTGGCACTGGTAACTCCAATTCCAGGGGCTCCGGTGGCTTCTCCTGGCATCTGTGGGCACCTACACACACATAGTATGCACTCACACAGACTCACACACATAAACATAAATTTTAAAAATATATCTTTAAAATAGTAGGTCTGAGGGTGTAATTCAGTGGTAAAATATTTGTTAATGCTCATAAATCTCCTGTACCAAAAAATTAAAGGGCATTGGTAGGTTAGTGGTAGATTTCTTGCCTCCCAAAGACTAATTAATTGAGACCTTGGCTTGCCCAGGCTTTGTATGAGTGGAAAGAGGGTGCAAAGGAAGTCTGAGGTCAACCGATTTTGGGAAACATTGGGTTACCTAACCCCAAAGCAAGCTTCTTTCCTGCAAGACCTTTTGGAGTGTTGAGCAGAGCTGTCCATTTCATAACCTCTGATGAGAGACAGACTGCAGTGTTTTTTAAATGCCTTTGTCCTGGGAGACCTTTCTCAGCTGGCAAGGAAAATCAGGCATCTGTCCACCTAGTGATGAAACCACACATAACTTCCCAAGGTCAGGCAGGGCTGTGGTGCACATGACTGTAATCCTGGCACGTGGGATTCGGAGGCAGCAAGAGCAGGAGTTCAAGGTCAACTCTGGCTACATCTTCCATTTGAAGCTGTCTTGGGCTTCAAGAGACTCTGTCTCAAACAGACAAGTGCCCCAAACAAAGTCCAACCAAGGTCAGTCTCAATCTCCACCCTGAGGGTGGAGACTCCCCTTCTGTCCCAAATGGTGACTTAGGAAGTGCAGTCAGCCTTGTTGTCCCCACCCATCCATCCCCGCTGTGCCTACAAAAAACCAAGATGGCTACCTTCTTAGGACTCCTCACCCCTATTCCCATCCTCAGCTAGCCTCAATGTTGGTTGGTCTGCAAGAGAGTGTAACTGCTTTCTCTTCTCAGTCAGGTCTCCCAGCTTCCAGCCCAGTAAATTTCCAGAGAGTAAATTTCCTGGGTCTTGCAATTGCCAGTTTGTATGCTAATGAGCTTTTTTTTTAAGAAAAAAAAAAAAAACTCATGATGAGTTTTGAGACTATAACTAAGAGATTTAAGGAAAAGGTCAGAACAGGAACAAAGCAAAAACCTGGGTAATGTCTTGAGACCAGGGAAGGGGCTAGGAGCAAATGAGCCCTTCCTTTCTCTTGCCGGCTTCCATCTCAGGATGGTGAATGATTCTGCCCCAGAGAGTGACCAGGCTCTGCACAGCGATGCACTTATCTTCCAGGGGGTGGAGGCAAGAGAATCAGGATTCCAAGGACATTTTTCTGCTATGTATTGAGTTTGAGGCTAGGCCAGGGTATATGAGGAGCTGTTACAATAAAAAAAAAGAAAAGAAAGAAAAAGAAAAAGAAAAAAAAAAGAAGAGAGTGGGGAGGGGGAGGAAGGAAGGGAGAAAGAGAGGGAGGGAGGAATCGAGGAAGGAGAGAAGAAAAGAAAGAAAAGCAAATAGTACAAGTTTCCCTGCATGCTATCCTAAAGACTGAACCTACAGCAACACATCCTAGGCAATTTTACTTACCCAATGAGCTGTATCCTCATCCTCTTCACTTTGTGTGTGTGTCTTAATCACTGAACCGTCTCTCCAGCCCCTGACCTTGAACTTCTAATCCTCCTACCTCACCTTCACAATACTAGAATTTATGACTTGTACCACCACACTCAATCTACCAACAAGTCTTTATTAACCAGCAACTTGGAAGCAGATTCCTGTCTGAAAGTCAAAGAATAGCCAAGTGCACACAAATATATCTGCCTGGGATTAATCCTAGACAGCCCTGAGACCATCATCTGCTCCTCCAGGCTGTCTGCCCCATTGCAGTCTAAACCAAGGATTGTTGGAAACTTAAGATATCTGATCAGTGCAGCCCCTATCAACTATCTTGGGCAGCTGCGGCTGCCACTGTGGCCCTGTGGCATATGCTTACATCGGATGCTGAAGTCCATATGTCTTTCATTCTACACACTTGAAAGGAGCAGGTTCAGGAGCCAATAAAAGGACAGGCCACGTCCCCTGGGAGAGAACAAGGCAGACCTGTGCCTGGGAGGTAAGGAGGCCTGGCTGTACAATCCACACAGAGGCAGGAAACTTGCCCACTCCCTCTTTGGATATCGGGGTCAGGTAGGATTGAAAAAGAGAAGTAGCCTGGCCCTGTCTGACCTCTGACAGGCTAGGGGATCTCCAACTCTTCAGAAGGAAAAACGGTTGTTTTAGTGGATCTGTTGATTGGGATTTTTTTTTATTTAAGTGTGATAAGACATCATTGAAATGTACCACCATCAATCAACACTTAGTGCATTCACAATGCAGGGTGGTGACTTTCACCACACTTTAGACCCAGAGCATGACATTATTCCTAGGTGTTCCTCAAGACAACAACCAGCTGGCCTCTGTCTCAGGCAGCTATGCCTGTACTGGGTATCTCTATCAACTGGATCACTCAATGTGTGGCCTTTTGAATCTGACTCCTTTGCCTCGGAACAGCATCATTGAGATTATTCTATACCATAGCAGGAATTGGTATTTCTTTAGTTTGTATGACTGAATATATAATATGTCATTGTTATTGTATTTAATATCCCACTGTCATATACCCATAATATAATATAATATGGTTATAAAATGCTGAGGATGAGGCAGGAAGATCATGAGTTCAAGACCAACCTTAGACATAAACACCTTAACAGCAAATGCACATATGTAGATAGATACTTAGACATATATCTTACTATAGATGTTGGCCCACATTTTTCTCCTCATCAACTGATGAGATGGTGGGCATCTGATATCTCCAGCTTTGAGCTTAGAGGGCT
This sequence comes from Rhynchomys soricoides, assembly GCA_019843965.1. NCBI lineage: Eukaryota > Metazoa > Chordata > Mammalia > Rodentia > Muridae > Rhynchomys > Rhynchomys soricoides. The sequence continues at coordinate 7,322,093 of JADRCH010000097.1, read as the reverse complement.
CCAGTCTCTCTGCATCCTGCTCTTTTAGAAGGTTGGTTGGTTGGTTGTTGGTTGTTTGGTTGTTTGGTTGGTTGTTGGTTGTTGGTTGGTTGGTTGGTTGGTTGGTTGGTTAGTTGGTTGTCTGGTTGTTGTTTTTTTTTTTTTTAACAGAGAAAACAAAGTTTAGTGACTAACAAGCATTTCTCTTAAGAGCAGGTCTCATTGTGTTGCCCATGCTGATCTTGAGTTTTGGAGTGCTATTAAACATCCTGTATACCTTGCCCTAACCTCCTGATAAGATTCACTCTCTCCCTTCCCACCCCAGCCACAGGAGATCAAATACAAGGCTCCCTGTTTGTTTTTAAAGCAGGGTCTTGCTGTGTAGTCCAGGCTGGCTTTGACTCTTGGCAAACATCCTGTGCTGCCTCCTAGGAGCTATAAAGTATCGCTGAGCTGGGGGAGTAGCTCTGCCTGCCCACCATGCCAGGGACCCTGGATTCCATCTCTAGAACCATATAAACCCAGGTGTGGTGATACAAATCTATAATCTGAGCATTTGGAGTAGAGGCAGAAGGATCAGAAGTTCAAGGTCAGCCTCTGCTACATAGTGAGTGAGATGTCACTTGGCTAGAGAACCTGCCTCAAAAGAAAGAAAAAAAGGGGTAAGGGGGGATATGCCACCATCCTGGACTCATTTGTATTTTGTTTTACTTTATATTATTTTCTTTTTCACAGTGCCCGAATTGGACACCGGTTTTAAACTGCCAGGCAAATGCTAAGTCATAGCCCTGAAAGCCTTTTCTTCTAATGAGATCTTTCTCAGAAATGCACTATAGTAAGCCATAAAAAAAATAAAACAGACAAACAAAACCCTTGTTCTGCTGGAGGTGACAGAATCTTTGGGACAAAATAAACTCTTGTTCCAGGTGACTTTTTTGATTTACCCATCCTTGGATCAAGATCCCATCTGCTCCAAGGTGGGGTCAGGGTCTTTTCATCTGTTCTTTGCCTCAGTTGAGACCTGAGGCTGCCATGCTTCCCTTAGGGACTGGGTCTCACTGTGTAACTGTCTAAACCTCCTGAGTGCAGGGATCACGAATGTGTCCCACAGCCAGACTTAAGTCTCGACTTCAGAGTTCTAAAAACTGGGCTGGGTGATTGAAGGCTGTAATCCCAGCACTTGAGTGAGTGAGGCAGGGGGACATTTGAGGATTTAATGCCAGCTGACAAAGTAGGACAAAGCAGAAAACAAACCCACGAGCAAAGAAACGGTGAAATCAACCTGATACAAGGAGTCACCTGGTTATTGTCCAAAGGAAGCTGCGGAAAACGGATCCCAGACATGTGGAGTGGTTCTTCTCAGGGAGAACCCTGCAATTTGCATCTTTTGCATAGTTCCCGGGTGGCATGGATGTCCTAAAATTTGAGAGACACCCAACTGGGAAAGGCTGAGATGTGAGGAGGTGGACAGAATGAGACTGGTGCAGGCCACAGAGCCACTCTTCCCGAGACTGGTGCTCTTCACTTCATATGAGGAAGGAGTTGGGATCCAATTGCCAACTAAGGCCAACTCAAGGTCATCTTGGCACCACTCCCTGTCCACAAAACTGTGTAGACCAATCTCCAAGGACAAGCACCTTCTTATGCCCCTCAGGAACTGTGCCCAGTGTTTAGACATCTCCAAAGGCTCCCAGTGTTTAAATGGCGCGTATTATGGTCACTTTTCTGAAATTAGAAAAATTCAAAAATAGTAAATCTGTCACCAACAGGCAATGGCTGTTTTTGTGAGTTCAACCACCAAGTAGCAAAGCCTCCTTTGTGCTGAGGATCAACATTATTTTACTTTGGGACTCTTGCCCGGATTTCTGTTAATTCGTTCACACATGCTCTCTCCTCCCAGTCTTGTGACTCGATGAAGTCTTCTCAACTGGGTCAGGAAACAAGGAGGAACGTCAGAGGTAGACCTAGCAGTCTCCTACATGCATTGGCCTCACTGAACGATGAAAGTTTCCCTGTTTCAAACCCTTCCCAAGGCAGGGGCCCCCTTTTCAGGCTCTGCTGGGATTCACCCAAGGAAGCACAACTATCCTGTTGTATTTGTCCACTGTGCATGACAAAGCTTCCCCAAACCTCGTCTGCCATTTTATTGTTCTTTTTGCTGACAGCTCATCTGCACAGGCTGAGAGATGTCAATGGAGGCTGCAGCATCTGGGGACTTTACCTAGATTGAGAAGTCCAATGTGACTCTTCAGATGGCTGCTAATTGCTGATGGCTGTCAACAGAGACAAGACTGTGCCAAGGCATGTCTACCCCTGGTCTCCTGTGTGCAGGGACCACCCACAGTGCAGTGGCTTGGACTGAGGTAGAATTCTCATAACAAGAGTCCTAAAGAGGGACTAAGCAAGATACCTGTGTCTATAATCTCAGCCTTCCGAAGGGAAGGTTAGTGTAGTCTGAACTACATAGTGAGTCCACGCCAGTGAGTTACATACCAAGACCTTGTCTCGAAATCCACTAATTATCTGCTGCTTTTTTTTTTCTTTTTTTAAAAGATTTATTTTATTTTATGCATATCAGCATTTTGCTTTAAAAAATATATGTGTACCACATGTATGCCTGGTGCCTCCGGAGGCTAAAGAAGAACACAGTATCTTCTGGATCTAAAGTAATAGATTGTTGTGAGCCACTGTGTGAGTACTGGGAATCACCTGGGTTCTCTGCAAGAATAAATGTTCTTACCATGGAGCCATCTCTCCGGCCTCCATTTGTTAATTTAAAAAAAAAAAAAATCCTACAACATGTTTTTGTCATAGTCCTTCCTTTCCCTCGATCCCTCTTAGGTCCTTCCTGAAGGGCTAAAAGGCCTGAGCATTGCAAACATGACCCCAGCAGTTTTTGCCATTTCCCCTTCCCTCACCCTTGCTAAACTGTTAGATTACATTTTTAAGGCTAGCCCCCAAGGTCTATTCCTTTATTTGGCCACTGACTCCTTCCTGAGACTGAACACCAAGGTCCAGCAGTCCAAATTCATTTTTTTGGCTACATTGACTGACCTGTCCAATAAGGACTTACTAACTTACCCTAGCACAGACTCCCCCTCTTTTCTCCTTAAAACCCCATTCCTGGTAAAAAACAAAACAAAAGAAAAAAAAACAGAAAACAAAACCAACCAACCAAAAATACCACTTGCTGTCTGTCTTTGTCTGACCCAGGGGAAGTCCCACCCCCCACTTCTCCCTCCATCCCCACTTCCCCCACCTCTCCCACCTACCAGCACCTCTTGTCCCTAGGGGTAATAAATCTCCTTTGTGCTGAGAGGTTGGTGTCTGGGTGTGTTCTGTACTGACTCTAATGGGCCCTGTACACTTCCAATCTTCAGATCCACCCAACTTCATTCTGTCTCTCCTCTCTGTCTCTGTCTCTGTCTCTGTCTCTCTCTCTCTCTCTCTCTCTCACACACACACACACACACACTAACAACAACAACAAGAAGCTCCATAAGCCTGGCAGACATGACACACACCTTTAGTCCCACCACTCAGCAGCATAGAGACAGGTGCATTGCTGTGCATCAGAAGCCAGTCTGATCTACAGAGCAAGTTTCCAGAGGAAACCTATCTCAAAAAAAACAAACAACAATCAACACACACACACACACACACACACACACACACGTCCAGCAATGGTGGCACATACCTTCAATGCCAGCATTAAGAGGCAGAGGCAGGCAGATAGTAGCCAACCTGGTCTACAGAGTGAGGACAGTCAAAGCTACACACACCAAAAAAACCCCTGTCTCGACACCCCCCCCAAATAAAAACCAAAAAATGAAAATCAAAATAAAACATAGACAAAACAAACAGAGCACTCAATTGAACACTCCTCTCTCATTTCTAACCCTGAAGACTCTAACCTCATATGTTCACCCTTTAATTCCATTTACAAAAAGAAATTCTTTATAATTAATTCAGCGAAAATTGGACTAATTAAAATTAAAAATAGGGAACGCTGCTTCAAAACACTGATCTGGAGTTGAACTCAGCTTTAGCATTCTGGCCTTGGACAAAGTAATCTCTTGGTAATGCTGTTTACCCCTGCACCAGATGAAAAGAATGTTTTCCTCATATGACCCGTAGGGAAAGTAAATGAAAGCGTGTGTGTGTGTGTGTGTGTGTGTGTGTGTGTGTGAAGCCCCTTTCACAATGCTCCATAAACAAGAATGAATAATAGTAAAGAACACTAATTTGAGAGTGTACGGATCGGGCATAGCCTTAAAGATTTTGTGCATTTCTCAGGAGAGACCCTGAAGTCTGAGCTTTGGAGAGCAGGGGAGACTCACAGAACTCTTCTCATACATACCCATCTCACTACAGAAAGCTGTGTTAAATCCCCTGGCCTGTGTCAGGGCTGGCCTGTGACAGCTCTGGGAGCAGGATGCATGGCAATGTGTTGAAGGCTATCTGATCCCAGGAAGCCAGGCAGCTTCTGCATCTTCAGATAGAGCTGCCAGAACACAGCTGTTCTGTATGGAGAGGCTACAGGTGGAGATAGAAGGCTCTCCTGCGACCACAGCACCAGCTGCCCGGCTGCTGAGGGAGTTTTGGATCCCATTGAACCTCAGATGCCCGCAGCTTTAAACAACCTACTCTGGAACAGAAGGGGCACCACCCTGAGACCTTCTAACACAGAGAAATGATGTACAAATACAGTTGTTTGAAATATAATTCCAGGCAGGTCTGGTGATACCCACCTGTAATCTTAGCATGAGGGAGATGGGCAGGCAGATCGGGGGTTCAAAGCCATCATAAGTTTAAGGCCAGCCTACCTCATCATGCATGATACATGAGTAACACACACACACACATACACACACACTGAAATCTAATTCTAGAGGCCAGCCTCAAAGATGGTCCTCATGAGCCCCACCTCTTGATAGTCATGCCCTTTCTCTAGACCTTTGCATTTCTTATCAAAGCTGGTCTGTGTAGCCAATGGAATGTACCCGAAAAATGCATTTAGATGCATGGTTTGCTTCTTCCAAGATTAGACTATAAAATACTTTCAGTCTCAGTCACTGTTTCAGACCATCTCGTGCTGTGAACAGCCTCACAGAGAAGCCCATGGAGGGTGACCAACTAGTCTTGATGTTAAAGGACCATCATGCTTTTATCATAGAAACTCTCACATCCTGAGAAGCCCCCCAGTCCTGGATCAACACAGATGGTCGGTCACCCTACCCGTGTGGTATGGAACAGAAGCATCCAGACAAGCATGGGTAGTGACGCCTCCAGCCAACAGCCCCACAAGGAAGCCATCTTGAAAATGAGTTCTCCAGCCTAGCCAAGGCTTGGATTGCTTGAGTCCCTACTGAGTCTAGTCCCATGGAAGACCCCCAAGCTGGACCACTCACCTAAGCTGACCGTCAGAAACTGGGAGATAGTGAATATCTGTGCTATATCTGTATGGCACTAAATTGGGGGCTAATTTGTTACATGATAATAGCCATCTTATATAGATGGATTGCTGACTCCCATCAGATAATAGAGAGGGCAGAGTGGGTTGTTCTCACTCTGTCTGGAACAGCTAGATAATCATCTGTTTCTAGCGTTCCTTTCCAACAGAAGGGAGGAAACATGGTTTCTCGTATTCCTGGAAGCAGAGCTGGGCAGGCCCTGGCTGCTGCTAGAGAAGCTTGCTCTGCTCTAATTGTTTTCTAAGTTTCCACCATAATCCCCAGGGGTCATGGCCTGTGAGGCCCTCTCCTGGCTCCATGTACCTAATCTCCCTCAAGGCTTGAGCTGCCTACCTGGGTTGCTTAAACAGCTAGAGAGGATCCCTCGAGTACAGCAGAAGGGACTCTGTGTACCAAGTAAGGATCATAATAACCCGGTGCCTGCAAGTCAGGCAGACGTTTTGTGAGGGTTTGTGAGGGTCTCTCAAAATCTTCCAGTAGTAACCCATGGTATCTGAAACTTCACAGTTAGAGTGTGACACATTCACTCAGCACCCAAAAGACATGCTTGAGATTAGACTGTTCTCCCTGTCCAGTGTAGCATGAGGGTAGTCAGAAGACACCCAGGGGAGCACAGAAGGCAGGCAAGGACCCCTGTAAAGCTGACTGTGGCACCACATCATCATGTGCTGTAAGACAGATCCTGTCTAAAGAGTCAGGCTTCGGTGTTGCTCACCCCCAGGGAACCCTCAAGGGATGCTGATGGGCACACCTGAAACTCTCGTAGAATACAATTCACATCCACCCCAAACCAAGGGCTGGTGCCTAAAATCCAAATTGCAGAGACAGTGATCTTTAGGCTTGCTGAGAGAGCACCCATTTTGAATCTTCACTGTGTTTTGTGCATAACCATAATCTTTACTTGTTTGTCCTGGCTATAAGTAAAACACTTTAACATTGTATTCTTACCCCCCCCCCGTGTGTTGTATGTGTGTGTATGCTTGCATACCTGCATATGTGCATGCCTGTGTATGTATTTTATCCTTCCCTTCTCTCTCCCCCCCATGCGTGTGTGTGTGTGTGTGTGTGTGTGAATGTGTGCATGTACATGTAGGTTTGTGTGTATGCTTGCATGTGTGCATATGTGAAAGCTTGTGTGCGTCAGATATCAATCTATAATGTCATTTCTTAAGAGCCATCCACTTTGTTTTTTTAAGAAAAGGTCCCCCCCTCCCCAACAGGGATCCAGGAATGTGCCAAGAGTCGCACTGGCCTCTGCTAGGTGGGCCTGGATATAGGGTCCGTGTGCAATAGGGGGGGATGTCTTCCATTGTTGCTGCCTCCATCCCATCTATTGTCTGAGGAGGGGGAGAAGGTTTATTTGAGACAAAGCTCAGGCACCATAAATAAAGTCGTGACATTGCTGCTCCAAAAAAAGAAAGAAAGAAAGAAAGAAAGAAAGAAGAGAAAGAAAAGAAAAAGAAAAGGTCTCTCTTCACTAGGACTGGTGACTCACTGTTTAGGCTTAGCTGAGCAGCCAGTGAGCCTAGGCAGCCTCTTGTCTCTGCCTAAGCACTCTGACTAAAAGTATGCACCACCATGCTAAGGTTTTTAGGCTGTGGCGGAAGAATAGATACTCACAGTAATGGAACAAGCAATTTATCAGCTGAGCCATTTCCCAGTTTCCTGCCACTTTTCAGGATTTGGGAGATGTACACATACATGTATATGAGTACATACATTCAGAGGTCAGAGGAGGGCGTGGTCAGAGGAGGGCGTGGTCAGAGGAGGGCGTGGCTATCTTCCCCTATTACTTGCCACCTTGTTTTTAGATTTTTTTTTAAGGACATGTACACTAGTAGAGTTCTCTGTGTATATGCAGTGCACTCGTAGGCCTGTGCATGTTTGCATTTGTTTGTTTGTTTGTTTGTTTGAGACAGAGTTTCTCACTGAACCTGAAGTTTACCATTTCAGCAAGCCTTGCTAGCCAATGAGATCCGGGGATCAGGCTGTGTCCACTCCCTCAACCTGCACTGCTGAGTTACTGGTATATGCCGCAGCCAAGTGGGTGCTGAGATCTGAACTCAGGTTCTCGTGTTTTCGAAGCTTTTCTTCTACTGAGCCATCATGCCAGCCATGTTTCATTTTCTCTTAATCCACTCATTAAGAAAAACAAAACCTTTGCAGCAGGGTATGGTGGTCTACAGAACCACAGCATTCGGGCGGCAGAGGCTGGGGAGTTCAAGGTTGTCCTTAGGTGCTAGCTAGTTTGAAGTCATCCTGGGCTACAGGAAACCTTATCTCAAACAAAAACAAAAGCAAAATAAAATTTGTTTGGAAATGTAGAGTATGAAAAGATGTAATTAATAAGTGAAAAAGCTGGACACGGTGATGCATAACTGTGCATGCCTTCCCTGAGGAGGCAGAAGCAAGCTAGTCACAGCCAGCATAAGGCAGGTGACCTGTCTACCAAGGAAGCTCCAGAGCACATATGGCAAGACACTGTTTAAAAAAAACAAAAGCTGTGCTGTCATTATGAAGTGTCACAAACTGGGTGGCTTGAAATAACAGGGCTGCCTTTTCAGGTAGCTCTTGAGGCTGCACCTCCAACATGAAGGTGTCAGCATGGTTGGTTCCTCTGCAGCCAGGAAGGACAATCATGCCAGCCCTTCCTCTGGGCTTCTGGAGTTTGGCCAGCAGCCTTTAGTTTCCCCGGGCTTGTTGAGGCATCATCCCCAGTGCCTTCCTGCACCAGCAAACAATGCTCTTGTTGTGTGCATGTCTATCTGCATAGACATTTCTATCCTGGACACCTCAATTTTACTTCATCAGCAGCAAAGACTCTGTTTTCAACTGTAGCCACATTTATAGGCACCAGGTGGTTAGGTTTTCAACGTCTTTGAGGGGTACACAATTCAATAACACTGACTGTGGTGGTCTGAATGGGCCTGATCCCCACCCAGTTAGTGGAACTTTTGGGGAACAAGTGAATGTGTGTCCGTGTTGGAAAAAGTGTATTACTGGGGAGTGGCCCGCACCAGGCCACGTCTCCCTCTCTTTCTGCCTGCAACTTGCAGATCAGATGTGCTTTCAGCTACTATTGTAGCACCATGCCTGCATGCCTGCCTCTGCACTTTCTGCTGTGATGGCAGCTGTGGGCTAACCTTCTGAAACTGTAAGCAAGGCCCCAGTTAAATGCTTTTTCTTATAAGTTGTCTTGGTCATGGTTTCTCTTCACAGTACTAGTAATAGAACAGTAACAAAGATATTGACCACTTATTTTTAAAAAGTTACTATCCATGAAATGCCAGGCATTGGCATAATTACTTCATATATGTTTTCTATAAACCTCACAGAGATTCCTCTTCCACTGCACGGCTTAAGATACTAAAGAGAGATGGTTTGGGACTACCAAGATCCCATAACTAGATAATATAGCTACAAGTCATATCTGGCCTCTTTTCTAGGAACCCTGGAACAAGCTATTTAACCTCTGAACCCCATTAGTGAAGTGAGTTAACAATCATCCCCCCAATCCATGTTGAGTGTTTGCAAGGATTTAGAAAGACAGTTGAAACATCGTGGCACAGAGTAATTTCTTAACTCTCAGTAGCTGTTATCTTTCACTTTGTGTGTGTGTGTGTGTGTGCGTGCTGTGGAGGTCAGAGGACAGCTCTTGGAGTCACTTATCTCCTACCATCTTGTGGGACTCAGGTATTGAACTCAGCCCATCAAGCCTATCTATACACTGGCTCTCAGTTCGATGAGGCATCTTGCTGGCCTAGTAGTTGTTATTCTAAGTAGTGGAGTCAAGGAGACATTTTTCCTGCTGAGTACATGCTGAAGCAGAACAGAGAGTGTCAGTTCTCCTGGCCTGTGGCAATCCTGTGGTGATGGTGTTGATGAGGATGATACATGTTTCTGCTGCCTGGTCTGCAGGGACATGAGAAATTCCAGCCACATGCTCCTGCTAACGTGTACTCAGCCACGCCTTCTCTGCCATGATGGTGGTACCTTCTCAAACTGTGAGACAAGATTAATCCTTCTTTCCATTTGAAAAAAAAAAAAATTCTAATTCTAGTGCCAGTGACTACATCCAGGGCCACAAATATATTCTAGACCAATGCTCTATCCCTAGGCTGTGCATTCCCTGGGTTTGCAGTAAAGTTTTAAATGTTTATCTCCTTTGCTCCAGCACCTTCCTTCTCTATTTCTCGACCACTGGGAGATGAGCACTCCTGCATCAAATCTTCACAATGCCGTGCAAGGTGAACATTTCTGCCTACACTTTATGGATTTGGGAAATGAGACAGAGCAGAGGTGACCTAACCAATCACTCAGCAAACAGCATAGCTCCCCTGATCCTAGCTGTGCATTCCCGCAGTCCCTATCATGCCTTAGTAAAGGAAGGATCACATATATTAAAAAAGCCGAAATGAAGACAAAAGGACCACATTCTTCCTTCCAGGGTTTGCTAATAACCTTTGTATTTAAAGCCACCAGGAGCTAACTGTGGTGCTCATGCCTACAGAGCTGAACACTCAGAACTCCAGAAGCTGAGACAGTAGGATAAGTATGAGTTTGAGGCCCGACTGGGATCATAGGGAGTTCTAGACCACTTTGGCTACAGGATTAAAAAAAAAAAAATAAACCAAGACTATCAATTGAGTCCATCCCAAGACCAACAATCTACACAGTCAACTCCTATCTGCACAAGACCAAGCTGTGCAACATTTAGCTTGGAGGGGAGGGGGCTTATGAGGCTGACCCTGAGGAGCTGTGGACAGTTGACTGCCTCCAGGAGAAGAGTCAATTTCCTTTAAGGGTTTGGCTCCTGATAGTTCGACTGTGCTTCAGTGGACAATCCTAGTCCAGAAGTATATGGGCATCATAAAGTAGGTAAATGAGTTATTAGCAAAAAGAGAAGGACATGGTTTAGGGTGGGGGTAGGGCTATGGAGGGAGACCTGGCTAGAGGGAATTAGGAGGAGTCGGAGGTGGGTTTGAGCTGCGCTCCACCAGATAAACAGATAAAGAAATCTCTCGGAATCTTTAAACTGAAGAGCTCTGTAGACTCGTAATTCAAGCAGTGGGAAGGACGGGGTGGTCCAGAACCCTTTACTGTGGGGAGATCAGTGGTCTTCTGGTTCAATCATCTTTATAGCCTTTGGGATCTCCCTTCTGTCCCTTTTATCCTGCAGGTCCTGTTATGGCTTCCCAGAACACTCAGTTCCCTGGGCTAGCCAGACCTGTAAGGGATTTACCAATTGGTCCCAGGTCTATATGATCAAATTGTCAGCCCACAAGAACCCCAGGCAATGAATCCGTAGATGTTGACTTGCCTTCCTCAAATCATAGCTGTGCTGAAACTCACCTTAGACCACCCCTAACTCACCAGGTCCAAAAGAATGGAATCTTCCATCATTTGGAACTAGATTCCTGCTTGCATTCCTACCCGATCAGCGATCCTGGGTAGAATCCTGTGTCATGCAGGCAACCTTCCTTCCTCGACTCTCCCTTCCCTTGATCCAAGAATCAAGATCTCTTGATTCTTCTGACCAGAATCTGACCAGATTCCAAAGAATCTGACCAGGCCACAATCCCTCATTCTTAAAACCGTTAAGTAGGAGCTGGGTGCAGTACCATATACCTTCAATCCCAAATACCTTGGAGGATGAGGCAGGAGGATAGCCATGAGTTCCAGGCAAGCCTGCACTATCAAGTGAGACCTTGTCTTAAAAAAATAAAATAAAGAAAAAAAAGGCCAAAGTCATAAATTCAACAGCTACCTATAACCCTTCGGATAAAGGCTAATATTTCTTTTAATTTTAACTTTATTTTATTTCTGTTGCTTGAGATAGGTCTCCTGTAGCCTAGCCTTGCTAGGAGTTGTTATGTAGACAACCATAGCTGAACCACTGATTCTCTTGTCTCCACCCCCTCAACTGCTGGAATTACAGGCGTGTAACACCACGCACAGCTTTGAAGGCTAAAATTCTTAACAGGATTTACAAATCCTCCACCTGGTCCCTTTGTGACCAGGGATTTATAATCTTTTCAAAACTGGTAAGCGTCCTGGGACGATCTTAATTTTTCTGGCTGTCGAAGCGGTTTAAGATTGATGAGATCTGGCTAAACTGCTTAAAGGTGACCAACTCAGCCTGAATGGCATGTGAATTCCGAGGGAGCTGGTTTTCTCCCACTCACCCTCTCCACCCTCTGACACAATAGCTCCCTTCTTCACTTGACAGAGTAACCCCGCTCTTTGAAGGCCTCCAGGTGGAAGCCTGTAGGGAGAGCAAGGAGGGGCAAGAAAGGAACAGAAAGGAGATGCCGAAGGCAGACGGCCCCCCTCCCTCTGAACCAACCTGATAGAACTGATTACCTGCAGACTTTGGAAAGGGTTAGAAGCACATAAATACTCATGCCAGGGGAACGGTGTGAAGCTGTTAGCTGGACTAATGTGGGGCCTTAAATGTAAAGGGAAGGCTTCAAAGGCTTTGTAGCAACATGGAAAACCACATATGATGTCATACTAAGTGGAATGCAGACAAGACAGGTGGTACAGGGATGTGTGCGGGTGTAAGGAGGTTGGATTTTCCAGCTCAGTAGGCCAGGCTGGGGGCTCAGGTCCCTTTCCCCCCCCACCCCCGTGGGCAGAGTGAGCAGCCACCCACATACACAAAGTCCCTAATATCTCTAAGCCTTTTTTTCTTCTCCCTCCTCTATGCCAAATAGTCTTATGTAGGTAAAGCTGGATTTTCACTGGCGATGTAGCTCAGGTTGACCTTAAATTCCTGACCCTCTTGCTCCACATGTCAGGAGCTTGCACCACCACACCAAGGCTTCGGATTTTAAATGAGTTAGTTTAACACATGCAGGGACGCTCAGGTCTCCATGCTGGGCATGCAACAGAAGGAGACCCTGACCCTTCTGCCTTCACTTGCCTGTAGGTATTTGCTTCACCATGGACTTTAGGAAGTATAAGATGCCCCTAACAGTTTTACTACAGACAATAGCTCTGTGTATGGACAACTTTTGACATTAGAGACATTTGTCCCATCAGGTCCTTCTCTTGCTATTCTATCATTTTTTGTTTACGGGTATGTGTGCATTTCTGTGTCTGTCACTTGTGTTCTGATGCCTGAAGAAGTCAGGGAGCATCGGATCCCCTACAGCTGAAGTGGGTCAGCTCCCCTATAGCTCGAGTTACAGATGGTGGCTTCCCGGAACTGAACTTCAGGCTTCTGAAAGATCAGCAAACACTCGTAGCCATTGAGCCATCTCTGCAGCCCCATCTTTTTCTTCATTATTTGTTTTGCTTTGTTGAGATAGGGTCTCATAGCCTGGAGTGGCTTCAAATTCACTCTGCAGATGGCACTTGCCTTGAACTCCTGATTTCCCTGCCCCTGCCTTCTAAATGCTAGGATTACAAGCATTTACCATCTACTCTGGCTCCTGTTTGTTGTTGTTGTCATTGTTGCTGTTTAAGAGAGATTAGACTACCGTTATAGAGTTAGGCTGGTCTTGTCTTCCATCATCCTGCCTCAGACTGCTGTGTACTGGACTTAAGAATGGTCGCCACCACACTACCCCTTAATGTTGCCTTTTTGAGCATGAGTCTTATACATAAGCATGAGGAATGGTTACTCTTGCTCAGATCACCCATCATTCCAATTGCCTCTGATCACCTTATTTATTCTGTAAATACTGTCACATCTAAGCCTTGAAGGCAGAATTGGGGTAGGGCCTCCTGCTCGCATCTGCTTGGTACCCACACAAACACATTCTTTTTTGCAAAACTTGTCATTTCAATGATTAACATATTTTATGGCAGACAAAGTGAGCCTACTTTGATGTCAGACAATGGCTGTGCAGAAATCCTGTTCTTCCTTACATCAAATATGGATAGAACAGATGGCCACCAGGGTGTAGACACTTGAAAAGGGAAGTCAGCTAAAGCTTCAGAGCCTAACCTCCAGTCTGAGGTGGAGGAGGGTAAATGGAGATAGGGAGCAGGGCCCTGTTATCCCCAGGGCTCCACCCTTGAACACCCGATTCAATACTCCACTAGGGCCAGCTTGAAAGTCTTATTAAATTTTGAGCAGAAGCCCACATTCTCTGGGGGGGCATAGCCAGTTTTGCTATGGCCCCTAAAAGTGTTAATTATAGCAATCTTCTCCCAAAGCTGTTTACGGTGGAGACTTTTTCAATGCCTTAGCAAAGAGGAGGAAGGGAGAGACACAGAAAAGAACCATTTCAAAGTCACAGCCGAGCAGTGAACTGGGAGACATCCCTGTAAGCTCAGTAGATGGAGGCAAAAATGGGCAGATGTCTATGTGTTTGAAGCCAGCCTAGTCTATATAGAGAATTCCAAGACAACCAAGGCTAAAGAGACCCTGTCTCAAAAATATAAATAAATAAATATATAGAATGGAATCTTTCCACCAGTGGGTAGGAGCGGGGCATAATATTCTCAGAAGGGAGAAAGCCATGTGTGAAGATCCAAAGATGGATACAGTGTGTCCTGGAGCTGGGGGACCTTTGCAGAGTTTTCTGGACGCATAGATGCAATGGTTTGCACTGTCCATATTTACAACATTGCTGTCTAGGACAACAGTCTGGATTTGGAACATTATCAGCAATGGTAGAGATGGAAATTTCCTGGTGACATCATCGAGGATTGTTAGGAAGTGCTAAAGTTTGAAGTCAGCCTGCTCTACATAATAAAACTCTGTCTCTAACTTTTAAAGCAGGGCCAGTGGGTAAGATAGATGGGTCAGTGGGTAAAAGCACTCTGCACCAAGGCTGGTAACCTGAGTTTGATCCTTGGGGTCCATGTAGTGAAAAGAAAGAACTGATCCTGTACTTGGCCTCTAACTCACTATGTGGTTCAGGCTAACCTCAGAGTCAGGACTCTTCTACTCACACTGCATCTTCTGCTGTGTTCCTGTGAACCTCACGGATGAATAGATAGATAGATAGATAGATAGATAGATAGAGTGAGTCAGGGTCCATCAGACACCCAAAAGGCGAAGCATAACACTAAATGAAATGCAGGAAAGACAGGCTGGAGAGATGGCTCAGTGGTGTTACTGCTCTCTCGGAAGACCTGGGTTCAGTTCCCAGCACCCACATGGAGACACACAACCATTTGTAACTCCAGTTCCAGGGGATCTATCATCTTATTATGACCTCCAAGGGGAACAGGCACACATGTGGTACACATATATACAAGCAGGCAAAAACGCTTATACACATAAAATAAAAATAAGGGTTAAAAATGTAAAAATAGAGGTCTCCAGGCTTCATATTATCTATTCCCAGCATGGGAGGCTCGAGCCATCCTGGGGAATGTAGAGGCCTGGAGATTGGACTGAGATTCCATACACTATGCTGATACAGGAGAGAGGAGGCTGGGATCTGAGCTGCTTTGCCATGGAAGTAAGAGGAGAGCTCAAGACACCGCGCCCCTGTAAAGCAGGTGTGGTGGTGCATTCCTGTAACCTCAGCGCTCAGGACGTAGAGGCAAGAGGTTTGGAAAGAAGTTCAAGGCCAGTTCAAGCTACACGAGACTTATAAATAAATAAATAAATAAATAAATAAAAAACTAAAAGAGGGCTAGGTGAGGAATTTAATCCCAGCAGAGGACGGCAGAGGCAGACACATCTCTGAGCTCAAGCCCCGCCTGATCTACATAGCAAGCTCCAGACCAGCCAGTCCTATGTAGTGAGACCCTATGTCGATTAAAACAAACAGGTGGTTCATAAATTATTATTTGAATTGGAATAGCTATTTGACACTTGTTCTCTCTCTCTTTCTCTCTCTCTCTCTCTCTCTCTCTCTCTCTCTCTCTCTCTCTCTCTCTGTGTGTATGCGCGTGCGTGCATGTGCGTGTCCTCAAATGGCTGAACTGAAATGGTCAGAGAGACAGTAAATGACTTGCCTGGGCACAGGAAGATTGCTGTGTCCTTCCATTCCTGGACCCTCCCCACCCCAATCTTCTCAGGAAAAAAAAAAAAAAAGACAATGCCACGACCTACTGACCTGACCTGGTAACCAGGATTTGGGAAGCTATGAGTCAGAAGCAAAAAATGTCACACCTTTTTGTTGGGTCAAGAGGTAGGAACAGGGTCAGAGTAGGGGTCAGGGACAGGATAATCCCACATTGACAATGTAATTATATCCTTTATACTCCAGGATCATAATGAATGAGTCAAGAGCACTTGCACTGTGCCAGGTGTTCGGCTGATAGCTTTTCCTCAGTGACTTTACCACATGTTGCAGGCTGGGGGTTCTCATCTGCCCCTAGTAATCCAATGCACAGTTGGCCAAAAGTATACAATCACATAGTGATATATTAAGCTGGAGTTCAGCCTTCAGTAACTTGCTGCTGGGGTACCCTTTCAATATTAACAATCCAGGGAGCCAAAGCAGTCATCAGTGCCTTGGCTACTGAAAGTATCCTGAGAGTTAAGCAAGGCAGACATTTTGAGGCCATTTCATCCAAGCCAGGGTGGGGCTCAGTGACTCATCTCTGCCTCAAAGCAGGCTGGTCTGAGCGAGCACCAATTTTAATTCATGCTGCTGTTTCCTGGACAGTGGTGGGAGATGCTTCTGGTCATGGATCCTATCTTTTCCTCTCCCTTTCTAGTCTCAGCAGCTTCTCGTCCTTCATCTTGTATCCTTTAATACTATACAAGGGATTGAGCTAGTTGGGCATAGCGGCACAATTCTCAAATCCCATTGATCAGGAAGCAATAGCAGGAGGTTCACAAGCTCAAGGCCAGCCTGGCCTGCAAAAAACCAAACAAACAAAGATCATGGAAACTGGACTGTACGGACGGCTCAGTGGTTAAGTGCTTGTTCTTCTTGCAGATGACCAGAGTTTGGTTCCCAGCACCCACCATAAGGTGACTCACAGTTGCCTGTAACTCTAGCTCCAGAAGATCCAGCACCTTCCTCTGTAGCTTCCCAGGTATACACACACACACACACACACACACACACACACACACACACACACACACAGTCTTAGTTAAGGTTACTATTGCTGTGATGAAACACCATGACCAAAGGAACTTGGTGAGGAAAGGGTTTATTTGGTTCACACTTTCACATCACTGTTCATCACCAAAGGAAGTCAGGACAGAAACTCAAACAGAAAAGGAACCTGGAGGCAGGAGCTGATAGAGAGGCCATGGAAGAATACTGCTTTCTGGCTTGCTCAGCTTGCTTTCTTATGGAACCCAGGACTGCCAGCCCAAGGTGGCACCACCCATAGTAGACTGAGCCCTGCCTATCACTCACTTAAGTAAATGCTCTACAGGCTTGCCCACAGCCCAATGTTTTGGAGCCATTTTCTCAATTGAGGCGCCCTCCTCTCTGATGAGCCTAGATTGTGTCAAGTTGACACAAAACTAGCCACCACAAATACATAATTAAAAGAAAAAAGTTTTATCAAGTCTTAGCTATTTAGGGTACAAGCTAGTAAAATCATGCAAGCCCAGGACTTTGAGGTCAGCCTGGAGAAAGCAAAACCAAATCAAACCAAACCAAGCAAACAAAAGAAAACCGGGTGGTGACACCCAACTATAATTCCAACCTGTGGAAGGTGGAGGTATGATGCCTACTTTGCTATTAATTGCTATGATAAACACTATGACCAACAGCAACTTGGGGAAGAAAGGGTTTATGTCCCAGTCATAGTCCATCAGGGAGGGAAGTCAGGGCTGGAACTCAAGCAGGGGCAAAAGCAGGAACTGAAGCAGAACCTATGCAGGAAGGCTGCTAATTGGCTTACTCCTTTGGGCACAGTAAGCTTGGTTTGTTTGTTTGTTTAATACAACTTGGAAGACCTCCTGCCCAGGGTGTCATTGCCTACAATGGTCTGGGTCCTCCATTAATCTAGAAAGTGCCCACAAATATGCCTACAGGCCAGTAATAGAGACGTCTTGTCAACTGAGGTTCTTTCTTCCCAGATGACTCCAGCTTGTGTCATGTTGACAAAAAAAGTCACCAGCACATAGAGGGATCAGGAATTCAAGTTCCAGATCAAACCTGTAAGGGCTTTACCACTTGTAGGAGGAATGGCGTGGCTGCCTCTGCATAAATGCCAGGGGCCTGCAAAGCTACTAGGAGGACCTAACTGAGGACTGCCTAAGAGACCAAAGATTGCTGCCGCAGACAATGGCAGCCAATCAGGAACTGCTGTTTAGAAGAAATGCTTTCTTGGGACCAATAGTGGAGGGTATTAAAGGAGGTTGCAGCAGTGCTCAGATGAGCTTGCTGCGGCATTTCTCTCCTCTCAGAGTCTATGGCATTGATTCCGAGCCACCTCACCTCCCAACCCTCAAGATGGGTAGGGTTCGGTGGCGAATAGTTCAGGGCACAGACAACAACCAGTGACCTATACCCCTCCTATTATTAACTCCCAGCATAGGGTCTGGTAATATAGTAAACACTGATAAAATGTGATCAATGAATGAGAGTGATTGAATAATTTAGAAATCAGGGGACTATAAGGAAGGCATCGAACACACCAAAAGAAAGTGTTCCAAGGCCTTGTAAGGTCAGACCTCTTGTTGGCCTATGGTGACATAAGCAACCACCTCCACTACCCCCAAGATGAGACTTGTAAGGCCACTGGAGGAGAACACTCAGGCAGTGGCAGATCCTGGCCACTTCCTGCTGAGCTGTCTGGCCAGTGTGTGCTGCATTCTTGTGAGCTG
Source organism: Rhynchomys soricoides (assembly GCA_019843965.1). Lineage (NCBI taxonomy): Eukaryota > Metazoa > Chordata > Mammalia > Rodentia > Muridae > Rhynchomys > Rhynchomys soricoides. Next base: position 7,303,931 of record JADRCH010000097.1, on the reverse strand, counting down.
AGCACTGGTGGAATTTCCAGCCTAGGGAGCAGAATGGAACTTGGAACAAACAGCTCAGCAGAAAAGAACCCAGCAACAATGGGGCTGCTCAGCTGCTTTTTGCTAACTCTCCATAGAATATCAGAGCTCAGCAAACCTTGGTAAGTGGTGGATAACTGACCTCCATCAAATTGGGCATTCTGAGGACCCAGAGAGAAATGCCCATGTTTGGACAGTATTAACCTTTGAAGAAGCCTGTTGTGGCACATGCCTTTAAGTCCAAGCACTCAGGAGGCAAGAGTCATGGCTAGCCAGGTCTATATAGCAAATCCTGGGCCAGCCAGGGCTACTTGTTGTCAGGTTCAAAAGAAACTCAAGACAAATGGCTAGCTGTGGTACCTATTAGCATATCAAAACCAATGCTAGCCTTGATCAGCATCACAAACATCTGATAGAGTCCATGCTAGTATCCCCCCCCCCCCCCCCCAGCACAGGCACAGGAACAGACACCTCCTTCCATGGTCATGTCCAGTCTAATCCTTTCGCTGGACTCTTCCAGATGCCTCTTGCTGTACTCTCATATCTACAATAAAGACTTTTTCTTCAACCATACTTTGGACCGGTCATGTCCTCACTTTATACACATCCCAGAGACCCTGTCTCAAAAAAGAGACAACAAAAAACCCCTCCCAGACTTCCTGAAATATTCTAGAATGGCCTCAATTGATCACTTCCTCTCTCCCAGCAGCAAGAGATCTGCTTGGCTTTAAGGATGGAGGAGATCTGCACACACTGGAAGATTGATGTGAAGAGTCCTGCAAGAGCTAAATGCTGGAGATGGGGGCTGGATAAGGATGGGGGGGTGGCCATGGCAGGATTCAGGGTACTGTGTGGGATACAGTTTTTATGTGGGTTCTGGAGCCTGAACTCAGCCCTTCACGCTTTCAAGGCAAGCTGCTTATTAACTAAGCCATCTCCCTACCTGGCTCTCTTTCTTTATGAAGCACTTATATTTGAGACATTGTACCTTATTCAAAGTTGAGTAATACCTGCCTTCAGCTCTTTAGTAACATGGAAGACAAGATCTAGATACAAATAAATGGGCCAGCATCAATAATCCATGATAAGCTTGAAAGAATCAATGGCCTGAGCAAATGCAGAGAAGGAACTGCAGCCAAGGGTTGACACAGCAGCATTCTCTCCTGTGTTTTGCAGTGTGATTGATGGCATATGTCCCAAACTTCATTGTGTATAAGAACTATGTCCACCAAAAAAAAAAAAGGTGGGGTGGCAAAATGGTTCTGTGCTTATGGGCGATTTGCCACGCCCGATGACCTACCAGGGCTTGATCCTCTAGATTCCTGCAAGCTGCCCTCTGACTTTGACATATACACCATGACATTTGAGATCACATACATACTTACACAAATTTAAAAAAACAAAAGAAAATGGCACTTGAGGTCTGGAGGCCTAAGGTTGTCCACTGGCCTCCAAGGAGATCATGAGCACACAGGTGCACGTACACCACCCCCACATTTACCTACACCATCCGCACTAGCAATTAAAAACAAACCATGTTTGGTAGTGTAGACCTATAATCTCAACACTATTGGAGACAGAGACAGGAGTGTTATCGCTTGGCCTGCCTGGGTTACACAGGAAGACCTTGTTTAAGGGAGAGAGATCCAACTGCAGATACGGCTCAGTGCTGAAAAGTATTTATTGCTCTTACAGAGGCCTGTGTTCAGCTCCTAGTTCCCATATCAATGGCTCACCATAAATCCAGGTCCAGGAGTTCAAATGTACATAGTTACATCCACGTACTGATATGTGCACATAAAATAAAAACAAATACATCTTTTTGAAAACGAGAAAACAGGTGGGGGTTCAGCTGGTAAAGTGGTTGCAGGACCCAGGGAACAGCTTTGTAAACAATGGTGGGAATTCCAGGCGGTGGTGCACACCTTTAATCTCAGCAGACGGAGGCAGAGGCAGGAAGATCTCCGTGAGTTCAAGGCTGACTCCTTCTGGAAAAATAAATGATACAAAACAAAACAAAAGAAAGAGAACTACAACAAAAAGCTAATTGGGAGGTGGAGATTCAAGACCATCCTTGGCTCTGTGTACTAGAATGTTCAAGGTTACTTTAGGATACTTTAGACACTGTCTTAAAAAGAGGGGGTGGGAGCCCGGCAGTGGTGGCGCACACCTTTAATCCCAGCACTCAGGAGGCAGAGGCAGGCGGATTTCTGAGTTCGAGGCCAGCCTGGTCTACAGAGTGAGTTCCAGGACAGCCAGGGCTACACAGAGAAACCCTGTCTTGAAAAACAAAAAAAAAAAAAAAGAGGGGGTAGGGAGCAGGAAAGGGCAGAAAAAGGAGGAAAGAGGAAGAAGCCAAGGAAGGTAAAAAGTTTGCTAAGAGATGTTAAGCAAAGCTGGTGGCACAGGGCAGTGCTGAACTTGGACAATACCACAGGGAGATATGTGATGTCACAAAAGGAAGTCTCCTAGCAACCATCCTGGGTTGGGGGAAGGGAACTATTAGCCAGGTGTGGTGGCACACACCTTTAATTCCAGCCCTTAGGAGGTACAGGCAGGTGAATCTCTGAGTTCCAGGACAGCCAGGGCTACACAGAGAAACCCTGTCTCGGAAAAACAAACAGTCTGCTTGTTGTTGGCTACAGCTATAGGGCCTTCACTTACCCATCAACATATTCAGAACTTAGGTCTTCAATAGCCACGACTAGGGAAGGACTTCTAAGACAAGACAAGAGGGAACTGGTGTGGAAAGACATCTCTCCATGTGCTGGCTGGGTTCTATCTTTCCCGCAAGGCTACAGACCTGGGTCTTAGTCATTTCCTCAGTGGTCGTCAGAGCTTTCTCCTCTACCCTTAAGAGGAAGCAGAAGTTTAAAGCATACCCAGACCACACTTCTCATAAAGAAGTATACATTTGATTCTCTGGGGCCCCAAAGTCAAGTCAGGTGGAAACAAGGATATTTTTGATTCTTGTTTCTCTGTCTTGTGGTCGTTCCCTTCCTCTGTCCTAAGATCCAAAATAGGAGCCAAAGTTAAACTGTAGCCATCACTCAAACTCAAGTCAGAGCAAGAAGAATTCTAGGTGCAATCATGTATTTAAAAACAACGAAACCCCAACATCTGTATTGGGTCATTCATTGTTTAGCTGGCTGAGGGCCTGACTAGAAAGAACGGAAACCCCTAGCATCATATAACATAAGCACGATGGTGCATGCCTGTACTCTCAGCACTTGAACGGTGGAGGCAGGAAGATCAGAAACAGATCTTTTTTATGCATGGCATTCAGAGCAGCCTGGGCTCTGTGGGACCCAGTCTCAAAACAAAGTAATCTCCCCCAAGCAAACAAAAAGCTTTCTGGGCTGGAGATATATCAGGGGCAAAGTATTCACTCAGTCTGAGTAAAGAGGGTGAAGGCCCAGGAAAATGAGGGGTTTGTGTGTTTTTGTGATTCTGTGGATGGACTCAGCGCTGACATGTGCCTGTTACACCCAACCACCAAAATCACGTTCCCAGCCATTCTCCATCTTACAAAAGCTAGTGTTAGAGGGTCAGATTTATTTAACCCGGCCCTGGTAGACAAGTCTAGTCCGGAATGGAGTTCAAAATCAGTTCCCTTTCATTCATGTACTGGCTTATTTAAGATCCTTCCATAAATGGAACTACGAATACTAATCCAGTGCTCCTCATCAAAAGCATTCCATTCAGAAGAAAAGTAGTAGGTGTCCGACCGGAGAGGGTGCAAATACAGAAAAGCAGGGCAGGAGGAGGAACAAGCTTGAACACAGCTGGCTTAACACGGTCTCTTTCCTTTTCCTGAAAGTTCAAACGCCTACCAGGCCACAGTCCTGGCGAGCAGACGCACGTGTACCCTACGCATGCGCGCAACCAAGGCACAACCGCCCCCTCGGGCTGGTCTTCTTCAGCCAAGTCACCAACCCTCTAAATGCCCGCCCTCAAGGCAAAATCCTTGGCCAATCGGAGGCAGGAGTCACTAGGGACGTCACTCCTTTTGCATACACCCGCCTTTCCCCGCCCCCACACAGGGCACCGCCCCGTCGAAGGAACGGATTGTCACCTAAGCGCTCCGTCCCGGCATCTGATTGGCTCTCCCGGAGGACACGCCCCCCTCTCATCCCACCGCCCGCTGCCCGCCCCCCTCGGCGCGCCCACAGCGGCGGGCGGAACCGAGCGCGCAGGCGCGGCGCTGCCTCTCTCTGCTGGTGGCCCGCCCTCCCTCCTCCCCTCCCTCCCCTCCCCGTCCCCTCTCCCCTCCTTAGGCCCGCGCGTCTTCCTCCCGCACGCGCCGTCGTTAGCCGAGCGCTCGCTGGTGCGCGCCTTCCTTGTCCCTCAGGCAGCGGGGCGGGCGCGACCCTGCTCCACGCTCGCGGTCCCGGCGAGGAGCGTACCACCGTTCCCCGGAGCTCGGGGGGAGCCGGCCGCCCTGCCGCCCGCGCCTCGGCGACCCCGCGGGGCTGAGGCGACGCCGCACCCGGCAGCCTGAGCGCACAGCCGGCCTTGACCCAGAGCTCCGAGCCGCGAGCGCCGCGCCCTCCGCCGGCCCCACCCATCCGGGCAGCGGCCATGGCCGAGACTGAGGAGCGGAGCCTGGACAACTTCTTCGCCAAGAGGGACAAGAAGAAGAAGAAGGAACGGAGCAGTCGGGCGGCCAACGCGGCGAGCGGCGCGGGCGGGAGCAGCGCGGCGGCGGGCTCCAGGCCGGGCGACGGCGGGAGCTTGGGCTCCGGTGCCAGGTCGGGAGACGGCGGGAGCT
>JADRCH010000097.1:7238276-7299132 GCA_019843965.1 Rhynchomys soricoides | reverse complement strand
CGGCGGGAGCTTGGGCTCCGGTGCCAGGTCGGGAGACGGCGGGAGCTCGGGCTCTGGTGCTAGGTCCGGAGACGGCGGGACCTCGAGGTCGGGAGACGGCGGGAGTGCGGGCCCCGCCGGCAAGGCCATAACGAAGGTGAGGGTCGGGAGGCCGGCGGCGGGCCGCATGTGCCCGCCCCCGCCGGCCCGGGAGGCCACGTGATTCGGGCTTCGCACGTCCCGCGAGCTCGCGGCCCCCTGGGCTGGGCTGGCCGCCAGTGTCCGCGGGCCTCCGCGCGCCGCTCCCTCTGGGCCACGGGGGTTGGGGCGGGCCGCGGTCCCCGTGTGACGTGTGCCTGAGTCCTGTTCGTCCCACTCGAGCCTCGTTGGGGCTGGATTTCATTTTCTTAAGGTGTTCTAAGTCTCGTAAGTGCCGCCGGAATAGCGTGGCTTGCTCTCCCAGCCGCGGCCACGTAGAGCTAGGAATTGAGTTGTGGAATTTCTGTCGGTTTTTCCCCGCCGCTCAGCTTGCCTTGTAGTTGGTTTTAAGTAAAAGCGGCGGCAGAGAGAGTGTTTGGTAACTAGGCACGTGTCGGGATCTTGCAAGGACGAGCTAAACTTTACAGTACAGCCACTTAGACCCATTTTATTTTTTGAGACAAAGTCTCACTGTGTAGCCCTGGTTGGCCTCCAATTCACAAAGACCTCCTCCTCTGGAGTACTGGGTTTAAAGGTCTGTGTCACTGCCTGCGATTTTTTTTTTTTAAAGATCACATTTATTTGCCTATTTGTGTGCGCCCACTCATGTGTACGTGTGCGGAGAGGTTAGAGGCCGGGGTAGATAAAATTCTCTTTCCACCACGTGGGCCTGGGGAATCAGACTCTCTGGTCTTCGGTGTTGACTGCCGGTTCTTATACCAGCTCAAGAATCCTGGCGACCCCTGATCGAATTTTTCCTGGTCTGAAATCCGTTTACCAAGATCTCTAATTAATCAGATGTTTTGCAGGTACCTTTGCCAGTTTGGGGAATCCGGATGGCCCTTGATGCCTTTTTCTTAGTCTGAAACGTGCTTATCAAAAGCTCTAATTAATCAGATGTTGTTTCTTCCATAGGATGAAAATGAGTGGAAAGAATTTGAGCAAAAAGAGGTTGATTACAGCGGATTGAGAGTTCAGGCAATGCAAATAAGGTAGGATGTGGTTACACGTGGGATTAGATGACCTTGTTGCAGATAAAAGTATTGTACACATTTACTGTTTCTTTAGGCCCTGATCTTGAGAGCAAAGGCAGACCTCTGGTGTCATTAAATTAGCTGCCAACTCTAAAATACTCTGAGTTTCCCTATTTGCAGCTGTTTGGGTTTTTATTTGAATTGATTAAAATGGATTTCTGTCACTTTTAAATTTTTAACACTTAGTGTTTGAACTTGGGTGATCTTTTCTACCCCCAATAAGGTACTGTAGCTCATGCCACACTGAGAGTTTACTGTGTATGTCTGTACCGTCTTCTGGTACAAACCGCTGTTAGAGTGGGTGCTGGGGACTAGACCCTGATCTGTGGAAGAGTGCTGAGCTGTCGATGACCTTGAACTCTTGACTCTAACGTGTCCACCTAAATGCAACACCTGGTTGTGCTTAAACTTAGTTTTTTTCTTTTACTTGTTCTTATTTAGTAGAATTGTTTTTTAGTTCTCTCTGGTAAAGAAGTTGAAATATTTTTGCAAATGCAGTGTAGGATACTTACAACATATGCAGATTTGTATTCACAATGAAGCCACCTTGAGTACTCCCCAACCCAGTTCAGAAATTGAACGTTGTGTTAACAGAGGGGCTCTCCTGAAGCCTTGTATCCCTGCCTTTCTCCCCAGGAGTAACTGACCCTAGCACTGTTTGCATAGTTCTTCGCTGTGTAGTCCAGGCTGAACTTGAGCTGTTGGAATCATAAGCCTGTGCTACCAACCTATCATTTCAGGCTCTGAGGTGACTGGCTTTCAAAGTCCAGGAAAACAGTCATTTTTCACAGTTGGATTGGTTAAGAGACTTTAAAATTGAGAGCCTACATTGTCAGGTTCAATCTGTGGTAGTTCATTTTAGATCTGGTTTTAAAAGTGACATGTTTGGAGAGATTTTTAAGTAGAAAAGGTAAGTATTTAAGGTAAGATTTTGAAGTACAAAAGTAAATAGGGCTCTATTGCTTTAAGATTCAACATCCTTAACTCATCTTTCTTACACAAAATGATCAGAAATTGTCATTGATTTGAAGCTTGCAATTTGTAGAGAATTCCAGTGACCATATGAGACAGCTGTTGAGGAAATAAATTTCTTAACTCTAAATTGTCTTTTAAAATCTAGATTATAGTATCTATGATCTTAGGTAACTTCTGTTGAAAAACCAGCTAGCTTTTTAATGTATGGTTAATGTCTTTACCACTTCGGCATTAATGTCCCTAGGTGTTCTCACTTATGGATTTACCTAATTAAACATTGCTTTTTATAGCAGGGAACTTCCTTTTTGGTGTGGCTTCTTTTGTGGGTTTGTTTGTTTTTCCCTCTTAAAGGTTTAATTACATATGTATGTTTGAGGTATGTACATGTGCATGCAGGAGGGGCCTGCAGAGGCCAGTAGAGAGAGAGCATCAGGTAGGTCCCTTGAAGCTGGAGTTACAGGGAGTTGGGAGCTGTCTGAGTTCTGGGGACTGAATTTGTATCCTTTACAAGAGCAGTATATATATACTCTGATAGGTAAATTTTAGGAAATACTCCCACTGGTGAAAGCTGCAACTGTCAACTGTTGAGGAGGCTGAGGTAGGGAGAATGAGAAAAATCAGGCCTGCATGGGTTAGAGCGAGTTTAAGGTTACCTTGAGAAATTTAGTGAGACCCTGTCTCAAAATTTAAAAGAAAAAGTAGAAAATGTTCTTGTTTTTTTTGTCCTGAGGCTTGATCTATAAATATGGAGAGGGAGTTTACAGGTCCCTTTTATCTGGGGTGCTGGTAGACTGGATGTAGTCCCTGTTCTGTGGTTAAAAAAAAAAGGCTCTTGTCTTGGTGGTTGTTGGCTTGAATTTTAGTGGGTAAAGTAACACTTTCTGAAGGTGGAGGAGGGGCCTTTGAGTTTTTTAGTATAAAATCTGATTTTGTTAAATTATGGAGAACATTTAAATTGAACTGATTTTTCTAACAGGATATAAAACTCTTGCTGTTATCTATTTTAACTTTTTTAAAGTCAGGAAGTTGGCTTCATAGCTCAGGCTGGCCTTGAACTACTGTGATGCTCCTGCTTTCAGCCCTGAGTGCTAGGGTTGGGTTATAGGTGTGCACCACTATGCCTGGCTTAGTTGGGCAAACTGCCCCCCTTTTTGGAAGTGCTGGGAGTCAAACATGTTTCCATACAACTTAGGCATACACTCTACCACTGAGTCATATCCTCTATCTAGTTTTATGATCTTTTTTTTTTTGAGGCAGGGTCTTGTCAGAGCTGGAATTAAACTCCATATACAGTTAAGGCTGAACTTAAGCTACTTATCCCCCTGCCTGTCCCTCCAGTGCTTGCTCTTTTTGTTGGTTTGTTTGCTTGTTTGTTTAAGACATAGGGGCAGTCCTGTTGGGTTATTCCAGGTTGGAGTGATGCCTTCTTTGATCTGCAGTAGATTACTAACTTCTGTGCTGTCCTTTTCATGTTTTTTAGCAGAAGTTTGTCACTGCTCTTCAGTAGTTACCCTAGAAAATGTCACTGATTTTTGCTAATGGTTTATAATCTAGGTGTGTTTTTAAAATTGGTGGTTATTTTAGTTATTAATAGTTTTGGGGGCTAAGGTAGAAAAAGTGTGTCCTGGTAGGATGTGATAGGACATGCCTATAATCCCAGAGCTTGAAGTTGAGGCAGAAGGATTGATTATGGGGTCAAGGCAAGGCCAACTTTTTGGGAGAGACATTGTCTTAAAGAGATGTGACATTTGCTTGATGCTATTAAGCCAGTTTGGAGTTTTTCTTTAAATTGTGAACATGCCTTCACTCTTGTACTCTTGGGTTTGAGGGCCAGAGTCCGTGGGAGCATCTTCCTGTCTCTACCTTACTTTATGAGATAAGGTCTCTCAGTGAACCTGAACCATTTTGGCTAAGCTGGCTAGCTAGTAAAACTCTTAGGATCTACATGTCTCTGCTCTGCAGTGTTGACATGCCTGGCTTTCATGTGGGGGCCAGGGTTTGAAGTCCACTCTTTTTACTTTTACAGCAAGTGTTCTTACCATATACACAGCTGAGCAATTGTGATTTAGTGCGTTGGTGAGTAAGTAGATTCAAAATGTGAATGAATAACTAAAAGCTACTGCTTCAGTTTATGCAGGTGTAAGTGCCATGTAGGTGGGAATCTTTTTCACCTTTTTTGGATGGATTAGGTTGTTGGGACATTACCATTAATCAGACTCATCCAGATGAGTACCTATTTCATCCCTGAAGCAATTAACCTAGTGCAACTATATTGACATGGCTTTAAAATTTTAAAAAGGCAAAAAACTCTTAAACATTGTGAAGATTGGACACCACAATTAGCCTTGTTAATTATAAACTTCAGACTAGCTAATGAGCTGCTGTTAGAAAATGCTGTTATACTATCTGATCAGCTTTTTTTTTTTTAAGATTTATTTTATGTATGTGAGTACACTGTAGCTGTCTGCAGACACACCAGAAGAGGGCATCAGATCCCATCATAGATGGTAGCCACCATGTGGTTGCTGGGAATTGAACTCAGAACCTCTGGAAGGGCAGTCAGCGCTCTTAACTGCTGAGCCATCTTTCCCACCCCATCTGATCAGCTTTTTAAGATCCATTAGAAAATGGATCTCTTTTTCAAATGAAAGCTTGAATTTTTTACTTCCTGTTATGAAGGTGATATATGTGCTCAGTATATAAAATTTGTATTAACACACATCTAGAAATGTTTTATGTGACAGATAGATATGTGCTAACTCATTTGCTCTTCGTATTGGTGTGTCATCTTTATCTAAAAGCCAGCAAGTGTCATCTTGAAAGCCTGACCACTAAATGACAGAGATGGCAGAACCTGGATTTCAACAACCCTAACATTGTTTTGGCTATAAAAGTACTTACTCATTAAAACCAAATCTCTGCATACTTTGGTATTTATGATAAGTATAAATGTATTAGATGATTTTAAATGGCATGAATATTGTTACTGACCAGCATCATTTTATATGGCTGAACAGGTTATATGTTAAAAGGGAAAACAAATTTGGCTTGACCATATCCTTTATCTTTTTCCTTTGTCTTTTAAAAATTACAGTTTATTTTGTGTGAGCATGCTGTGGCATGCATGTCAGTATAAAACTAGCAGGAGTTAGTTCTCTTCCACCTTGTGGATTCTGGGAATTAAACTCAGGTAATTAGGCTTGGTGGCAAAGATCATCTAGTTGTGACCTTTAGTTTTTGGAGAAGGTATCACAGAAGTCACCATTCTCTTGCCTCAGCTTGTGTGCTGAGGTCACCGGTTAGTCTCCAAATGGTGATCACTGCTATGCTTGTCTTTCTGAGTTATGGGGATCAGCCCAAGACAAAGTACTCTGTTATTGAGCCTTGTCCCTAGCCCTTGAGAGGCAGTCTTAAATACAAATTGAAATTAGGTTGTTCCTCTTCATTGGCATCATAAGTTTTTAAATGTTGGAGTTACTTCCAGCTGGTGGGCAGTGTCTTTAAAGGGTCGTAATAAAGATGGGTATAGTGGTTTACACCTTAAATTTCAGCACTTGGGAGATAGACAGGAAGATAAGCTAGGATCATCAACTTGCTTGAGTATATAGTGAGTTTAAGGGTAGCCTGGGCTACCCGAGATCTTGTCTCAAAATAAAGTTTTAAAGGAGGTCAAGAAATTTGTCTTGGATTCTAGGTATGGTTCAGTTTAGCATGCTTTTGTGGCATACATGAAAATCCAACTTAGACTCCACTTACTGAAGCAAGGGAAAAACAGTAACACTAAGCCAGAAGAAATTTGGCTTAAAGGTAGGGACATGTCTTGCTTTAATAGAAATATCTTTTATGGGGGCCAGCAAGATGGCTTATTGGGCATTGCTGTTAAAGTTGATGACCTGGATTTATTCCCTAGAATCCACACGGTAGAAAGAGAACTGATACCCAAAAGTTACAAAGTTTATCTGGGCATGATGGTGCACTCATACCTTTAGTCCCAGCAGAGGGAGGCAGAGACAGGCAGATCTCTGAGATGTAGATCAACTATGCCTAGGTATCTGATTCCATGCCGGTCAGGACTACATGTGACCATATTTCAAAAAAAAAAAATGTTTTGGTTGTTTTTCCTTGTCCCAGTTCTTGGGAAGTTCAATGTGCTTATTTTTCAATAGTGAAAAGGAAGATGATGATAATGAGAAGAGAGAAGACCCAGGAGACAGTTGGGAAGAAGGTGGAGGTGGCAGTGGAGTAGAAAAATCTTCAGGTCCCTGGAATAAAACCGCTCCGGTCCAAGCACCTCCTGCTCCAGTTACAGGTGATCCTCTGTTCCCTCCTGAGGGGAATGGGGAGAGTGGCTGGGAATGTATGCTGCTTTAGTGGAAGGAATGTAGAGATTGAGTGACATACTTTTTTTGCCTTGTAGGCTGTCAAAGTTTTGCTTTTATTTTTGGTGCTAGGGAATGAAGCCAAGTAGTTCACCTGCTGCCACCATCCTTACCACTAAGTTACATCCTTGGCTCTACACTTAGGTCCCGAAGCTTAAATTCTCAGCAGAAGGGAGTGAGTAAAAGTTCTTTGGAACTAAAGACATGTTAGGGGTTTATGTGTGTTGGAGTGTGTGTTTGCGTATTCGTACAAATGCTTGTAGATAGGCTGCTGCTTATTGTCATTGTCGACTTTTATTTTTTTGAGAGCAGGGTTTCTTAAGGAACCAGGAACTCAAACCAATCCTAGCTATCCAGTTTGCTTTTAGGATCATATTTCTGCCTCTCTAGTAAGGTGCCTGCCATGCCTGCCTAGGCTTACATGGATCTGATCACCCAGCTCTGGTCATACTTGGCTCAACAGACTATCTATTGAGTCATCTTCCTAGCTCAGAGTTTTTGGTTTTTTACTGTGCTAGAAATTGAACATAGTGTTACCAGGGGTTAATGTCCTAACAACCTAATCCATCCAAAAAAAAAAAGAGCTTTGTACATGCTAAATGTGCTGCACTACACAGAGCTCATTTTCAGCTCAAAGATCTTAGTTTTAGGAGCTGGAGAGAGAGGGCTCAGTGGTTAAGAGCACTGACTGCTCTTCCAGAGGTCCTGAGTTTAATTCCCAGTAACTACATGGTGGCTCACAACCATCTGTAATGGGATCTGATGCCCTCTTCTGGTGTTCATGAAGACAGCATCAGTGTACTCATACACATAAAATAAATAAATCTTTTTTTTTTTTTTAAATCTAACTTTAAAAAAATTTTTTTTCTAGTTTTTATTTTTTGAGAATGTCATATGTTTATTTTTGGTAATATTCATCCTAACTCCACCCAGGCCCACCAATCACTCTTGCTTTTTGAAACAGGGTCTCACTAGCCCAGGCTAGCCCTGAATGTGTATGTGTGGGTGTGGATATCGAGGCTAGTGGTTGGCTGTGTCTTCCTAAATGCTTGAGATAAGTTCTCACTGAGTCTAGAGATCATTGAATGGCTGTATGAGCTGGCTAGCACACTCCTGGGATGTTTTTTTCTGTCACCATCTACCCACCCAAGCCTGCGCTGTTTCCAGGCACGTTGCCGCCATGCCTGGAGGACTGGTGCACATGAATTTCAGTTCTAACACTTATGGCGAGTGCCGAGATGACTGGTGTGAATCGCTGTGATAATAGCTATTTGATTTTTTTTTTTCCCTCCTGAACTTGATGTTCTTTCAAACTACTTCTGGAATGCACCAGATATACAGCTCCTGCAGACCCTTAGTTTTTATGCTTAGGGGCTTTATCTTTCCTCTTTGTGTCAGGTGCCTGAAAAGCCAGATGGTAGATAACCTAGATGAGAGGACTGTGTGGTCTCTATTGTGCTGCTGTGGCATAGACACTAATGTGGATTTAACATCAATGAGTATAGCTGTGTTCAGTTGTTGGGCCAGAGTCAGCTTATTTGCTAGCATTTCATTTTAAGTGTTTGCTTTCTTTTTATGAATTTGATTACTTATGTGGTGAGTTTGTGGAGCTGGATTTTGCCACCAGGTTTGTGCAGAAAGAATCTTTACCTGCCAACCCATCTGTTTTACTGGGCTCCAGGTTAGTTTTACCCCGTTACTAAAACCCTCCCCAAACCCCTTTTTAAAACGCTGCCTCTTTGGGGCTTAGCAGTTATGAGTACTAACCTACTAGTAGCTCCGCCAGCACCAGAACTGTATCTTAGCAATTATTAAGGGCTCACAAATACCCATGACACCAGTTTCAAGGAATCCACCTTTCCCTTCTGGCCACCAGGGACATCTGTGTGTGTACACGACACATGCACACATTTACGTGTAGCTCCTTTGTACTCCTCTGCTGCCATTTTTGGTATGGCACCCGTCTCCCTTTTTTTGTCTCTTCTAGAATATACTGCCCGTTTGCATTTTGGGAGGTGGTGGATGAGCTCAGTGATAGGGTGATGGCTAGTCACATGTAGCTGTTGAGTGCTTAAGACCTGGTAGCTAATGTGACTGAGGAATTGATATCTAGATTTCATTTTACTCATCTAAAATAACAACATGTGTTGCTTTGAATCCCAGCACTCAGGACACAGGCAGATGGTGTGTGAGTTGGGTAACAAAGTGGAGACTGTCTTTAAAATGAATGAATGAATGAATGAATGAATGAATCAATCATCCACAAACACAAATAATAATGAATTTTTTTAAAAAGCCACATGTAGTGACTGAAATGTAAGGGTCAATAGTTATTTGGGGGTTGATCTGTCTTTGAAGATGGGTCTGAGTTGCCCAGGCTGGCTTTGAACTCCAAGATCCTCCTGTCTCTGTCTCCCATGTTGCAAGCATGTTCCACTATTGGAGGCAGTTTTTCATGTGTATATCTCAAGTGCAGTTTTAGATACTCAGTAACTAAGCCTGCATGCTTTTCCTCTGGTATAACTAAGCCTGTAGAAACCAATCTTTTAAACTGTAAGAACATTTTATTTCAGCTAGTAGATGATTACAGTGCAGTCCCATTGAGCCTCCCCAGCCTGAGACTTTGAAAACTGGAAAACAACACTGCTTGAAAACATACCAAGGGTCAGTTGGGGAAGATAGGAAAACCCTGAAAGATTGTGGCCCCCAAATTAAGTCACAGTAAATTTTAAGCTGAGGTGCTTTTTCCTGTGTTATAAGCAAATAGAGAAACTTAACCTCCAGTGATCCTAAGAGAATAAAATGAAGATAAGAGTTCGATATTTTCTTTATTATCTTTAGGAATTTAAAATACTGCATGTGCATTTTATTAAGTAATTTTATAAGATACCTTGTTTAGCCCACCTTCCAAGTAAAGAAAGTGGATGTCACATTTACTGATCGAAACACCAGTGACCGAACTGTTGTATTCCAGAAGGGTAACCTCTTGAGATTAAAGGATTGGCAGGTAGGTTTCTCCTCTGAGACATTTTCTCACAGAAGTTTGCTTTTATCGTCTAGTCCAAATCCTTTCTGAATCAGGGTTGCCTTTCTCACAATTGTTAAATGGTCAGGAGTTCAGGAAAATGTGACTAGAAGGTCAGACATTTGAATGAATGATTTATCTATTAGTTACAGAAACCCCGGAGCCAGCAATGCCTAGTGGTGTATATAGGCCTCCTGGGGCAAGGCTAACCACCACAAGGAAAACGCCACAAGGACCACCGGAAATATACAGTGACACACAATTCCCATCCCTGCAGTCCACTGCCAAGCATGTAGAGAGCCGGAAGTAAGTATGTGAGCCTGTGAGTTAGGCTTTCTGACAGGCAGCGGGGAACCAGGTGGGACTTGGGTACCCAGGAGGGAAGGGGACGGTGGGGGAGTCCTTTTGGAAAGGATAAGAGGAAGGATGCTAAATAGGTTTTGCTGTCTGCCTTGTTTCTGTCACAGCTCCATTTAGGTACTGTACATTATTACTGGCTTATGTTCCTTTTAAATATGGAAACTAGAATTGTAGACGCATTTATCATTGCATTCCCAATAAATGTGAGTAGATGAAAGATTTACATTTACAAATCTAATACTATAAATAATCTTATTTCAGCAGGTACTTAAAATGAATACTACCTGAAGTTAAATGACCACATATGGCACATCTACATCTTATTAGGGACATGAATTTTCAAAAGTAAATAAAATGGGAAGAAATGTAAATGGCATCAGATGGAACAATTTTTTTTGGGTGGTTTTAAAGTAAATCCCAGCCTTTTCGTCTCGTTGAGAGCACAGTTGGCTTGAATTTAGACCTCTCCTTGGACTTGCTTCTCCATTCTGTCCATGTGTGGGGGACTCTGGGAGAGCAGTAACTTGCCACACACATCTTTCTGTACCTGATCTAATCAGACCACTCCCCCAAAGCAAAAGGGAGGAGAAGTCGTTGAATGATGAGAACATTACTTGAATGAGGAAACTGTTGCCCTTATGAATAAAGATGTATTATCTACTAACTGCGAAAACTTAGAAGTGAGTCTTAGAAGGAATGTCATTATACAGCTTCTTTCTGGTTGTCTTCAAGTTGGTCCCAAAATATTCTGTTCAGAAGATGGGACCTCAGAGCTTCAGTACAGTGTTACATGTTTTCTGTTCAATTGAAGCCTTAAGATGGTTTGATAAGGATTTTTGTATTCCTGTCTCTACAGGATTATTCTTAAGGTCTTTTTTTTTAAATTTGAGGAAGAATACTTTCGAAATTCCCTAGTGAAGAAGAAATATTTACTGATTACATTTCTTTTCCCTTAGGGATAAAGAAATGGAGAAGAGCTTTGAAGTAGTAAGACACAAAAATAGAGGTAGGGAGGAGGTTTCAAAAAACCAGGCCCTTAAACTTCACCTAGACAAGCAGTCTGCTGTGCTTGAAAATCAGAAGTACAGCCACACACAGTACAGTTAAGGAGTGGTCTTTGCTAAGGCTTCCAAGATAACTAGATCACAGCTAACCACCAAGAACAGCCACTCAGCGTTTTGGATTTCTGGATCTACAGTGACTGACTGAAGACCTCGAGTCCAGTGACTGTCCCTGTTGCACTGTGGAAGTTGAAGAGTCACAACTGACCTTGATGTGGGTTGGAATTAGGGGTGTTTTCATTGTCTTAAATATTTGTGAATTAGATTCAACAGTGTTTCCATAGTTGCTCTGTGTATAAAACCAAACCTGCAGCCAGTGGTCATTTCAAACATCTTTATGTTTAGATACTGAGCCTTCACAAGGTTGACTACCTCAGATTTGCTGCACTTAATTGTGGATTTCATGTGGATCACAACTTCTACATAAGGTTACAGCTATTAGTGTTTGTGTGAACCTTGAAACCAACTCTACTGGATTCCTGTCAGAAAGCCTTCAGAAGTCAGCCATCTGGGTTCTGATCCTCTCTAAATGATGAAGAGTTAAGTGACCTTAATTAACCTGTTCTGTGCCCCATCCTAAGGAATACATATGCTGTGGCTATGTTAGACTTCAAGCCGCTGTCAGAAATGTGTTTGGATCATCTGTGTGGGGCTTATGATTTATAATTTGTTTTTAGTTGAATGAGGTAACTATGGATTTAATTCAACCAAACTTGGGTCCACCAAATGGGGAGTGGGCGGGGGGTAATCTTGTTTCTTTGAATAATTTTTCATTCAGACAGTGCTTGTTTGGTTCCACATTAAGGCCTTACTTTGACTTGGAGTACGTTCTTTGAGGGCATATTGTGTGGTGGAATAGTCTGAAAGCGCATTGGAATTGTGAAATGCCCTATGAGTTTGCCAATCCTTAGGTGGAACCAGATAGCTTTTGATACATATAAAGGACATCAGATCCACTCCACTCCAGGTGCTGCTCAAGTCTCCTAATCAGGTATAAATTGAACTGCTGTGGATGGAGTGTGGTGTCTGCTCAGAAGGAGAGGGTTTCACTGAATTGGGTTCTAACAGTTTAAAGCAACAGGAGCAAAACCAAGTTGCTCGTGAATCTTCCATGGTGTCTGATCTTGTGTGTGCCCCAAATTTGAAGGTTGTGGGCTATTGTGTAGATCCATTCATTGTTTAGCCAGCTCTTGTCATTCACCTTGGGAGTATGTTTGGTATTCACTTGGAGAGGCAGGGGAATAGCCAGTAATGTAGCACTTTTGTTAGTAATTACAGTTTAACTATCTACTAGTACTGGCTCTTAAGAGAGGTTACTGCTAACTTTCTTTCCACCTAATGAAATAGTCTGTCAGTTACCCACTTTCATGTGACTAAAATGGTTCAGTACACACACTCTGTATTGGCACATGACTGTGATACGACAGCAGTGCCTGGGTTTCTCTGTGAATGAACCCCTTTGCCGAACAGTTCAGACTTGCTCACTACTGACCGGAGTGGAACAGGTAATGAAGACTTACTTTGGGCACCAGAAACCTTAACAAGTAATCTCAGACCTTGAGCCACAAACTTCCCTTAAAGAATGCTTTACCCCAGCTACACACACATACACAAATTCTGTTTGGGGTTATGGATTAAGAAGTCAACAGAGACATAAGATGAGATTTGTTTAATGGCATACTGTACTGGAACGCTGAAGACCTGCAGCAGATGTAAATTCCAAGTCTTGTTATAATTTTTTAAGATTGTGAAATTATCAAAATGCATATGAATCAAGTTTTAATACACTGTCTGGGTGGATGAGGCTGTCCATTGCACCATTTCTTTCTTTGGGTTCTCAGGCATGGTTCCGACAGTGTAAGAACTCTGTAACATTTAACATTGAATAAACAGTAAACCTATGGATAGTGGAATGTGATGCTTTCTGTGGAAACCCCTAAACTCTTGAGAATGGAGAACAGGGTCCACTTGTGGAGATGACCCTGCTCTCTGAGCGTGTACTTAGAAATGTTTGTCAAATTCTGTAGATGTTAAAAGGCATGGATGAAAATGGCTACACGTCAGAGACACTCCTTATGAACATAAGTGTTGAACCATGTTCTGGGAGCTTCAATAGATTTTGTAGCTTTGTTATAAAGGGGATCTAAAGTCTTATCCTGTAAACTGATTTCCCTTTTTTATTTATCAGAGACAGAAGGTGGGAGGGTGTGTGTGTAGGCCAGAGATCAAAATCAATTTTGGGCATATTTTTTTAGTCATGGTTACATCTGTAAAGTGTGTGGGGGTGTAGACTGGGCAGAGACAATCTTTTCAGGTGATTCTCTTCCCATAATTGCGTCCCAGGGTTTGAACTCAACTTGTCATACTGGAAGCTATTCTTTACAGAGAGCTGTCTCTGGACCTACGCCTTTTTTCCCCTCTTGGCTTTTCTTCTGTTTACTTCTGGGCCATCTCTGGGCTCCTTATACAAAATATTAAATGATTTTAGGGTTTTGTGGGTTTTTTTCTTTCCCCCTTCTCTCAAATGTGTGTGAGTGTTTTGCCTGTGTCTTTGTCAGTAGTCCTGGAGGCCAAAGAATTTACTGGAACTGGAGTTATCAAGGTTAGCAATTGTGTGTGTGGACTCAGGGAATCAAACTTAGGTCCAGAGTAGCCAATGCTGTTTCTCTAGCCTTTACATGTCTTTAAAAGGAACAGCAGTTTCCAGTTTCAGGATTTGCTTTATAGTTTGTTTTTTTTTTTTTTTTAATTTTTATTTATTTATTGTTCGAGACAGGGTTTCTCTGTAGATCCTTGGCTGTCCTGGAACTCACTCAAGACCAGGCTGGCCTCGAACTCAGAAATCCACCTGCCTCTGCCTCCAGAGTGCTGGGATTAAAGGCGTGCGCCACCACTGCCCGGCCTTGGTTTATAGTCTTAAATCAGTATATTTTAAAGCCATTTTTGCTAGTGGAATCTATATTTACTGTTTATTCTTTTTTGCATTTGGTTTTGGCTTTAAAAATTATTCATGTGTGTTTATGTGAACCTAGGCCACTTTGCACATAGAAACCAAAAAAAGTGTGTTGGACCCCTAGAGCATATGAAGCAAGAACTTCCTTACATGGGTGCTGAAAACACTGGTTCTCTGCAAGAGCATCAAGTGCTCTTAACCACTGATGTCTCTAGTTCTAAGGGTGGTTTTTTCCTTAACTGTTTATTTAAAATAAAAAATATAAAACTTATCTCCCTTAGGGCCACAAACATGGCAAGGCAAAGTGTCTTACTGTGTAGTTAATTTAAGGTGGGTGTCCTTAGGGTTCCTATTCCTGCACAAACATGACCAAGAAGCAAGTTGGGGAGGAAAGGGTTTGTTCAGCTTACACTTCCACATTGCTGCTCATCACTAAAAAGTCAGGACTGGAACTCAAGCAGGTCAGGAAGCAGGAGCTGATGCACAGGCCATGGAGGGATGCTTTTCCTGGCTTGCTCAGCTTTCTTATAGAGCCCAAGACTACCAGCCCACAGATGGTACCACCCACAAGGGGCACTCCCCCCTTGATCACTAGTTGAGAAAATGCCTTACCGCTGGATCTCATGGAGGCATTTTCTCAACTGAAACTCCTTCTCTGTGATAACTCCAGCTTGTGTCAAGTTGACACAAAACCAATCAGTACAGTGATCAATCAGTCTAAGCTTCCATAGGCTCTTTAGAGATAGGGTCTTAAGGAGTACAGGCCACTCTCAACCTTGCTTTGAGATCCTCATCTTGTATATACTTCATGGCTTTATTTGTCTGGCAGGGCAGGAATATATACTATTTTTTGGCCAACCTAATTTACATAGCTTGTTGTAAAGCTAGCCAAGGTTATAAAACAGCTCAGGTGGCAAAATTCTTGGGTTTTCTCAAGGGCACATGCCCATTGTAGCTATTCATTCCCAGACGTTTCAACACCAGAAATGCCTTACAGTGAGTTGTCATTCTGCCTCATGTATTGCCCCCAGTCCCCAATCTATGGATTTTCCTCTGAGCATTCAGATGAACAATGTATTGTTTTGTGATTGGCATTTCACAAATGGCCATTCATGTTGTACTATTAGTACAACTTGCTAAGTATAAACCAGTTGTTATGGCTATAACATGTACATTCCTAGGTGGACATTTGGCTTGTTCCCACTCTGCCTCAGTGCTGCTATGAGTTGCCATGTACAAGTTTTAGTGTTAGCATGCTTTTGCCTATCTTTGGTGTATACCTAAAGATAAAATCACTGAGCTACATGTCAGAACTGTGGAACTACTTAAAAGTGGCTATGTGTATCTTTCCCAGCAAATGTGATTCTAACCCTCCTGGGAAACATGAACTATCCTCTCTCCTTAGTGGCTTTGGCATCTCCTATATTTCCTGTACTTTCTTGTCACTGTTTACTTTAGGCTATTTGAGTTCTTTATATATTCTAGGTGTCAGTACCTTAAGACAGCACCTTTTATATATTCTAGGTGTTTAAGTGCTGTCTCATTTTTTATTGTAGTTTTGAGACAAGATCTCACATGGACAAGGCTGGCCTCAAACCTGGTGTAGCTGATGACCTTGAGTCTTCTGACCCTTTATTACCTCCTTCCAAGTGCTGGGGTTTTATGCAGTGTTGGGCTTCCTGCCTGCAAGCACTACCAGCTAAAGTACATCCTCCGCTTTTTAAAAATAACATACGGAGTTTGTGGTGGGGTATGCTTGCATGAGCATATGGAAGCCAGTGACTGATCGGGTGTCTTTAGATGTTTTTAATGGTCTTTTAGATTTAAAAAATAAAATAAATTGTGGATGTTAACAGGATCTGAAGACAACTTGGGGAGTTCCTTCTAATAGTGGGTTCTGGAGAATCCAACTTGGTTGTCAGGCCTGCTGAGCCTGAGCCATTTCCCTGGCCCTCTACATTTATTTTTAACATATATGGGTGTTTTGCCTGCATATTTGGGTGCTGCTTGGTACCTACAGAGGCCAGAAGGCACTAGACCTCCTGGGACTCGGTTAAAGATGATTAGATTAGAAGCCACCATGAAGTCTAGTGCTCCGAACAGCCAGTGCTTCCATCCTCTCAGCCCCTCTGCCCTTTTGAGATAGTCACTAAGCCTAGAGCTGTTCTGCTAGCCAGTGAATCCCAGTTTAGATTCTGGGGCCCTACTCCTGGATTTAGGTGGACCTAAGCCCAGGTCTTCATGCTGGTACAGCCCACTTTATGGCAAACCATACAACTCCCTTATTTTAAGATGTATTTGGGTAACCTGGGCCAGTGCAACCTGTTACTTTGAAGCACAACAAATTTCTGTCACCTTTTAAAAAGATACATTTGTCTGCACATGAATGCTGGTATCCATGGAGTGAGCCCAGAGGTGGTTATCTTAGGCAATTGTGAGCCACCTTCTAAGGGTGTTGATAGCTCTTAACCACTGCTGCCTCTTCAGTCTATTGAACAGTCTCATTCCAACCCGGGCTAGGCTGGATTCAAACCCAATGACCCTCCTATCTCACAACTTGAGTGCTGGGATTACCGGTGAGCCATCTCTGTGTGTGTGTGTGTGTATTTTGAGGCAGCCAGGATTCACACCCAGCTAATGTCTTTTTCCCCTTTCTTAATCCCTGTAAAATTCTGTATCACAATGTAATTAGGAATTCAGTTTTTAAAGTAAGTTTGGTGATATCAGAGTTGCTATTTTTTTATTTATCTCACTTAAAGTTTTGGTGCCCATGTTTGGCAAATGACAGAAGTTTATACATACACACATTTACATATATACATGTTTTAAGTTTAAAGCCCCAGCTTCATTATTAAACTCTCTGCTTAGGCTGTTAAAAAAGCTTAAATGGCAAAAATACATATAAACATGAAATAACCCTAATGTATAACTTTTGCTTTTATGACTTAGGACATTTTTGAAACAAATCTATCTCCTTGTTAAAACTACAGCCTCATCTATTTACAGGAAAAGTCCTTATGTACTCAGCGTGGCTTGACAAGCTAGCTAAGTAACACAGTACCCAGTGATTCAAGTTCAGGTTAAAGGCATCAAGTTCACAGGATACAAGTCCTTCAGATGTATGCCTTTAAATTGTTACACAAACGCATCACAGCAATGTTTAGGTTGGAGCTGAAAATTTACTTAGTGTGCACTGCTGGGGATTGAACCCAGGTCCTTGTGCATTTTAAGCTAGCATACTAAACTCAAAAACATTCTCCTTTGGAGGCCAGAAGTACATCAGTGCACTCGAGGCCGTTTGATGACATTCTCTGCAGTAGTTTTCCTCTTTTGTGGTAATCCAGGCCCACCTTCCTTATTATGGAATAAAGCAGCTTCTGATAAACGGTAATTATCCACACAAGGAGGGGATTCCTAGAATGGGAAGAAGAAAATTTCAGATTTGTAGTGCATATTCCTAGGGTTTTTTTCCCCCAAAGTTTGCCAGTGGGTCAAAGCTCAGGTAAGTGTTGCTAGCTCAGACAGTTCCACGGATTAAAATATGGATTGAACTTGGAGAAGGGTGGTCAGTAGCTAGGAGTGTCTATTCCCCAAGATAGGTGTTTTCATACCCATTTATAGATAGAAGTGCAATCAGCTTAAGAGCCACCATCACATAACTAGCAGGGACATTAAAGTGTTTCTACCTGACACCAGATCCTTGCAATAGCTACCCTTTTCTATTTTCATAAAAGACATTAAGTAAAAATCACCATAAAAGACAAGGTTGCTTTAAAATAGACAAGCTGGCCTGGAGTGCATTTTGCAGCCCAGGATGCTTCAGACTTAAAGAAAGTGATCCTTAAAGAAAGGCCTGAGTCGTCATACCAATCCAACTAGTCATTTATGGGCCTGGAACTGAGTCTGTGTCCACCTTCCCAGTGTTAAGATTACAAGCAGGAGTCACCATGCTTGCCTTTTTTTGGGTTCTGGGAACTGAATTTAAGTCTTTATTGTACTGAGCCAGTTCCCAGCCTCGCCTTCTGATAGCGATGATAAATTCTGACTAAAATATATTAAGATGCTAGAGAACAAACAAACCAAGTAAATGCCACAGGGCAGTTCATACCTGAAAAACTTAAATAGATCAGTTTAGCTTTTGTGGGCTTTTTTAGTTTTGTTTATGTGTGCCACGGGCTGGCTAAAATTCTAACAGAAATGGCTTGAAGAACCAGGCAGGAAAGCAACTATGCCCACAGAAAACAAGGTTGAGAATCCCAAAGTAAAGGCCTGGAAGCCAGAAATATAGTTTGTGGAACCTGGCCACATCTTTGGCCTCCGAGCCATATTTGGGAGACACATTTCAGCTGCTTCTGTTGTGGTTAAGTAAATGCAAGCAGATAAAGGAAATACCAGGATCTATAGTCTCTACAAATTATGCACGATGTCCAGGACATGACCCAAACAGAGTATAACCTACTTTCAATCAGAATTGTGCAGAAGGAAAAAAAAAAGTTTAAGGTCAATCTGGAATACTAAGTGAAAAACCCCAGCTATACCCTGACAGTGCTGTGAAAACTGCAGATCTGATTTGACGTCACATTCACCTATGTTCCATAAACCAAAGCAAGCGATCAAGCGATGCTAACGCCAATACCTACCCTTTCAGTAACAACACCACAAAGCCTAGATGTATGTACAAGGCAGAGCTACAGAAAAGGGAAGTGTCTGAAATAAAGGACCTTGAAAAGGCACTGAAAGCTTACTGTCTCTTCTGAGCTTCCTAAGTGTAGTCCCGGAGGGCACAAAATACACCCTAAATACAACTGAATCCTCACAAAGGTACAGAACCAATCTACAGACAGGAAAGATGGTTCTTCCAACACAGAGCTAGACATTTTTAGAATAACTTCAATTTTTCTGATCCAAAATCACATATCTTACAAAGCAATTAACTCAAAACTTATCGCAAGCACAAAACTACTAAAAGACTTTCAGGAGGAAAAATGGCTGGCCATAAAGACTAAAGCTAGCTAGGTTAAGGGTTGACAAAACCAACAATCCATAAAATGTTAAATCAGACTTCATTACAATATAAAACTTTTTCTGCCACAGAATAAAAAGGCTACAGATGGGGGTGGGTTGGGAACATAAAATCCACACATCCAGCAAATATGAAGGATTTTTATGTGAAGCAGTACAGTATTGACTCCAAGCAGACTGGAGGGGGTGGGCAAAGAAAAAGTACAAGAGCAATTACAGCCTACTCCTAAGAAGTTCATTTTAGATGTGGAAGCACACGCTGAAGAAAAGAGCCCAAGGCTACGCAAGCATCAAGGAGAGGGTGCCATTCAAGACACAATTCTCCAGCCAGCTAATACCAAAGTTCCTTTTGAATCAACGAAAGTCTACTCAACAAATGGTGGCTCATCTGTGTGAAGGAAACTCCAGCCCCTATGTCACAGCACAAAGGATAACTAATTTGAGACAAAAGCTATTGAACTTATAAGAGAGCTTCAAGCTAAGAGCACTTCCAGTTCTCGTAGAGAACCAGCATTGGTTTGCAGCACCCTGGTCGGACAGTGTACAACTACCTGTAACTCCAGCTTCAGGGGATGAGGCACCCTCTTCTGGCCTCTGATAGCACCCACACACATATACACACAAAATACAGGTAAAACAAAATGACAAATGCTAAAATTGTAAAACTTTTAGGAAAAAAAAAAAAAAACACTAGAAAACAAATTGGTACCTTTAGAAAAGGCAGGATACAAAATATGTAATTTTACAGTGTTTAACAAGAAATAGAAATGTAAGTCAAGCATAGTAATACATGTTTGTAATACCAGCAATTAGCAGGTCAAGAATGAGAGGCAAAGAGAGAGGCAGAGTAAGAGAGATGTAAAGACTGATTCTTTAAAAAGCATGATGTTACCCCACGATAGCCCTACCAGATGGCTAAAAGTCAAATGACTATATAAACCAAATATTGGTGTAAAGTGACACCAAATCTCTTCTAGAAAGAGTCTGATACCAAATCCCATGCAATTCTAGTACTAGGAGCAGAAGGAGGAAGCCCTGCGAAGTTAAAGCTAACCTGACCACATAAACTAAATACATCCTTAGTCTACAGCCCAGCAACTACACTACTGCACATCTGCCCACAGGAAAATGCACCTGTGCAGATTCAGTCGTGTCAACAGCAAACTGAAGGGAAGTCACCCAGGCAATCTATTCAGACAGAGTGATCTATAATAAAAAACTGATGAGCTACTAACATGCACCATGTTAGCACCTAGTAGACACATGGACAGTATGCTAAGTGAATGAAGCGTGCTACAAAACAGCACATGTTCCCTAAGGCCAGGTATATGAAGCGCTCAAACAGGAAAGATTAATATATTTTGGGGACATATAATAAGACAAGCTTATCTCGGTGGGGCTGGGATATAGGTCATTGAAAAGGCCCCAAGGATGTTTGTTGAAATGAGGTCATGCTCTTGATACCAAAGGGTTTGCAAGGCCATCCTCTCTCAGGAGCTGACTCCCATGATGGAACTGTGATCTACAAATTTCACTGTACAATAGCTCTTCTAAGAGAACAGTAACCAGATACTGGATTCTAGTTAATGATACACACATGCTAAGTATTTGAGGAGAGACATGCTCTGATTTCTCCAACTCTGAAATGCATAAAAAAATGAGAAAGATTGATATGTAATAAATCAATGTTACTTGGTTAAATTAAAATGTTACTTGACCTAGGAAGCAGGCATACAGTTTACAATTCATTCATTTAGGGCTGGAGAGATGGTTTAGCAGTTAAGAGCACATAGTGCACAGAGATCTAAATTTGATTCTCACACCCACGCTGGACAGGACACAGCCTCCTATAACTCCAGCTCCAGAGGATATAACTCTCTTTTGAACTCCACAGACACCTACACACACACACACACACACCACACAGGTCTCTGTTACTGCTAGGAACTGAGTCTGAGTCCTACGGCAGCCAGTTCTCTTGTCTCTGAGCCATCTCTCTAGCCCCCTGCTTGCTTTATAGCCCAATATTTTAAAGAACTTGCAAAACATTTATAGCTACCTAGATTTTCATAAACTTGTCATGTTTAAATTTCATGCTAAAAAATGTTTACACACATCTAATATAGAAATGGAACTAAGGTGAAAGACATTGACTAGAGAATAGCAGACTATCAATTCTGTTAGCAAGAATCTGTTAGTAAGTCAAGATTTGATGTGTGGCTGTTCATCTACAAATATAAGCATATCTCTAGAAATAAGGAAGTATGGGGCCAGCAAAATGACTCGGCAAGTAAAGGCACAGCCTGACAACCTAAGTTTGAACCTACATGGTAGTCGAGAACCAACACCATCAAGTTATCCTCTGACCAGCACACACGTGCCAACTCCCCACCCAACACATACACACAAATAATAAAAATGATAATGATAAACGGAAGTAGGAATAGAATGTGACAAACCAGCACGAGATAATCAGCGATATATTCTGTTTTCAAGCAGGCCATGTTCTGGGCAGTGGCCTCTGCGATGAAAACTCTGCAGTCATCAGGTTTCAGTTTATTGAAGTCACAAAAGAGATGTGTAGCAT
The DNA here is from genome assembly GCA_019843965.1 of Rhynchomys soricoides. NCBI lineage: Eukaryota > Metazoa > Chordata > Mammalia > Rodentia > Muridae > Rhynchomys > Rhynchomys soricoides. The sequence goes on along the minus strand of JADRCH010000097.1, from coordinate 7,277,559 downwards.
CCTTAAATAAAGGTTCTGGATGACCAGGCAACACCTAATGAAAAACAAGAAGAATTAATCCCCTTATGCTCCAAAGCAGACTGCCACTCCCCTCAAAAGGCAGAAGGAATGGAGACATCACAGAAACCTTGCTGGACAAGTCTGTGCAAACCTGCCCCTAGAATAGCAGTAAATTAATTCAGGACAAACCTTTGCTCCTCCTGCCTGAAGAAGGCGCTTGAACCCTGCTTCTCGGGGCCGATCAACGCGTAAAATAACTTTCCAGCCACTAAATGCCCCCTATTAAAAAAAAAAAAAAAAAAAAAAAAAAAGCACATGTAATTTTAACATAGTAAACATTCAAAATGCAGAGGTAATGCACGAATTTAATTGTTTAGTGTCAATGAGTAATTTCTTGTCTTCTTTTTAATGTGTATTTGGGGGTTTTGTTTGCGTATATTTACATATACTGAGTATCACTTGCATGGAGGGCCTACAGAGGTCAGAAGAGGGTGTTGGATCCTCTGGAAGTAGATTTACAGATATGGATGATAGGAAGTAAATCTGAGTTCTCTTGAAAGGCAGCAGGTGCTATCACTTCAACCCATTAGTTTAAAAATGGGGGGGGGGGGGAACGGCACAAAAGTTTCACATAGCTCAGACTAATTTCCCAATGTAGCTAAGGCTAGCTCTGACCTCTTGATTCTCCCGCCTCCCAAGATTACAGGAGTACCCTATAGTGGACTTACTCTCAGTAAGTAACCATCTCCTACCCCCATCCTTTTTTGGGAAAATGGGTAGGAAGCTTATGCAGAGCAAGCCCAAGGAAGTCTGAGGACAAGCTGCATGAGTCAGTTCTCTGCTTTCACCTGTCAAACCTTGGGAATCAAATTCAGTTGGTCGAGGTTAGCAGCAATTGGCGATTTGCCGAGTCACCTGGCTGGGTCAGTAACATAAAACATACAACCATAGTGAGCAGCCATGGTGTGCATCACTGATCTGAGCCCTGTCAAGGAAAGGAGTGAAAGCCTGGCTCTAGAGGGGTGGGGTTCCTTGTATCTCTTACAATGGTTGATATTTTGAAAAATTAAATATGTAAGTAAGAAATAACACTTATCAGAAAACAGTAAAATTATTCTGAAGGGAAGGGACACAAGGCTAACCAAGTTTTGTACAATGCAGAGAACTCAATGGACCACGAGGGCACTTTAAGTGAGGAATGCTTAGCCTTTCTGTGAGCCATAAATTCCTTTGACAGTTTAGCCAAACCTGTGGATTCCTATTTTCTTTAGAATAACTGCAGCTTGTTGGATATCCCATACCATATAGGTACTGTTTTTAAATTTCAAAGTAAAAACACCCATGTTTTTAAAATGATCAAGTATCTAAAGCAAATTTTTGACTTGGTAGGTAGATGTTATAGTAACACATTAACCAAAAGCACAAACGACAGGTCTGAGAACTACAATAACCAGCACAGTTTTAGCCATCAGGAAAATGAAAATCAAAACTGAAGTGAGATTCCATCTCACCCTAGCCAAAATGGCTGTCATCAGAAAGTAACAACAAATGCTGACAAAGATGTAGGAAAGGGGAACCCTTATTTACTGCTTAAGGGAATGCTGACATATAGTAAATACATAGGCACACATAATGGAATATTATTTAGTATAAAGTACGGGATTATGTTATCAATGAGGAACTGGAGAGAGCTGGAGATCACCACTTGAGTGAACAGCCAGATCGCGAGGGACAAGTAAAGTTTTCTCCCATAGGTGGGAATCTTTAAGGTTAAAAAATGAGTCTAAGACATGAAGGCAGCAGCAGCAGGACTGTGTGGGGCAGAGGGAAAGGCCAAGGAGGATGGCTGGGGAAGGAAACGGGTGAGCCGGCATGAAAAGTCTAACAAACAAGTCAACAAAATCTGGTTTTTATCAGTAAAAATAACATAATCAGTAAAAAAAAAAAAAAACTCAGTAGTAAGTATGTGTTGTAATTTGCCTTTATTTGTGTAGATGAAATTTAAAATCCTAATAAGCCCGTATAAGACACACAATCCAGATATTTTATTTATAAGCCTAGATTGGGCAGATCTAGCTTTACAAAATTATTCCCCAGCTTTAAGACCCCATGTCACTTGCTGTTTCTCCTGGTCATGCAGTTCTGGTCCACAGTGGCTTTCTCCTCCTCCATCTTCCCCCTCTACCTACAATAAGCCCCCTCCTGAACCTCCAGTCCCACCTTTCTCCCCCACCCCCTGCCCAATCACAGGCTCTAGATTTTTATTGACCAGTTTAATTGGGGAGAAGGTTCATCCGGCATCACTTGAGTATGTGAGGATCTGCTCATCTGGGGCAACCATACCTTGAGGAACCTTAGTATTTGGCAATAGAACACCAGCAGCATCAGACCAAATCACTACAGATTTACAGTTAAAGGAAATGTTAGCTTTCAATTAGCGATCAGGAAAGAAAGGACATAATTTCCCTACTCAAAAGTATATAGACTCCTTAGGGAGAATTTGCAGACCCGATTATGACTCCTGATGCTATATCCTAAAAAGACAAGTTATCTTTAGAAGACCCTATCTTACTGTACAACATAATACTTTCTGTTTGTTTTCTGAGATAGGATTTCTACATAGCCCCAGATATCCTGGAATTCAGACATTCTCCTGCCTCTGCCTCCCTAGAGCTGCTCCCTAATAGCACCTGCATGGCTACAACAGAAATTTTAGTTCAACATAGAATGTGCAACTAAAAATATCAATTATGGAATAAAAGACAACTAGAATTTATTTGGTCAAGCATACTCTCTTTAAAGCAAGTCACAATATTGAATCCTACACAACAATACCTTGACAATGCCTGATTCCTGACTTTGTTGGATTCTTTTCCGCCATCTCATTGCTGCAAGTGCTAGCTTCTGCTGGTGCTCAGTGACATCAGTGAGGGCATCAAGTATGGAGCTACTTCCCCACTCATAGTCTTCTTCCTAGAAAATCAGGCCAGTGAGCTTCTGGGTTCCTCTAACACAGAGCACTGTGCTAAGCATGGGTATCTGGCCCCAAGAAACTTCTCATTTATTAAGATCAAAGCTGAATGTTCAATTGTTAGATACAGAGACCACTGAACATTTTGTGAACTCAGGAAAAACAGATTCATTCTGTTCATTCAGTTTCCTGTTAAGAACCAACTTACCAAATACATCTGACTTTTAACTAAAACGAGAAACTAATTTCCCAAAAACAAACCTTTGGCCAGACAGCTGTATTTTGACAACTTAATAATATTCAAGATGTTTGGTTTCATGGGAGCATAGCCAGAGGAGGTATGAACTAGATAATTCCCAAGGAATTCAGATTGGAAGCTTCAGAAACTACAGAGTAGATATTACTGTGATACCCAGTTTGTGACAATTAGTATAATACGGAATAAAGTAACAGCAGAGAAAATGACTTATAATGAGATAGCTTGAAGTCTCGTACTAAGAGAATATCATTCCAATAAAAAAGCATGAACAAGTTAGCTAACAAAAAAGTGAGCAGGCCACAATAAAAACTTAAATAAAAGCACCCTGACCTTGCAGCCTTCGTTCTGTTACAAAGACCCTCACCCAACAGCCGTAATCTAACTGGCTCCATGTGGTCATCTAAAGTAAGTACATGGTGAGGGTATGACCAAGGATCTCCTAAGACAGTAACAAGAGAACAAACCTTCATAGGAATATGAATACACACCTGCACAAAGCACCCAGCTGTCTTGCAAGCGTCTAGGTAGGAGCGATGAAGCACCCATTTACCAGCTGCCATGGAAGCTAAGTACTTCTCATTGCGCAGTGGGTACCCCACAACCATGTGTGTGCAGCTGGGGTCTGAGCACTGCTTCTCGATCACCGACCCACCTTGAATGGAGAGAGACGGGCACTACTAGTTCTTAACTTTCTTTCTAGAAAAACATGCTATCTCATGTGCATAAAAATTATTTATATTAAATGATCAACCTAAATAACAAATTTAGATATACAGATACGTAAAAGTAACATTCACTTCAATGCATCACCTTCATCCCTGCCTTTAGCATTCCATGACCTAGTGATTTGAAATCAGTAGATTGGGGTTTTATAAAACATCAAAATTCCAGTGCTGTCCCATATATACATTTGAAATTCAGGGCTTTATATATATGCAAAAAGAGTATTCAACGCTGAGCCACACAACCCCAGTCCCATTCTTGACTTAAAAACAAAACTTCTTTATTTACAGGTATAGGTATTTTGCCTGCACACATCTGTATACCAGAGTCTAGGGAGCAGAACAGACTCAGTGTGTAGGCTTAAATAACTTACCCATGGTCTTTTCTCAACTGCCCTCCCCTTTACTTAATAGAAATTCGTATTTGTATTCCAAATAAGTTGTAATGTTTTAAAGTAAAATATTAGAAGAAAAAAAAAGTAAAATATTGGTACCTAGGTCTTTAATCAGGCGACAGTAATCAATACGCTCTTCAGAATTCAGAGACGACATCTGGAACACATACTGATTGTTAAGTTTTCTATGTGTCTCCTCCAGTGTTTCAATCTAGAATGCAATAGTTTTATTTTAGAAAAAAATTAACATTAAAACTATTATCAGGTATAGATATTTTATAGTGACATTTTATCTAGTCCTCTAAGGTATCAAGTATACAAATTGTAATTAGAGAAATTCAATTTTCAGTAGTGATGAGCCTGATGCAGCAAACAGTCCCTACTCCAGCATAAGAACAATACCCAAAGCCGCCACCACCACACTGAAGGTCAACAAACCTTCTCCACAGATTGTGGAGCCTCGGGTGCCTTAGCCAGAGAGAAAGCCATGCTGGGGACTTGAGGCTCAGGGATCAGATGCCTTTCTGCTGCTGGAGTTTCTGGTTCTTCAGAGTCTGGGTGCCCTGGGGCTTGAGTCATATTCGAGGCTGAGGATAAGGGAGAAATACTGTGTGATAGTGTACACATGGAACTTAGTACAAATTCTGGGGAATACATCTCACCTGTCTTGGCCAAAATAAAATAAATCATGAACTCTGCAATCAAAAATATACAAAGGTTCAGGCATGGTGACATCTGCTTGTAACCCCAGCAACTTGGGAGGCTGAGACAAGAGAATCTCAGGTTTGAGACCTGCATGGGTACAACCCTGCCTCAAAAACAAGCAACACATATAAGAGAGTAGTTGAATTCTCCAGCTTATAAATAAATGCAACTAAATAGCTCTGAAAGGGCAGGTGTGTCACTTGGGTTTTGGGAATCCTTCCTTTTAAAAACATCTTTTCACCAGTATAACATAGCCGAGTTTTTAAAATGAAAGCAATTCTTAGAGAAAATCAGATCTGTATATCCAGCATAGGAAGATAACCTTACCCAGTGTGAAGGGAGAAAAAAAAAGAACCCAGGAAAAGCTCACGTAAGCCAAAGAACACCAGACACTACCTAACAAACAGAAGAGGCTAGAAAGAAAATAATAGCTAATCCTAAATGTTGCAGGGTATTTGATCACACTGTGTTATTTACTGGAGAAAAAAACAAACAAACTGTTTTTACTTTTGGTGTGGTTCAGTTTTAGCACACACCTTTAACCCCTCTGGCTGGAATACAGAGGTGCTCTTAGTGCATTCTTTCTTTCTTCCTTGTTTTGTTTTTTTTGTTTGTTTTGGTTTTTTGAGACAGGGTTTCTCTGTGTAGCCCTGGCTGTCCTGGAACTCACTCTGTAGACCAGGCTGGCCTCAAACTCAAGAAATCCACCTGCCTCTGCCTCCCGAGTGCTGGGATTAAGGGCGTGAGCCACCACACCTTTATGACCATTAGTGCATATCTTTAATTCCAAGCAATGAAGGTAAAGTTAGTTTGTAGAAGGAAGCACCCATGTTTGTTGTAAGTGATGTTTAATTGAGTGGGAGACAAAGTGACGAATCAGAGGAAGGTCTGACAGACTAGGACACGCCCAACTCACAGAAGAGGAAAGGGAAGCTATCAGAAGCACACAGAAAAGAAAGGGGGCGATTGTATCAGACACTGCTATAGAAAGTCAGGTGCAGAGAGGACAGCTAAACACCGGGGAAGACAGAATGGGGCAGAGAATGTGAAGAAGCCAGACCAGACCATTCTGCCAACAGCAGTATGAGGCCAAGCAGAGCCAGTCAGGAGCAGCCGAGAGAGAGGGAGGGAGGGAGGGAGGGAGGGAGGGAGGGAGGGAGGGAGGGAGGGGCGGGCAGACTGAACTGCTCACTTTGGAGGAGTTTAAACCAGAACAGCTAAGTTGAGCCAGCCAGTCAGAGCTCAGAAAGAACTAGAAAGGGGGAACTTATTCAGCAGTGACTCTCAGACACTGAAAATATTCTGGGCCTAGATTATAAGGAGGCTAGAAGCTTCCAAAAATGGTTCTTCTTCAGACGAATCAAAGATACATTTACAGCTAAATTTCTATATTAAAAAAAAAAAAAAAAATCAAAACACATTTTTCATTTGATTGATACAGTACTAAAAAAAAGTCACTTTCATTTGTATATGTAATACAGAGAACCATGGTGTCTTTAAGAGATCAAAATGCATAAAGTACAAATAAATAGTTTTTCTTATTACCCTGCTCAGCAATTTCTGAATGGTATACAGGCTTTCGAGAAGGAGAATCATCCAGTTTTTTTATTTCAACCTGAAGCTCAGAATATTGTGTTGGGTAGCTAGGCCACTGCAAGTTGCTGGCAAGCCTTGCTCTCTCCTCCCTTGCTGTTGGGTCATCCCAAATGATCTGTTCATTTTGGGAGGGCTCTGTGTTGATATCAGGTACTATCTGTCGAGACTGCCTAAAGAATAAAAGAGACAATTTTAAATAACAGCCACTACTGAATCCAAGTGCATAAAATTGATAAGTAGTAAAGACACGTAGTATTTGTTGAATAAATCAATAGAAGACATCCTTTCTTTCCTCTCTCTCTCTCTCTCTGGATATATGGTCTCCTTACAGAGAATGAGGCTTTAAATGAGGTGCGTCTCCTACTTCTGCCCCCAAGTGCTAAGATCATATATAGGCATGCATCCTAGTTTGCTTTCCACTGCTGTGATAAGACATCATGATCAAAAGCAGCTTGGAGAGGAGAAGATTTATTTCGGTCCATCACTGAGAGAAGTCAGGGTGGGAGCTCAAACAAGAGCCTGGAGGCAAGGACTGATGAAGAGACTATATAAGAGAGCTGCTGACTGACTTGCTTTCCATGGCTTGCTCAGTTTGCTTTCTTATATACAACCCAGGACATTCTGCTTAGAGGAGGTCCCACTCACAGTGGGCTAGACCCTTCTATATCACTCATTAGCCAAGATGTTCCACAGATTTACCTACATGCCAGAGTGATAGAGACATTTTCTCAAATGAGGATTCCTCTTAGACGACCCTAGCTTGTGCCAAGTTTACAAAAACCTACACAGTATACCATCCACTAATACATCCAGCTAATTATTTTTAAATATTTCTACTGGAAAATTTAAGTGGATGTCTATATATTTGTATTTCAAAAATTATTATATATTTTTTAATTCTAAAAATTAGGAAAATATGTTAATGTTTAGGAAACTATAGTTATTGGGTTTAATAACTGCATTTTAAATTTTCTTTTAAAGATAGGTAGGGTCTATGTATCCCAGGCCTCCACTTGGCTCTGTAGTGAAATATGATCCTGAACTCCTGATCTTCCCCTCACTAGCTTCCATATGCTTGGATTACAGGTATGCACCACCATAACTGTCTTAATAATTAAGTTATTTTTTGTTGTTTGGGACAGAGTCTCACTATGTAGGTCTGGCTGTCCTGGAATTCACAATGAAGACCAGGTTGGTCTTGAACTCACAGAGATCCACTGCCTCTGCCTCCGGGGTGCCACTACACAAAAAATTGTATTTTTCACATAACATTGCTGAAGCTGTAACTAATGGGTCTTTCAACCCTTGGTGACCAAAATTCTAGTCTATGGTCAACCATTTACTGAATTATGAAATTATGAACACATTAAAAATATTTTCAAGTATTTAATTTGTATATATGTGCAGATGTGAGTTCCTAGGGAGGCCAGAAAGAGTTGTTAGATCCCCTTGTCCTGTAGTCACAGGGCAGTTACCAGCTGCCCCATGTGTGTGCTAGGAACCAAACTTGGGTCCTCTACGAGAGTAGCAAGCACTCTTTAACTGCTCTCTCTAGTCCCTCTAAAATGTTTTTACTACATTTATTTATTTACTTTATGTGTGTGTATCTGTGTGTACATATGTGACACAGTGAGTTTACATGGAGGTCAGAGGACATCCTACAGAGCTTAGCTCTCTCCTTCCACCATGTGAGTTCCAGGGATGGAATTCAAGTCACCACACTTGGCAATAAGCACCTTTACCAACTAAACTATTTCACTAGGGCCCTTGATTCCAGGCCTGGGCCATTACCTAGTCACATACATTGTTAGTGAGTAAGCAGTAGCAGGAGGGTCTCTGTAAATTTTAGGCCACTCTGGTCTACATATTGAGTTCCAGGACAGCAAGGACTACATCCCAAAGTGGATGGAGGCAGAGGCAGGCAGGTAATCTCTGAGCTCCAGACCAGCTGGAGCTACATAGTAAGACCTTGTCTTAAAAACAAATAAGTAAACAAACCAACTAACCAAGAGAGCCTTTCAGTCTCAAATGACTCGGCACAGAGTGAGGTTCTATAACCTAAAACATGACCTGCACTCTTCTGGGGAAAAGCCACTTTTCTCAGAATTCAAAATTACCTCAAGGAAAACACAGAGTAAGATAAATGAAGTCAGCAAGCACTCAGAACTCTTCACCATACAATCTGAGATTTTTCTTCTAGTAGGAAAATGCTATTGGTGGGCCCAGTAATCCAACACTTAGTAAACTGAGGTAGAAAAACAAGTTTAAAGCCCACTTTGGCTACATAGCAATACAGAAAGAGGGTGAGTGGTGGTACACACATGTAATTCCAGCAGCTGGGAGGCTGGAGCAGGAGAACTGGGAGTTTAGGGCTGACACTAGTTACACAGTTACTAAAAATACAGTTATATCAGTGAGCTTAAGTTATACTGCACGAAGAACTGAGGCCACCTTTCCTAGAACACAGAGGGAAAAAGTACATACAATTCAAATAGGAAATAAAAAGGGAGAAACGGATGGCTGGAGACCTATGTTCAAATGTCCAATCCCTAGAAGCCTCTAGGGGTGGAAAGAGCGGACACCCACAGGTTGTCCTTTGACCTTGACATGGGTGCTGTGGCATGCATGTCTTCATGCCCACACATCACACACTCATACACATGATAATAAAAATGTCTAAAATCTAAGTACTGTGTACACTCACTGTCTAGCGCTAACATAGACAGAAACAGCGAGGACTGACTGCTCGCTTATGGAAGAGTGCAGCCTAAAGTCACATACTTCAAAGTAAGAACTGCACACCTGCTTGACCAAGACGACAGAAAACTCAGCAACAACACACAAAACCACACATGACAGTGGATATAACATATACTGTTTGAGTGAAATAAAGCGCCAACATAAACCCCTTCACCCGTCTTAATAAGTCTAACTTCTGCTTTATTTAAAAAAAAAAAAAAAAAAAGTCCTGTGTGGTAGCTCACGCCTTTTATCCCAGCACTTGGAAGGCAGAGGCAGGCGGATCTCTGAGTTCAAGGCCAGCCTGGTCTACAGAGTGAATTCTAGGACAGCCAGCACTATACAAAGAAACCCTGTCTTGAAAAAACAAACCATCTCTAACCCACCACCACTCTAAGGTACCAGGGGCTTTTATCCAAACAACCCAACACACAAACCTGAGCGCCTCCAGGACTCGGCTTCGTCCACTCCGAGCAGAGCGAGCGCTGTCAGGAGTTGAAGAAGCACTGTTACAACTGCTTCTTGACATGCAAGTCTTCTGGGCTGGCGTCTTTACAATGCAGGTTGCTGACATTATCTCTTGAAGTTGTTTCTGGAAATTCTCTCTCATCTCCAAGGCCTGGGTCAGAGCTAGAAACAGAGTCGTCGATTATCAATCAAGAGAGATAGATATCCCTGTCTCGAAAAACCAAAAGGGGGGGGGGGATAGGGGGAGAGAGAGAGAGAGAGAGAGAGAGAGAGATATGCTCCCCTCCTCCTTCTCCCTGCCCCTTGCTGGTTTTTGAAGATAGGATCTGAGTGTGTGGTCAGGCTGACCTCCCCAGTGTGATCCCTGCCTCGGTCTCTAAAGTTCTGGGATTACAGGCATGCATCACCACATACAGTTACTAACTTCTCTTGTCAATTATATCTTACACTATTTTGTCTAGATCTAGTTGAACAAAAAATTGTTGCCATTTACTGAATACTAATATAGGAATGCAAGGCTAAAATGTCAAAAGAACATAAAGGCGGCCAGGAAGACTGTATCTGAATAATAAAGACTCTCTTAGAGGAAGACTTAGCAGTCCCTCCGAGGAGCTTCCTGCTTGTGTCTGATCCTTTCTCATTGACGCATACTACAGAGATTCATATAGTCATTTGTATGTACCTAATTTTTTCAATAGCTGTTTATTTGCTTTGGGGGATGGGTCTTGCCAGGCTGGTCTTGAATGCCCCTCCTACCTCAGCATCAAGACTGGGTTACTGCTGTCAAGCACTAGCAAAGCTTTCATTAATCCTTGAAAGCACAGATCACAATATCTTTGTCTTTCCTTTCCATTAATGACTAGACACTGAAGTAGATACCAAGTAGGCATTTTTGAAATAAACAGAATGGAACAGTTAAGTCAGAAAGCAAGTTCTAGTAGGCAGGCTGAATAAGGAGCAGTCTGAGAGTAACCCGTCAAAAGAGAACACACACATCTGAATAAGGTAATCAGCGCAGCACTATCTGTAACAGCAAGAAATTCAAAGTAACCTGTTAATTCCATTGAACAAGAAACAGCAAAATAAAGCAGGACACAAGCCACATACTACACCACCAAACAAAACCAAAGACTGGAGCAGCTCCTGTTTCCCTGATACTGTTCTATGACTTGAGTACACACCTGTGTGTGGTGTGGTGCAGTAAGGAGGCTCCTTAAGAGGTGAGGTCTAGTCTAAGGTGGCTGGGTCATTGGGAACACTACCCCAGAAGCAATTAATGCAGTTTTCAGGGGGGACTCAGGCTCATTTTGTTGTGGATTGCTCTGACAACAGTGAGCCTGGTCTAACTTGCTGGCAGTCTTTCCTATGATGATACTCACCCACTTGCACTCTTTTCCTTTCAGATAAATACTCCTGACACGATAGGATGTAGCCAGGTCTTCATCAGAGTCCAAACCAATAGAACTTGGACTTTCATTTTCTAAGGCTGTTTGAGCTGGAAATGTACCCTTTATCTATATATTACTCAGCTCCAGCTATTGTTTTGTAGCAACAGAAAACACTAAAACATCGCTTTTTTTTTTTTTTTTAAAAGCAAATGAAGGGCTGTGGCAGCCACGTATATGATTCTGTGTGGTCACCTGTGACCAGTGACCATTGATGTTGTTACTGTGTGAACCATACCTGCATAAATGGCACAGGTAAAAGCTCCATGTGCTGACTGGTTGCTCCCCATCTCTTTCCTTCCTAAGACTTCCTCAATCTCCAAGAAACAACATACTAAAATTAGCTCAATTAACATCCTACAGTGGCTTAAGTGTTCAAGTGAAGAGTCTCACTCCTCTCTCTAGCTCTAAAGTAAAGCTAGCAGTGACTAAGGTGAGAGAAGAAGGCATGCATGGAAGCCAAGTTAGGTCAAAAGTCAAGCTGTGAATGCAAAGAGAAATTCTTGGAAGAAATTCAAAATGCTGCTGCAGTGAGCACACAATGTATCACTGACTAAACAGCTGACTCAAGACTGAAGAAGATGCCTCTCTAGGGCTGTGTGGAGAGAAGTCAGTGTCTGGCTTCAAAGCTAGAAGGCCAACCCAGTTCTTCCATTAGTGGCAAAACGCAGCTGGGACTGTAAGTCAAAACAAACATTGTCAAAAGTAAAAAGTGCACTTGGGTGTGGTAGTGCAGGCTTTTCCCAGCACTTGGAAGGAAGAAGAAAGCGGACTTCTGGGTTTGAGGCCAGCCTGGTCTACAGCATCAGATCCAGAACCACTCAGAGAAACCCTGTCTTAGGAGGGCGTGACGTGGGGGTAAGGGGTAAAAAGTGACAAGTGTCTTACCTCCTTTACAGTCACCTCTTCCATTCCCATTCAACAGAGCTGACTCTTTGTTATTTGTGCCCATAGTGTTTGTCTCATTTCCTTCTACAGACGAATGATCTGGCTATTCAAAAAGAAAAATGACAACTTCTCAAACAAAGTTCACTGAATAAAGTTTCACAGACATCTGATAGCTTAGGAGGGGCTCACTGTCCACACCACCTACCTCATCGTCCTTAGATGCAGAAACTGCCAAGGGTATCTGGCTGTTACAGAGCCGCCCATCTTGCACTGTATTGATGTCCAAGCTCATTTTGGGGTTGTAAGTGTGTGGATAAAGAGATTCAGGAAGATGCTGCTTCTCTTGAGCACACTGAAATACAAGTGTACATTTTAGAAAGAAGTTTACAGTGAAAAACTCTAGCATGTAGATAACCAATTGGGACCTCGGAAATGACTTAGCCAGTAAATGTCCTTGCCCTATTAATTTGGTGACATGAGTTCAATCACTGAAATCATATTAAAAGTGTAAAAGGAGTAAAATGGACCTCTGCACACACCTATGCACACACAGTGTAACAAATTGCCCTCACTTTTAAAATCTACTGTCTATTAAAGTATAAACTCTAATCCTGCCTCTGCATTTAGCAATGTATCAGGCATTCCAGAGAGCACCAAGAAACGCATGGCTACAGTGTATCTGGATGCTAAATCAACTCTCCTCAAAAATTAAACAACTTTTCATCTTTTGTTTTTATATAATTTAAATTACAGTTCTATCTATTTATATTGGGGGAGGGGGTAGGAATGATGCACCCATGGAGTGTGGACGTCAGGGGACACCTTGTGGGAGTTGTTATCTCTTTCTACTGTAAGGGTCCCAGGAACCAAATTCAAGTAGTCGGTTGGGCTTGGTGGTAAGAGTCTTTACTTTCCACGCCTGAAATATGTGTACATTTTCAACCAACAAGGAAGGGAGAGAAAAGCACTGCTTACCCGTAACAGCCAGTGCTCAGATACGATGTGCACCCCTCTTTCTTTTGCAGATTTATATTCTCGATTACTATCATTTGCCCGACCATGATAAATGAAATGAGTAACTGTCTCATCAAAACTCCACCTGAAACAACCAAATATGCAAGAGGAACAACTAACTAAGGGAAATATCAAGTCTACGCTGAGCAGAATGCTCAGACACACAAGAGGTTAGAGCGGTAGGAAAACGGCAGGTTTGTACCTGACAAACGTTAGTGATGCCACTTCCAGGTACACAGTAGAAGATGGCAGAAGAACACTTTTAAAATAGCACTACCTTCTTTATAGTTTTAAAAATCCTCCCATTTTATCTTATATATCACTTTTTAATTACAATAAAAAGTATTTTCAAGTTAACAAAACTTAAGGCATTCAAATCCGATGTCCAGTCGCTGGCCACCATCCTGTTGAGAACTGAGCTCAGGCCTCTGTGTATGCTAGGCAAGAATTCTACCACAGCCTGAGACTGCATCTCTTAGGAAAATGTCAGAGACAGGGTCTCACCATGTGGCCCTGGTGGAACTATGTGGACCCTCAGAGATGGCCCTGCCTCTGCCTCCCAAGCACTGTAATTAATAGAGAATACCACCACGCCCTACCAAGATATATACTTTTTAAAATGTAAAGCAAACTAAAATGTCTTTAATGGTCATTTTAATCTAGAAAGGTCTGCTACAGAGGTCAGTACTACCCATAGGAAATCACTAAGATAAATAATAAATGCAGCCAGTCCCAGATGTACTGACTATAAACTCTATGAAAGGAACTCTTTTAAACTATGCTGATCATTCATGGATCACAAGCTTTCAGAACAGTAGCACAAAAAAAGCTTCACAAGTGTGTGTTGGTTAAGTAAAAGTATAAGAATGAACTGCTCTGTGGGGAGTATTTTCAAAGGCTTTAATAAACTAAATCAGAGAGGTTTTACTAGCTAATGCACACAAGCAGGCAAAACCAAGTCTTCCTTCTAAATGAAGACAAGGCTTTTGGTTCCCTCTGAGCTGTGGCTGGTGCTGCCAACATAAGGATGTACCTACCTGTACTCTGCTCCCAGTGAGGCTGCAACCCCATTTAGCTCACTCTGCTTCTTACTGAGCCTTTTACTCACACACACCACAACTTTGTCAAGTGGTTTACGAGTCTCTTCCTGTACACAGAGAATAAAGAAACAGATCAGCCACAGTTCTTTGACACGCATTAGGGACACCTTCCATTTAATAAGAAAACCATGTCTACCTCCTTCAAATGGGCACCCTTCAGCTGAGGGCTGGCAGAAAGACTGCCGGTGTTTCGGGAACTATTTGCCAAAGCAACTGTCAGGTTTCTGACAATGACTTCAGAGAGTGGTGAGCTCAGTTTCCGCTTCTGGCTGGCAGCATTTGGAGTTTCCAAGGCTGCAAGTGCATCCTGTGTTTAAGAACAGGAAAAGGGGAAAAACAAGGAGAGAAGGGGGAGGGGGGGAATAGAAGGGAGGGAGAGAGAGAGAGACAGACAGACAGACAGACAGTAGGGAGGAAAGGAAAAAGAGATTATATCTTTGACCTCTTTTTCTCCAAAATAAAAAGCATGAACTATAATTTTTATTTTTGTACTATAAAGAAAAATTCCATATTTTTCACCAAGCATTAAACAAGGAACTCGAGAGATGGCTCAGCAGTTAAGAGCACTGGCTACTCTTCTAGAGGACTCAGGGAATCAATCTCCAGCTTGCTCATGGTGGTTCACAATTATATATAATACTAGTTCCAGGGGATCTGACACCCTCTGGTTTCCATGTTCATGAGGCATACACATGATGCACAGACACACAAGTAGGCAAAACAACCATGCACATTAAAAAATAGATTTTAAAAGAGATAAATAAAACCTTTACGTATACTTACCTTTATGGCAGTGCATACCACACTTACTTAAGAACTGAAATTTCAATTATATAAAAGACCCCAAACTAAAGTGAACAAAGAAGGAAAGAAGTAAGAAAGGATGGGCATAAGAAATTTATTTTAATAGGTAAAAAGTCAGAATGAGCCAAGAACCAACAAAATGTTCAAAGATATAAAATACAGGTTCAAAGGGCGGGAAGGCTGAGAACTGGACATGGAGAGCTCCATGTAGGATCTGGTTCCTTCCCAACAGTCAACAGAGCTCAGAGCCAACCAGGACTGCACTGGAGGCTGAAAGTGGGCAAGTATCTGACACCTTTATAGACAGGTAGGTCTATAAAGCACCAAGAAAAGTTCTAATAGCACTCCTTAATAATAGGTGGTGATAGTTCTACAACAGACAGATGCCTCCCATCTGGTACTCTGCAGACTACAACGGAGGAAGCCACTCTTTTGTCCAGCCTCATGATGATACCAAGGAATACATGATCACGAAGAGACAAGTGTTCAAAACAAAATTCTTAAGAACAGCTCCTTCTACTGTTGATGTGGATAACAAAAAGTGACACGCCTCAAGAAGGAAAGCTCACAAGATGTGAATGAATATGTTCAGGAATGCAAGTGCATAAACTTTAGACTACCCAGATCAAGTAAAAGATGCCAGCAGTAGAAGTGGACAGTCAGTGGAGAGGATGTACACCTGTCGTATCAACTCCAGGCTTTGACAGTTCCAAACACCTCTAGCACATCTCCCAAGATCCAGAGAGGCTAGAAAGGAAAGACGGGAATGAGTGGAGAAGCCTTGGTCACAGCTAGGACTAAGTGAAGAGTAGAGATTTACTAGCTAGTTACCACAATGGCAAATGATCAACACACATTATGGTTTGTGCTGGGATACAGCTCGGCTGGGAGAGCACATGCACAAGCCCTAGGCACATTCTCCAGCATCATACACAACAGACATAGTAACCGATACCTGGTTCTATGTACCAAGCCAATCAGCGCCAGTTATATAGTAAGACTGTTCTAAAAATCTTTTTATAAAGACAAAGAAAAGAAAGAAAACAGAAAGAAAAGGCAAAGTGGCACAGGCCTTTAACCACAGTAGTTAAAAGGCAGAGGCGGGAAGATCTCTGAATTCAAGGGCAGTCTGCGTCACACTAGACCTTGTCTCTAAAGTGAAATAGGGAGTCTATACTACAAACAGAAAGGAAAAGATGAAAAACAGAAAACCAAGCAAACACATTATATAAAGTAAGTATAAGTTAATTACAAAATCCTGTATGACAGGACTGAGATAAAGAGAAGACAGCACACTGAAATCCTAGAAACAGAGCAGACAGCCCTCAAGCCAAAAGCATTAAACAAGACAGGACCCTTTATAAAATCAAAAGCCACATTTTACATTCTAACTAATGCAAGTTATGCACATCAGTGTGGCAACTACTTACTAAAAACAAAACCCAGGTGAGATTTCAGAAGAAAAAGAATTACCAATACTGCTAGGCATGGTGGGGCATGCCTTTAATCCCAGCACTTGGGAGGTAGAGACAGGGAGATCCCAGAGTTCAAAACCAGCCTAGTCTATAGTGTGAGGGCTACACAGAGAAACCCTGTCTCAAAACCCAAAACAAAACAAGAATTACCAATACAAGAAACTTGCAAACACCACTTGATACATAGGATGGGTAAATAAACACATACTGGAAAAGGATATAAAAGATTTAGGTAATCAGAAGTTACAGCTTTCAGATAAATATATTGGCTATATATCAAACACTACACCTTGGGGGCGAAAAAAAGATCATCTTATGATAAATGATTAACTACAGTTATATAGAACATGGGCAAATCTCCACAACAGAGGCTAAACAAATCCAACAAAACAGATGCAAAAGAGACTTTCTAACACTGCCTCTGTAAGTGCCAAAGCCAAGCACACACAACTGTCAAGTTGTGGAGAAACAGAAGTAAGGAGCAGCAGCATGGGGAGGGGCACACAGAATTAGTACTATCTGAGCAGGGACATCGGCTGCCCAACTGTTAGGTTGGCACACTGTTTCATTTAGCAGTGCATCCCTTTTCTTTGTTTACTACTTACAGGGTCCGTGAACTGTGCAACTTAACAAATTGTCGGGACTCACTCCGTGACTTAACATGACCCCAGACAATAATGGTGAAGCCCATGGGAGTTCCTAAGTGCCACAAGGCAGCAGGAAGCGGGGTCACCCTGACTCCAGAAGTCGCAGCACCAAGAAGACAGTGCTTTTCCTCTGCTCAAGGCTCATGGGGCAGAGCGCTGATCACAGGAAGGGATTTTATGTGAAACTGCAGGTCTCTGCCATTGTAGAATACTAAAGGAGCCATTTTGATTTTCATAAGAGACACCAGAATTAGTAAGATTAAGGATATACATTAGCCTAGAATAAAATGGTACTAGGTATCAATTAATATTTATTTTCGGAATAATCTGCCCCTAAACACAGTAGTAGAAATGCCTAAAATGCACTTGGATTTCTTGTGGATTGAACCCATGTTCTTTCTTCTCATGTCTGCCAGGCCATTATTCTAATAGAGACCTACCTCCACAACCCTCTTTTTTTTTAAAAAAAAAACAAACAAACAAAAAAAACAAAAACAAAGAAATGCTGGGCCATGGTGGGACAAGCCTTTAATGCCAGCACTAGGGAGCCAGAGGCAGGCAGCTCTCTGAGTTCAAGGCCAGCCTGGTTTACAAGAAGACAGCCAGCTACACAGAAAAATGTTATTTCAGGAAAAAAAAAGAAAAGAAAAGAAAAAAAGAAACAAAACAAAACAAAAACAAACAAAAATAAACTAAGCAAACCAAAAACAAAAGTACTTTTTGTTTGAGGCAGGCCTTAAACTCACTGTGTAACCTAGACAAGCCTTTTTTATGATCCTTCGCCTTGGCCTCCAAGTTACTGGGATTACAGGAAACACTACTAGGCCCAGCTAATATTCTTAATATTCTATAAGCAAACCATCAAAAGATAAATGGGCTCAAGAATACAGAAATCTCAGGAAATTCAACAGCTACTTGGAAGGCCAAACTCCCTGCCCCCTACCCCACCCCCCCCAAAAAAATAGAAAAATTTTTTTTTGAGGATCTGAAAGAATATTTGAATAGCCTTTGATTTGTGAATATATTTCATAAGGTGTCAGATCCCACTCTCAGATCATACAGAGAAACACCACTCATCTCCTTTAAGAGGAGTGACTGAAAAGGTAAGGTTGACACTAGGGCTTCAACAAGCCTAAGTCATCCAGAAAAGGTAGCAACGCATTTGCTACTTTACAGCTTACAAAACCATTTCATCAGACTATCTCATTTCAAAGTGATATTCAAAGGTTAAATCATCTGCCTGGAACTGTGTTCCTAAGCAATGTGGACAATGAACCCAGAGTCTTAACCTCATGCTATATAGCCCCAGATGGGATCTCAGCTGAGCACCGTTTATCAACATCTCAGACAACTTTCTATTGCAAACACCGGCAGCAAGGCACAATCTGGGGCTCAACCTTTATAACCTGTAAAGCCATCAGCGTCAGTAACATTTCCTCCAAACCTTACCGTCACATCAAAGGATGGCTTGAAAAGCTTGTCCTTGGACAGAAACTTTGATGGTGTGTCCAGGTGTAAGGAGGGCTCCTTCTCAAGTGGCTGTCCTACTGTGGGAGCGGCTGAGTCCTGCCTACTGTGCTGTGAGATCACAGCATGGAAAGCTTTACTCTGAAAGCGGGTCATGTCCAAAGGTGTAACAGTCTTTTGTCTGTGAACTTCCAAGTATGCGTCAGGACGTGCTAGAGAATCTGGATTTGGACTCACTCCATTTGGTATCTTAGTTTCTAATACTTGTTCTACAGATTGAAAATGAAAAGAAACAAATGAGCCACTAAGAAGAGCTTTTTCTCTCATATGAGGCAAGGTGACATTTTAGTACTTTGTTGGGTTTTACATATTGTCTCAGTATACTTCAAACCACAGTTACAATTCTACTTTCCAAGAAGCAAACCAGAGAAACTTATGTTGTGAGACAGGTCTCAAAGACCCTTGAAGGTACGCAGAACCTGTTGACTGACACTGCAACATTAACACTGTCATCTACAAAGAGAAAACCACAATCACGGGTTTCTTTTTATTAAAACAAACAAACAAACAAACAACAACAACAACAAAAAACACCACAAAAAGTTAATTTATGATTTTGTGTTGGGCTACAGTCAAAGCCATCTTTGTATCCCACAGGCCACAGGCTGGATACACCTGTAAGTGACCCTCCTGCATCAGCCTCACAAGTGTTGGGCTTCAGAGATATGCACCACAAGTCCCTGATTCCAAAAGGTATATTAAAATAGACACCGAGGAATGGAGAGATGGCTCAGTGAGTAAAGTGCTTACTTTGCAAGAACGAAGACCCGAATTCAGGTCCTCAGCACCCACAGGAGAGTTGGATGCAGTGGTGTAAGCAGGCAGATCCCTGGAGCTCACCTAATCAGTGAGGTCCAGGTTTAGTGAAAGACCCTGTCTCTAAAACCAAGATGGAGGATGACAGAGATACACGATGTTGACCTCTGGTCACATAGACATACACATTCATACATCACATACACAAATAAATAGACTCACACATACAGATATGTGTGCACATATGTATGTGTGCATGAATGTATATATTGAATCAAACATACATTAACTGAAACAAATAACCATAAACCCATTCACAAAACAAAACAGTGTATTAACCCAGTCAAGACACAGTAAGAAGAAAATTCCAAAAACATGTACTTAGAATTAAGTGTAGTCAAAGTTTTGGAAAGCTTAGTGAGATATTCCTACCACTCAAGCTCACTGCTGTGGCAATGGAGCATGTCTAGTCTGCCCAGCAACACTATCATTGAGGCTATTTGAATCCTCCCATCTCTGCCTTCTCTACTGTTATTCAACATTAAACAAAACACTTTTGACTACTTCATGCCAAGCCCATCATTGCCAGACAATAAAAGTACAGAATTCACAAGACTTGCACAGTCCTTGCCTTTATAGTTTGGCAGAGACAAGAAAGCAAACCCGCCTCTCTAAGCAAGAAGAATCCCACTGAAAAGAGAAGAGTGCAAAGATGAGACAAGGCCATAACTGCTAAGTCAAAGAAGCCATCTATCCTAGAGAAAGGGGCATTTAAACTCAAGATAAAGGAAATAGCTGTGCTGGCTGGTTTTAGGTCAACAAGCCACAGGCTTGGGAAGAGGGAACCTTAACTGAGAATATGCCTACCAGATTGGCCTGCAGCATGTTTTCTTGATTGATGATTGATTTGGGAGGGCCCAGTTCACTGTGGGCAGGTAGTCCCTGGATGGTATAAAATAGCAGGCTGAGCAAGCCATGAGGAATAAGCCAGTAAGTGGCACTCCTCTGTGGCCTCTGCATGGGTTCCTGGACTTCCCTGGATGAGACTACAAGTTGTAAAATGAAATAAATGCTTTCCTCCCCAAGCTGCTTTTGGTCATGGTGTCGTATCATAGCGATAGAAAAGTAACTAAGACAGTAGCCATGTATTAAGTTATCTTGCCGGTACATACAAAAAAGCCCGCATAAGCAGCAAGAGCACATTAGCTACACAGCGTGCTAATGCAAGCCATAAAAGGAATTAACACTAACTGGGATAGCGGCTCACACCTTTCACAACACTGGAACTAGGCAGAGTGTACACTTTACTAACTTTCATGTCAGACTGACAACACATGGAACAGTGCACACTAAGCATCTGTGATGAGAGATGCCACCACTGACAAACACTCAACAAAGACTCCAAGGACCCACCATAAACAGCAGAAATACATGAATGTGAGAGACCCTAAGGGCTTTTCCAGTTTCACACCCCCCCCCCCCCCCCCCAGCCTTTCTCTCCCTCCTTGGCCCTCCTAGGCCAAGTTCCATTCTTTACCCACAGGAACATTCTTGAGCAAAAAATTCTCAGAAAAACCGAGGAATGTACTGACTAATAGTCACCTGACCCTCTGGAAAGTCCCAGGTAGAGTTCCAATGCTTGCTAGCCAATAGATTTAAAGGTCAATTCGCTTAGCCAATCAATAAGTCTGAACTGTAACCTTGCCGATGTAACCTGTGCCCCTAAAAAGTATAATAACTGCTTGTAATAGCCATTTGGGGGTCACCTTCTAGTCACTCGCCTTGAGGGACTAAATGAAGGTCGACCCCAGCGCTGGAAAATAAACCTCTTGCTTTTGCATCATCTGTGTCTTACTTGGGGTTGTCTTGAAGTAAGTACCACTGACCCAGGGTCAAATGTTTCAAAGCAAGTTCTAGAATATTTGTGTTTCAGAAACCACCAAGTTGTAAGATAAATTAAAAACAAAGAGTTCTAACCTTGTTTAGGTGCACTGTCAACCAGAAAATGGTTTTCATCTGCTCTTTTCCCCATTCTAGCAGTTTCTAAGAGCCACGAAATATTAACTGCCGGCAAACTCCACTTCTTTGCAGCTTCATATTTAGAGCCAGTCGGCTCTTTCACTATAAGATGTGTACTGGCGAGCATGCCTTTCTTTGCACTGGATTTGCGAACAAAGAATTCTTGAACACTAAAATTTACATGGAAATAAAGCAAATGAACACACAATTAGCACTTTAAAAAAAAAAAAAATAGTAGGGTTAAAAACATACTCTGGGCAGGGGCAGTGCACGCTTAAGCCCAGGACTCTAGAGGCAAAAGTGGGCAGACCTGAGTTGGATCAAGGCCAAACTGGTCTACAGAGAGAGTTCCAAAATAGCCAGGGCTACACAGAGAAACCCTGTTGTGACACCACCCCCACGAGAGATAGAAAGGGGGTGGGGGGGGGGAGAGAAAGGGAAAAAGGAAAGCACACACTTATTAACAGGTGATAGGTTAGGTTTTTTGTTTTTTTGTTTTTGTTTTTTTTGTGTATGCATGCACATGTCTGTGGTGTCCAGAAGGACATTCGATCTCTTAGAACTAGAATCCTCTCTGAGAGTAGCATATACACTTAACCACCAAGCCATCTCTCCAACCCCTGTACAGTCTGACTTAAACTAAGTCAATCCTTTACAACTGCTTACTCTAGGATAAAAACATGCTGCCACAACTTTTCATAAAACAGAAAGAAAACAAACCCCCCATATTTGTACACATTACACCCACCTGACCTTTCCTACCGAAAGGAGACAGGGACCAGTTAACAGTTCTAAAGAATGCTATCGTTTTACTCACTGTAACCCCCCAAAGCATTTTCATACACAGGCTGAACTGATTATCTCAGTTTTATAAATCTCAGTCTTTTACAATCCAGGGGAAGAAAAAACTAAGTGACCTCCTCAAGAGTGAAGGGTAGTGAGGAACGACAGGTAGACACAGCCGACAATGACACTGAAGCAGTTCATCTTCCCTACTTCGCGGTCTTATGGCCAATTCCCTGTCTTTTGAGGATTGTTTTAATCTCCCAGCAGTTTTTCTGGCTCATATTTAACATTGACACACTGATAGAAGAGGTGTGGTGAGAGTTAATCTTGATTTTCGACCTGATAGGATTCAGAATCACTAATGACATAGAGTGTCTGGGAGGAGGTTTGGGGAAAGAACCCGCCCTAAATGTAAGTGGTATTATTCTCAGTCTATCTGTTGATTCTTCTCCCTGCTGGTCTCCTAGGACAGCGGGTTTCAACCCATGGGCTGAGACCCCTTGGCAAACCTCTATCTCCAAAAATTATTTACATTACAATCTCTAACATCAGCAGAATTATTTTTTATCTGAATTTATTTCTTCCTTAGCCATCATTTCCCCCAGGATATTCTGAGTATGTTGCTTGGAAGCATTATGCTCTTTATGCTCTTAATCTAAAATTATTTCCCATTAAATATGAAGTTGATTAATTGAAATGTATTGATACAGCTGATTTCTACTCTTTTTCAAGTGCTACTATGTAAAGACCAATTGGGGAGGTTGAGCTACTGAAGGATTTTACAGATAGCTTTTAATTCCTTTATCTCAGAGTGTTCCTGGCATTCCTTGCAAAGTGCTCCATTTGCATGTCTGGTTAAAAAGAAGCGAAGCAAAGGATATACATTTAAAAGAAGAAAAAGAAAGGAGGAGGGAGGAGGAGGGGGGAGAAGGAAGAGGAGAAGGCACTGAGAAGCACAGTTCAGTAACAGCCCACATATCTCTACCTTTCATGGTTGACTAGGCCAATGGGCAAAAACCCCAATGCCTGCCCACAGCCTTGCAAGTTTGCCAGATACCCATCTAGTTGTGTGCGACCCAGTACTTAACCATCAATCACACATACAAACAAAATCCTAGCCAAATGTAATTACATACTTTCCAGTAAGTCAAAACAAACAAAACACGATGTGGTTAGGGATGCCATAGTCAAGCCCTTGCCTAGCATGTACAAGGCTTATTGCCTAACGCTCTGTGTGCGCATGGGGTGTGTGTGTGTGTGTGTGGCTCACATGCAACAGATATACTAAAAATATCACATACCTTGCTCCAAGGTGATTTGCTAAAAATACCAAGGAATCTCTTTCTGCTCCCACACACTGACTGAAGGAAATCACACAGTCCTCTAAAGGAGTCATTCCCGACATTACTGAGATTGGTGTGAAGAGGGGATTCGACTTGGGATCAACTAATGTCTGGTTGTCTATACATGTGACCTTTGAAAACAAAAGCAATAAATACATCTACTATAAGAATAAGTGGTTAAGAAAAGCTCAAGTTGAACAGTAGCAATTTTAGTTTAAAGAAAAAGGAATTTTACACAGACTTGAGTATGCTCATTCTTGGCATATCCCAAATGATATTGGAAGAAACACACAGATGCCAATTCTTCACACTTGCACGCTGAACAAATAAGATGGATCACTATAGCAACTGGAAGCTACTTTAATGAGTGCTGGTGCCATAGCCTGAAATAGCAACTTCTAGATGTCAGTGTTAGGATCAAGAAGTACAGACTTTTAAATTCTTTAAAAGATATTTCATCTCTAATGCATGAGAATGTAGGTTTGTGCATGGGAGTGCAGTGCCTGTACAGGCTGCAAGTGTCAAATCACCAGGGTCAGGGTCAAGAAGCTACAGATCTTTACAATTTTAAATTGTGATTATTGTATGTGCATGCAAATACACACATGGGGAAGTATAGACGTGCATGTGAGAGGGCACACAGCAAAGAAGGGAAAAGGAGAGGGAGAGACAGTGTCTGCAAGGAGGTCAGGGGACAGCTCTGGGAGTTCTCTCCTTCCACCGGGGGTTCTAGGCCTCAAACTCAGGTGGTCAGGCTTCCAGAGCTAGGGCCTTTAGCCACTGGCCATCTTGCTGGTCTCTCAGTCCTATATTTTAAAATTGCCTCTGCCCAAACCAAATGCCAATTTAGGCAAACGGAACAGCTTCAAAAGTAAACATAAAGACTGGCAGCTAACACTCCTTCAATACTGGGTTCCGACTGTCGCGTTTTCTTACCAGCCACGTGTTAGTAACAACTTCTCCCACAGTTGCTTCTACCTCACATCCCAGCAGCGGAACCACAGCATAGTCAGCAACGATTCTGCTGGGAAGGGACACAATCTTGCCAGCATGCTCTCTTATGATGTTTACAATATTACGTTCATTTTCAACACTAAAACCCAAAACGAGGAAACTCTTTTGGCTAAATAAGTCTTCCTCAGGAACTGTAGAACCATCAAGGACGCAATGACTGACAGACGGCTTGTTTCCCTCTTGCACAGAAATGTGAGTGGAATCATCACAGGGCTCAAGGTGAGCAGAAGCACTGCAAAACCCAACTTCAGGCTCTATAGCTTCAGAAAGCTTAGCTTCAACTGGAAAAGAAAAAGGCAAGTTTTCTATTTGACAATTACTAGACTTAAGAGTTTATTTCCCACCAGCCAAAGAGCCAACCTGGGCTGAACCTAGGCTTCCCCAAATATATGTAATAGATGTGCAATTTGAACTTCATGCAGGTCCCCTAACAACTGGAGTCAGGACTGTCCCTGAATCTGGTGCCTGTCTGTGGATCCTATCCCCCTAACTGGGCCACCTTGTCTGGCCTCAGTGGGAGAAGATGCACCAAGTCCAGCAGAGAGTTGATGTATCATGGTGGGGTAATACAGAGGGGTGGGGCTCCCCCATCTCACAGGAGAGGAGGAGGGGGAGATGGGGAGTAGGAGCTCATGGGGGGGACTGGGAAGAAGGTGGTGGATATTGAGACATACAGTGAATAATAAAAAGAAAAGGGTTTATTTCCACAGTGTGTGGTGATGCACAGGTTTAATCCCAGTACTCGGGAAACAGAAACAGGTGGATCTCTGTGAGTTTGAGGCCAAATTGGTTTACACAGCAATATCCAAACCAACCAAAGCTACATAGTGATTTCCTAGCAAAGACATGAATATAAGAGTCTGATAATTTTAATACTTATAAAACTTAGGTTTAAATATACAATGAAAGGAGGCTCTGTATTCATCCCATCTTCAGGTTTATCCCAAATGTTGTTAAGTATCACCATCTTCAATCAGAGAGCTGTTATATCAATTCTAAATATGAAATTAGTGCAGATGGGCTGAAGAGATGACTCAGCAGTTAAGAGCACTGACTGCTCTTCTAGAGGTCCTGAGTTCAAATCCAGCAACCACATGGTGGCTCACAACCATCTGTAATGAGATTTGATGCCTTCTTCTGGGGTGTCTGAAGACAGCTAATAATAAATAAATAAATCTTGGGGCCGGAGCAAGAAGAAAAAGTGTCTGAAGACAGCTACAGTGTACTTACATATAATAAATAAATAAATCTTTAAAAAATTAGTGCAGAAAACCAAATTTCCTGAAAATTACTGTCTAGTAAATATACGGTTTTGGTTTTTGTTTTGTTTTTGAGACAGGGTTTCTCTAGTCCCGGCTGATCTAGAGCTTGGTATGTAGCCTAGGTTGGTCTCAAGTTCCTTTTGCCTCTTTTGCTTTGCAAGTGCTGAAACTAAAATGTGTACCACTGAATAAAATTAGAAAACTAATAAAAATTTTTGTTCCTCACAATTTAACAATTACAATTCAATAAGGGCTGAAAACTGTGTGTTTATAACTACAAAGTATGTATACTTTATGTAAGTTGAACTAGATAGAGCCAGCCCTTAGTGGAAGAGGCCTGAAAAACCAACTACTCAGAAAGCTGATGCAGGATGATTGCAAGTTCAAAATCTACCTGCCTTATGAAGGAAGTCCAAGACCAGACTAAGCCATAAAACTAGAAGTAAAAAGAGGGTAGCAGCTCAATGACAGAGCCTATGCCTGGGTCACACCTCAACACTGCAATAAAGAAACAAGTAAACAACCTAGATACAAAGTTTAAAGACTCATCTATAAATACATTTACACATGACACAAACTATAAAACAAAACCAGGAAGAATTTCACAGAATGCTCTTGGCACACGGGTAATACTCTATTTTCATAAATAGACAATATGTGATTATTCACCACAAAATTCTATCTTCTGATGTATCAAATATTTTACAATACACTCTAAAACGAAGGGCTAGTTCTAACTCTCTTGGTAATTTACCTTACTATACTGATGAATCTATACGCTGAGATAGCAGTATCAAGAACAGTACTGCATACAGGAAAGACTTCCCACAGCCCAGACAGAGGCCTTTGTTACAGCTTTATGCTATTACAATTCAAAAGTTCCAGAGAGAAAGCTCAGAGGTAAGAGTATTGACAGCTCTTACAAAGGACCTCAGTTCTATTCCTAGCACCGACATTACACACAAATGCCTATAACTCTAGCTCCATGAGAGTCTTACCTCTGACCTCAGGCCCCAGCATGCATGCATGCATACACACGAGAGAGAGAGAGAGAGCGCGCGCGCGCACACACCAAAAAAGGTTCATACTCAAGCATAGAGCTACTGAGAGCATGATTCAATGATCTGGAGCCTGATGGCCTTGCTTGGTTAGAAAGTTACAAACCTAAAACTTTTTGGAAATAAAAAAGTTCATAAAATGTGGCAGATATCATGCTAATCAACTATTTCTTACCTATTGTGGAGTCATCATTTACATACTGAGCAAGCAGATCCTCATCAGTTTGCTGAAGCTTCTCATTAGGAACAAAGTCTTTCTTAGAGAATGTGCCACTCTTTTCTAAGACAGTTGTCTGGTTTCCGGGCTGATCTGAAGCTACAATTCCAGCTGGCTGGTAGTTAGTGTGGATATATGCCTCTTCAGGAAGGATGTATCCTTTACTAAAACACTCCAGCAACCACTTTGCTCCCACCACATGAGGCCTACAAAAAGAGCACTCAGTTAGTTAGGCTCCAGTGTAGGTGAGGAAGATCATGATCCCACTTGCCATGCATTCCCACAGCTGTAGACGTGCAAATCTAACCAAACCATCCCAGTATGAAGTGCTCTGAATTAAAGACTGACAGGACCTGTGGGATGACTTGCTCCAAAACTGCCTCACGTCATCCTCATAGTCTCCCACAATTACATGAGTTACATCTTCATTCAGTTGATTAAATCGAACTCCACCTCCACTGTTAATAAGCCTTCTCAGCTTATCGAGCTTTCTTCCACTAAAACCACAAAGATATATCTGCAAAGAAAAGATTTGCTTTGGATTAACATACTCAAGAAAGTTTTCCTTTTCTCAACAGAAACAAATTTAAAAGAAAACTGTATCCACTGTGTGTAACTAAGACACTTCATATACACTTTGGGATACACAAGCAGTGAAATATATTCTAACTCTAATGTATACACACACACACTGGCAGCTAGCTCTCCTCCCTCCCCTAGTGATGGACACCGCCACTCACAGTTTTTACATAGGTGCTGGGGATCTAATTCCAGCCCCACGGCACTGTCATCACTCAGGAGAAACCTGAAGGAGCGTTGAAGCCGCAGATGAATTGTAGGACAGACTTCAACATCTTCTAAACGATGGTGCACAACTTGTTCAAAGATTTTCATCGTGTGTGTGTATGTGTGTGTGTGTATACACACATGTGTGCACATGTACACGTGTCATAATACATATATGGAGGCCAGAGGACAACATGAGGGACCCCGTCCTCTCCTTCCACCTTACGGTCCCAGGAATGGAACTCAGGTTGGTCACCAGGCTTAGAGGGTGGGAGAGCTATTTCTAACATGCAAGCAGCTCCGTAAGTTGTAAAGGAGTGACTTCTGGTAACTGAGTAATTACAAAGGAACTCAAGAGCGCCCAGGCTGGCATGGCCTCAGTTGGTGCTGATCAACCATATGACCTGAACAAATTCCTTAAGGCTATGAGCCAGCTCCTTCCTATCTATTTATCTTTCCTGAAATTTCTTTTCTACTTGAATTAACCAAAACAGCAAATCCAAGAACTGAGCACAATGCTTTGAAGAAACATGTATTCAGGGATCTTAGACGTAAGGGCATATGTTTAAGCCAATTTAACTAACACAATTTTTCACCTCTTTTAAAAATTTCAAAAAGGACGATCTATTTCCACATGTCCCCAACCATCACCATTACTAGAATATATCCTAACAAAAATTAGGAATCAAATACTTCCTCTATAGAAAGAAAAATTCAAAGTTACATCTAGAATTAGTATGTCCTAAGATCAAAGAAAAAAGATCTCACCAAGTGTCTTTCTATCCCACCAGTAAGTTGATAAATCTTAGGAGGGATAACGGATACCTGGCCTTAACAATAAAACATGACTTAACTGTCTACTCTGAGGAAGAGTGTGTAGCTCACCACTCCACTAATAGCACTGGGTGGGTGTGTGAAGCTAACATATGTGACGTTTCCATCACAGAGCTTATATACACAGACTGAGAACAATCTTACAAATCAAATTTTTTTCTCTCTTTATTTCTGAGCACCAAGCCCAAAGCCTTGTACACAACTAAGTAGGCAGACTTTAAGGCCACAGTATCATCTGTCTAGGACTTTGAGAGAGCATCTTATTGCATTTTAAATTTTTGACTTGTGTGTATACATGTGTGGGCATGTCCCAAGCACATGTCACAGGACAGGATTAGGCTCACTCCCCCCACCACATGGGGTTCTAAGGATCGAACAAAGGCTGCCATGCTTAGCAACACGCACTTTAGCCTACTGCTCTAAAAAGGAAATTTTAATCATCTAAGTATTACCTCTAATAACCACTTTATTCATGGGAATTAAGTTATATTTTAAATAACAATGTAACATGAAAGGATTATTGGCATTAATGTATTGTAAACAACAGATGATATGAATGAGTATTTTTAAGGTAAGTGGTAAGATTTCAGAGCAGACTTGAGAAGTCAGATGAACTCAGAAGTAGAGCAGATGAAGCTACCCCACGCAGACTCACAAGCACAGCATGAGCATGACAAGTGTCAGATGCCTAATTTAGTGCAGGGTTTGCTTACACACATAAGGAGCAAGTCCAACTATGAGGGGTCTTTGGAGTGAGGCTGAGGGTGGACCTCATTGTGTAGCCCAAACTACCCCTAAACTCAGATCTGAAGATTATTCGTCCTTCTGAATTTGTTACAAAATACACACCCGACATCCATCTAATAAATCTTCAGGAGCTTGAAACATACTGATGTCCAGATTTTCTAGGTTTTCAAGTGTACATTCAACTTTGCTAGTAGTTGAACCAAACATTGTTTCATTTACACAGCTGCCATTTATGTTGGATATATGGCTGACATCTGCGAGCGTGTGACCTACAAATATGAAAGGAAATGATAAATTCCTGAGGTAAAGGAGTCATTACATGCTTGCTTATAACTTTTCCTATAAAGGGGTTCAAGGGTAAGCCTACAAAGATTCAGGTTTTTACTGAAAAAATAAAGTTGCATTCTTAAGGTGAAATTATATTTAATATTTCCTTAAAGTGGCTTATAGCCCATAAAAATGTACAGTTGCTGGCTTTAAGGTCCAAGAAGGAGGAATTTGCTAACTGGCACTTCCAAAACCAAAGAGATCAGTATTGACTAAATACACTAGCCTAGCTGACACACCAGAATGACCATCACAAAGGGAGTGGAGGCCTTTGTATCTACTGCTGTTGTGTGTGGTGTGTGGATGTAGGGGCATGGCTGTCTCAGAACTCCTATGGAGTTAAAGAACCAGACCGTGTAGTTGTTTTTCTCCTTCCACCTTTTTCCATGGATTCTGGGGCTTCAGGTTGTTGGGTTTACATAGCAAAGTGCTCTAGCTGCTGTACAATGAGATTTTTGGTTTGGTTTTGTTCTTGAAACAGAGTCTCTCTATGGTCTATACAAGTGGTTCTCAGTCTGTGGGTTGAGGCCCTGTGGGGGTCAAACAACCCTTTCATGGGTGTCATCTAAGACCACCAGAAAACAGATATTTACATTACAATTCATAACAGCAGCAAAATTACAGTTGTAGAGTAGTAACAAAATTTTATTGTTGGGGTCACCATAATATGAGGGACTGTATTAAAGGGTCACAGCATTAGGAAGGTTGAGAACCACTGCTCTACCCAGATCAGGATCACCTCAAACTCAGAGCTCCACCTGCCTCTGCCCCCCCCAGTGCTAGCACTGAGGTTATAAACCACTGTACCTGGCCTTTTGTTTTGTTTTCTGAGGCGGAATCTCACGAATCCAGGTTGGCTTTAAACTCTTTGTAGCCAAAGAAGACTTTGAACTTCTGATTCCCCCGTCTCCAACCCCCAGGTGTTGGTATTACAGTGGTATTACAGGTATGTTTCACTACACCCAGCTTTATAATGCAGTAGTAGTAATCAAACTCAGGGCTTCATGCAGGCAGAATTTGTATGTAATAATAGTAATAATTTATAATCATTACAGTAAACCAAAAAAAAAAATATAGGCTGGGCATGGTGACACACACCTTTAATCCCAGTGCTCCGGAGGTGGAGGCAATCGGATCTCTCAATTTGAGGCCAGCCCGATGATCTACTGCCAAGGACCAGCCTCGGCATG
The DNA here is from genome assembly GCA_019843965.1 of Rhynchomys soricoides. Classification (NCBI taxonomy): domain Eukaryota; kingdom Metazoa; phylum Chordata; class Mammalia; order Rodentia; family Muridae; genus Rhynchomys; species Rhynchomys soricoides. Next base: position 7,246,465 of record JADRCH010000097.1, on the reverse strand, counting down.
GAGAAGGATTCTGAGAGAAGGGGTGTCTGGGAACATCGAAAAGAACAACTCGAAGTCAAATCATGGGTCCAAGCTGCTGAGATGGCTTTCCAGACAGCTCAATCTCTCAATCTGTGTGTGTGTGTGTGTGTGTGTGTGTGTGTGTGTGTGTGTGTGTGTTCTGCTCTAGATAGCTTTTTCTCACTATTTTAAAAACTCTGGTTGAGGCAATTCTCTCGGCTAGTAAAACTTCTAAAAGCTATAAAGCTATCTGGGTAGCTCATGGGTTTTCTGACCAGTAGTCAGAAAAGCTCCTATAAAAAAATTATTGTATCTTCTTACCAAGTTAGAAATCCTGTTATGAAAGATTCTTGCAGAGGTGTTTTTGTTCTCCAGAGATCTCTAGAAAGCTCAGCTCTCACAAGAGAAAATTCTAAAAAAGAACTGCTACAGCCTTCTGCTAGTTCATGTCAGGCAGATCAAAAGCCCAGTTGTTTATTTACATATCAATTCGGTTATTTATCCTTGGTTCCCTTTTGATTATCCTATGCATCAGTATCCATAGACTCCAGGTCTTTGATTCTTAGCAGACAACAAGCACACATTTTCTTTTAATATTATAAAAGAATTCAGAGATCTGCTAGCCTTTTACACACAAATGCTAAACGAGCTAGGTGGGACCCTGGCTGGAAATCACTATTTCAGCCACACTTGGGCCAAATCTTTCTGTGTCCCAGGCTGACCTCCACAAACTCAGAAATCTGCCTTCATTTCTATCTGCCTGCCTTAGTATCTTTCTGACAAGCCAGCTCATAGTGTAGCTGTCTCCGTTCCTTTAGATTTGTGAAGCCCCTCAAAAATTCATATTGCACCCTTATATTTTATCATAGTTGAAAAATTATGTATTTTCGAACTCATGTATTCAAGAGTTCTTTCCTGTATCCTTAAGGGCTGTCCCGAAGGTCCCAGTGTCTACATTTTGCAGACATAGCCATACTCAAGCCTGGGCTCTGCTGTTTCTAATTATCACGGAGTCATTATCATTAATAGGGAGGACATTCCTCAGAAAGAAAGAGTCCTCCACTGCTGGTGGGTCCAGAAAATATGTACATTATTACACAAACAAGCCTTGTTCCCAGAGCATGGGGAGGCTCATACCGGGCCTTGTCTCAGGGGCAGGAACCATGTCACTGTCCCCACCAGGGCCACACCGGGTTCAGCAATCTACAGAGGGAGTTTCAGAACAGCTAGGGCTACACAGAGAAATCCTGTCTGGAAAAACCTATTAACCAAACAAACAAACAGGAAAAAACAAAACAAAATAAAAAAACCCCTACTTCTCTTAAGGCCATCTACTAGTGTTGTTAATCCCCTCTTGTGTGAATTAGGGTGTGAAATAAAAGCAATCACTCATTCTAAAAGGAATACAAAAGAAGTTCTGGAAAGCTTTCTACACATGGCTATTTTGTTATTAGTTCTCCCAGAGGCACAGGGAGAAAATAAAGTCCCTACCATATTTCAATAGTCATGTTAACAAATCAACTCCTTTACTTTTTCCTTGGTGTTTAAGACTGAGTTCCTGGGCTTTTCCACTTAGTTACATCCCTAGTCCAATACATAATTATCCTGTGAACAAGTAACTGTTTATTTTAATCTCAAAGAGACCTACTTTCCGCAGCGGCATTGCTCTGAGCAGTGGGAGTTGAAGTGTCAGGCACCGTCTTTACTTCTGCTCTGGGTTCAGCCTTGTATATGGTTTCATCCTGACAAAAGCCTTTGTCAATACTGTCATGAAACCATTGCAGGGTCACGCAGTGCACATTCCATCTCCTGGCACACTCGTATTTTTGTCCTGTGTTCATTACAAGAGAAATACAGAAATATTTAGACTATATGTTAGTTCACAGTAAGCTATTTTTTTGCTTTTTTTTTGGTTTTTTTTCGAGACAGGGTTTCTCTGTGTAGCCCTGGCTGTCCTGGAACTCACTCTGTAGACCAGGCTGGCCTCGAACTCAGAAATCCACCTGCCTCTGCCTCCCGAGTGCTGGGATTAAAAGCGTGCGTCACCACTGCCCGGCTAGTAAGCTATTTTTTAAAAACTCACTCCAAACAAAAGTAATGATTAAAGCTTACAAGTAATTACATTTACCTTTAAAAATTGTTTATTACTTATTTAACATGTCTGGGTGTTTTGTCAGCGTGTCTGTCTGTCTACTTGCATGCCGGGTGCCTGAGGAGGTGAGAAGAAGAGTGTTGGATCCCCTGAAACTGGAACTATAGATAGCTGTGAGCTGCCATATGAATGTTGGGAATCAAACTAGGATCCTCTGAAAGAGCAGCCAGTGCCCTTAACCATTGAGCCAAGTTTCCAGTCAACCTGCTTTAGAAATAGGGTCTCATTATGTAGGCTTAGTTCGCCTGGGTAGACCAGGTTGGACTTGTACTCACATAGATCTGCCCGCTTATGCCTCCCAAATGCTAGGATTGAAGACACTATCATGCTCCACATTATTAATGTGGTTTAATAAGAACACATAATACAACTGCAGTCACCATAAATGTGTGCAATGTAATAAATAGTATCTGACTAGACAGAGACACGTAGCCCTAAATTCTTTATATTCCTGCCTCCACCTTCTTTGATACCCAGTTCTATTTTGGTATTCCATAAAAATCAATGGCGCAGGGCTGGTGGAGTCTATATCTACCACCTGTCTAGTTAGGTCTATAACACAGGAAAATCACAAATCTCAGGACAGCATGGTAAACTTGACAAGGTCCTGTCTCCAACAAGAAGACTAGGGACATAGCTGAGTGGAAAAGTACTTGCCTAGCATAAGCAAGGCCCTAGGCTCAATCCCTCAAACCTCAAAAACCAGTCAATAGATACACAAGCTGCCTGTGGCCTGAGAAAAGCCCCAGCAACCACCCTATCATAACCATTACGCCAATCTCCTGACCACATGACAGTTATCAAGTAACTAACAATCATTCTCAGATGCTTCTTATCAAGGTAGCTTAGAAAACAGTACAAACACAAAAGGAGTTATTAAAAATCTTGTAAGACTCTTCTCCAATGTTTGTATAGATTTTAGGAGTATTAGCAAAACTATTCCCTAGAATAAAGTTTTGGGGTTTTTTTTTTTGGTTTTTTGGTTTTTTTGTTTTTTCGAGACAGGGTTTTTCTGTGTAGCCCTGGCTGTCCTGGAACTCACTCTGTAGACCAGGCTGAACTTGAACTCAGAAATCCACCTGCCTCTGCCTCCCGAATGCTGGAATTAAAGGCGTGTGCCACCACGGCTGGCTTAGAATAAAGTTCTTGAAATATCAAAAACAGTAATAACTTTAAAGAGTTTCTCAATAGTAACGATTTTTACATTTTTACTTATCTCATAATTTGCAAAGTATATGTCAAAGTTAGAAGCTGGAGTTCACTGACTAGCTGGGAAATGGGGTCTAGCGCTAGAGCACTTGCCTTCCTCTCGGGAATTCTACCCTTACCACCCCACCCCCACCCCAATCCTAACGCAGTAATACAAATCAACTCATCCCAATGTGCTTAACCAAGCTTCTGAAAGTTAGTCATGAGAAAGAAATACCCCTCAGCTATCCGTATTCATTTTCTTGAGAAGAGTTTTATTTCTTCATCAAGGTCTAAAAGTCAGGTGGTGAAACATCATGGACAACTTTTGATATTTTATATTTATTCCATATCCTGGACAAACACAAGGACAGTCCCTTAATTTTTCTAGACTGTGACCCAAACTATCTTTGCAAGAATTTAACAGGTTAAAAAAAAAAACAAAAAAACAAAACAAAAAAACAAAACAAAAACAGATAAACTAGGGCAATGACATGTCAGAGCACAAGGTGGCCTACAGAGAATTAGTATTCAAACAGGACTTGCACGCTCAACTACATCTAAGGCATGTTTACCTTTTGGTTCTTGCACAATGAGGTGTGTACACTCATTCATCTTCAGCTGCCCCATGTACTGGCCTCCGTGCTTAGCCGTGAGTTCCTGGACTGTCTTCCTGTGTATACCATTTAAGCCAGTCACACAGATAATACAACCAAGAAAAATAGGACACTTAAAGTCTTCCATGTTTACATCAGTGTATTTGGTTATTTCTCTGGAGAAAATAAGCAGTAAAAAGAGACAATCGAGCATAAGTACTCAGATTCTGTTAGATCCCACTGATTTCCTTGTCTGCTCATTTTTTATTCTTTGGGATTTATACATATTTTTGGGAAAGGAAAACTGACATTGAAGATTAAACTAACTGCTCGTCTAGCTCAGTCCCACGTCTCTAATAAAAACCTGTATTTTAGCAATAGTCTGAAGATTATCTTAAAGAAAGCACTATTAACTCTTAAGTCCTTGCTAATAAGTGGGGAGAATTTGGCAGAATTATAAGACTGGATCTGTACTTAAAAAAACCAATGTTCACTGGCTGTCTGGTATAAAATAAGACACATTCTCCCATTATTCTTGATAAGTAAAAGTAATGATTTTTGGCAGAGCACCAACAATACCACTGTTATGTTGTTGCCACAATAAAAAGATGTGCTGGCTTCATCAGGCTGGTATTAACTAGGAAACATACTGAGCACATGCTGAATAGTGTTAAAATAAGTGTAGAAAAATGCCATAGAATGCTGACATAATTCAGATACCCGGATTTATGACTATAAACCCAATTTTAAGGAAAACGTAAGTGTACCTCAAAACTGTTGTTCTGTTCTGATCTCTACATACATCTAATGCCCAGCCAGTGCATAAAACAGGCTGGATTTACACTGAATGATCTCCTCTCGGCTGACGGCTTGCACATGTGTATTTAATCTTACCTCTACTCCTCTCTGTACCTCCACCCTACCCAGGAGGGAACTGAGATGCCAAAGTAGCTACTTTATTCTCTGTCTTACTATTGGGGCACAGTGTTACACAGTGCAACACAAAAGCCAAATTGAATTATTTCAGATGTATTTGATTCAGAAAAGAATTTCATTATTAAAGCATTTGCCCTCTAGGCACTGCTGAATCTACAGCCCATCTTCCCCACCATCACTGGGGAAATGAACAAAGACCCTACTTTGTTTCTTAGTAACAAATCAAGAAATACCATAAAGCTTCCCCATGAAAACCCAACAATGTCAAAAATCAATCAAATGCATCATTTTTTCAAACATACAAAGCATATGAATGTGTCTTACTTTTCTTGTGACTTCTCCCAAAGCGTTTTTATCCAAGAAGGAAGCAAAATAGGTTTCTTGAGATTAGCAGCAACTAGGTATTTTTTGCTGCCAACTTCTCCTGCAATCAGGTGAGTGACTGAGACATTAAGGTCTCTGTACACACGTCCACCCATCATCTGTACATATTTATGGACTTCTTCCTAGAGATCCAAAAGAAAGTATGTCAACGCCGGAGAAAACAACAACTCCTCTGTTTTTAAAAAAGATCCCATACATTTTTTAAAAAAGTTTATGTGTATGAGTGTTTTGCCTGAGTGTATATCTGTACACTATGTGCATGCCTTGGAGATCAGAAGAGGGCATCAGATAGATCCCCTGAAACTGGAGTTTCAAATGGTTGTGAGCTATCTAGCAGTTGCTGGGAACCAAATCCAGGTCCCCAAAAGAGCAGTCAGTGCTTTTAACCGCTGAGCCATCTCTCCAGCCCCCCATAAATATCATTTACTGTTGCTAGCCTAAACATACAAATGTTTTTACCGCTAAAAAATTAAGTAATTAATTACTTTTGGAAAGATGTGTATCAATTTTAAATTTAAAAATAACTATCTGTAGGCTGGTGATGTAGCTCAGTAGTAGAATGCTTGCCTACCATGCACAAGGCTCTGGGCTCAATCCACAGCCTTCCCCCTAAAAAAAAAAAACAAAAAACCTGAAAATAACTGTTTTCTTGAACAGCCGCACACTTTTTAACAATACTTTCTAATCAACCACATTTATGACAACGTGGCCTTGTGGATTAATACTGCTAATCACATGATATAATCACATGATAGCCTTCTTAAGTTTAAGCACTCTCAGTGACAGTCACCGAAAGAAACATTTTCAGATAGAATTATCATTAATAAGTGACCGTATTTATTCTTTTAAATTCCACAATTTAAAACTATGTTGCTTCTGATTACATTCCCCCCCCTGGAGACAATATATCTCTGTGTAGCCTTAGCTATTCTGGAACTTGTTCCATAGTCCATGCTGGCCTTGAATTTAAGGGATTTGCTTGCCCTTGCCTCTGTCTCTCTTGTGCTAGGATTAAAGGCATGAGCCACTTTGTTTTGCCTCTTTTTTTTTTTTTTGAGACAGGTCCTACTAATATGTAGCCCTAGTTGACCTGGAATTCACTAATCTGCCTTTCTCTGCCTTCCAAGAGTTTGGGGATTAAAGGCATGCACTACAACACCCAGATTAGAATCTTTTCTTTAAAAATTTTCTGTTCTGGAAAAATTAAATGATTTAAAACAAAGCTTACTGACTGTAGGGGGAAAAAAGTAACTTTTCTTTTAAATCAAAACACAACACTTAACCAGTGTTTCTACAAATCTTATTCCACTTTCCCCAGGGAAGGGCACACCAACAGATTATCCAGTACCAAATGGTCAATTCTGAGATCATATATAAGTAAGTTATGCAGACTAAGAGAGTTGTCTTTATCTAAGATTATATATGTATATACATATATGCATACAACAACAATGAAAAAAGGGTTATAAATTTGAAAACTTGAAAAAGAGCAAGGAGTGGTGTATGAGAGGACCTGGAGGGAGGAAAAGGAATGAGGAAATGATGTAATTCTATTATAATCTTAAAAACAAAAACAAAAACAAAACAAAAAAACAGCCGGGCAGTGGTGGCGCAAGCCTTTAATCCCAGCACTTGGGAGGCAGAGACAGGAGGATTTCTGAGTTCGAGGCCAGCCTGGTCTACAGAGTGAGTTCCAGTACTGCCAGGGCTACAGAGAAACCCTGTCTCGAAAAACCAAAAAAAAAAAAAAAAAAAAAAAAAAAAAAAGAAAAAAGAAAAAACAAAACAAAAAACCACTGGGAGCCATGCACCAAGTCTGTCAGCTGTGAACCCCAGGGGAAGTCAGGTACGGAGCCAGCCTTGCTGCTCTCAGTGCTTACCCTTTTGTCTTTATCCAGGCTTGTACAGGATATAGTTATGTCAGACATAATCATGTTGTAGACTGGATATTCAGCTTTTGGGACACACTGCTGGTGGCGCATACAGAACGTGACTACTTGAGGACCAACAATCCTGCAGCCAAGCTGTAAAAAGTTTGGGAAAAGATCACGAAATTAAACTTGGAACATTTATTAGTTACTCACAGAAGCTAACAGCTACTGCAGAAAACCATGAAATGTTAGACGAAAAAGACTATCACATAATTTCTCAAGCAAGCATTAAATAAACATGCACCCTCAAAAGTAAAACCACTAGAGCCTTCATAATTGCCACCAAAATCTCAATCACTTAAGACAAATTTAGTCTTTATTATTATTATTATTATTATTATTATTATTATTATTATTATATTTTAAAAGGTTAAGAGCATTTGTTGCCCTTACAAAAAGGACCTGGGTTTGGTTCCTAGCACCTAGTCAGAAGCTCACAACCTATAACTTCAGTTCCAAGGGATCCAATGCCCTCTTTTGACCTCCAAGGGCGTTAGGTATGCACATGGTGCACCAACATGCACGCAGGTAAAAACCCTTACAACATAAAATATTAAATGTATTTTAAAGATTTTTATTATTATAAAGTATATGTATGTATGTGTGCCTTTATGTATGTATATGCACATTTTGTACAGATAAACCTGGAGGTCAGAGGTCCTGGATCCCTCTGGAGCTGGCATTATAAGCAGTTGTGAGCCACCTGACATGGGTGCTGGGAATCAAATTCAGATCCCTTGAAGAGCAGTATGTGCCCTTAACCACTAGGGCATCTTTCCCAAGAAATAGAATCTTAATGCAATAATCTTGTGCTATAACTGAGAAACATTCAAATATGCTTTTCAGACAAAGCACCAGCCATACAGCAGCTCAGACCAAAGAATCCCAAGGTACTCACAGTACTCATGATAGTATTCGTGAAGTATGCATACACATGCATGCATACAGACAGACCCACACACACCCATGTACACAGATAGAGACACCCTATACACATGCATG
>JADRCH010000097.1:7221999-7238266 GCA_019843965.1 Rhynchomys soricoides | reverse complement strand
GTACACAGATAGAGACACCCTATACACATGCATGCATACAGACAGACCCACACACACCCATGTACACACAGATACAGAGAGGGAGAAAAAGCAAAACCCACCACCAAATAAGTATTCTAGAAACAGCAAACCTGTTTAAGGTGATCAAAAACAGTGCCACTGAACCGGTCACAGATATAAAGCGATTTGTCATTCTCTTTTATCTTCAGTGCTTCCTCATCTGTAATAATCTGAAGATAATCTTCTGATTGTAATTCTCTTATTGACTAAAAGAAAAAAAAAAACAAGTAAGAATGTATAGAAATTAGTTCCCTAAATTTAAGTCCTACCAAGTGCTAAAAGCCCATTTCAAACCCAGCTCTTTCCTTATTAAATAAAGCTCTGCTTCTCACCTAGACCACTGCAGAAGACTGTGAACTGGTCTTCTCTCTTAAATCTATTCTTTTCAAAGTTAGTAATCCTTTTAAAGAAACCAACCAGGAGCTAAGAAGAGGGTTTAGTGGATAAAATGCTTGCAGTGTAAACATGGGTATCTGAGTTTGGTCCCCCAGCACCCATGTAAAAAGCCTAGTAGGGAGGCATGGACTCATAATCCCAACACTGGGGGGCTGTGGGGGGGGGGGGGGCTGGAGGCCAGGAGATTCCTGGCCAGTCAGTCTAGCAAATCAGTGGGCTTTACAACAGTGAGAAATTTATCTCAAAAAATAAAATGGGGGGCTGGAGAGATGGCTCAGCGGTTGAGAGCACTGACTGCTCTTCCGGAGGTCCTGAGTTCAATTCCCAGCAACCACATGTTGGCTCAGAGCCATCTGTAATGCCCTCTTCTGGGGTGTCTGAAGAAAGCTACAGCAAGTGGGGCCAGATCGAGGGGGGAGGCAGAGGTGGAGGGGCAGTGCATGAGGAAAAGGTGTCTAAAGACAGCTACAGTGTACTTACATACAATGAATAAATCTTTAAAATCAAGTAAGAGGGAGAGAAAGTGAGTACAGCAGACCTGAGCCTCTAGACAACAGGAAAGGGCACACGGACCAGTCCCAAATCCCCCCCCCCCCAATACAGGGTTTCTCTGTGTAGCCTTGGCTGTCCTGGAACTCAACTCTATAGTCCAGGCTGGCCTCAATTTCATAGAGATCTATCTGCCATCCAAGTGCTGGGGTTAAAGATGCATCACTACCACACAACTAAATTTCTTATCAAAATCTACCCAAACCATAAAACTTAGCCCTCACTTATCTCCCAAGTCTCTTTTACATCTGCGTCCCTAGCTAATTCCAGTTATCCCCGTACTCTTTACCTGGAAGAAACTAAGGACCTCACTAAGAGGTTCTGCTTTTGGTCCTACTACAGGGAATATTCTTCTCTTAGGGTTTCATTTGAAGCGATTCTTCACTTCAATAAGATCTGCTTAAATGCCACTTTCTGGAAATACTTTTCTTGATCATGGTGGGTTTGTTTTGCAGCACTGGGAATTAAACCAGGTTTTTATGCACACTATACAGTTACCATTAAGCAACATTCCCATGGTCATCCTGCTTTCTAACTGTACTTCCTCTACCACTTGAATACATTTTATGAATGAAAAAAATTGGTTCATTTGTAAATATACATAGTTTTATTTCTTCCCTGTGAGAAGGAATGTTTTGGGTCTGTTAGATGGCTCATCAGGTAAAGGTGCTTGCCATTCATGGTGGAAGGAGAACCAACACCCCCAAGGTGTCCTCGGACATCTACACATGTACTGTGGTATGCAGACACTGTTCCGAATGCATGTGCACATATGCACCCATATAAACACCCATGCATACCACCCACACACATAAGCACGAATGAGCATTCCATGATGTACTTTGTTTACAAGCATATCCTGACACCTAGTACCTTATACAAGGCCCTGGACAGTTAGTTCTGGGTAAAACGTCAGAGTTGATTTGCTAAGAGAATCACTGAAATATAGTATGATTTCTTACTTTCTTCCTAGGCCTCCAGGTATTAACTAATAATAAAACAGCCAGGTTGTACAGAAAGCTGTTCAGAATCTCTCTTGTATTCCTTTTAGAATGCGTAATCGCTTTCTTCAACACCCCAATTCCCACAAGAGGGGATTAAGAACACTAGTGCATAATCTTAAGAGAAATACTTTGTTTTTCTAAAACTCCTTGTATTTTTGTATATATGTGCATGCATTCCTAACAGATTCCCAAACTACAGGATATGTATCAAAATAAAAAACAACTGAAGTTGGCGTTCTCCATCTTTACAGCCTTCAGATTAAAATCCATTTCATTGAAAGTCAGTCTTCACAAGGCTTGTAATAGTCTTACCCACTTCTGATTCTATACATTACTACACTTACCTTGACTAGACAGACAGACAGACACACACACACCATTCCTAGGGCCCTGCATATTAATGTCTCCTCTCACTGAACCCCCCTCACCTAGATACCCACCCACATTTACTGAAATATCTCCGAGATAAAGTCTACCTTGACTACACTCAGTTTTAAGTTGTAACCTTGCCATTTCTTTCTCCTCCAACAAACATCCTCTGGAAAACCTTAAATTGTTTTTGCTGTTTCTTTTTCATCCTCCTACGGTACCTGCCCCTTACAACACATTACATAGGTACTGGGTGTGGTGGCACACACCTGTAATCTCAGCATGCAGGAGACAGAAGCAGAAGGACAGAGTTCCAGATCAGCCTGGGCTACACAGTGAGACTCAGTCCCAACTCTTTCACTGGCCCCCATCCTATATAGTTTCTTGCTTATCACCTGATTAATTCCGATTTCCTGTTCTATGGATGCTGAAACAGGAGATATTTGCTTGTTCTGATCATCACTGTACCCCAAGTATTATGCTTGAGGAAAACCTGTCAGACTCATATATACATGAATGAGTTGTGTGTGTATGTGTGAGAGAGAGAGAGAGAGAGAGAGATCAAAATGAACCAGAGAGAGAGAGATCAAAATGAACCAAAACTACTGCACTGCGACTCAAAGTTTTTCAGTGCTCAAAGGATCAATGGGGTTAGTAGACAAAACAACTGTCAAGAACTCCCAAGTCAGAGGACTGGGAAAATGTCTCTGTCTGTCTGTCTGTCTGTCTCTCTCACACTCTCACACACACACACACACACACACGGGGCTGGGAGGGGGGATGGAGAACAAACTGTAGGTCAACATTCAATTGTCACAATAAATCTCAATCCTCCAGAAAAACATAATGGTAAACTCACGTGAACTAAAAATTATATAGCAGTGATTTATTTGCACCAAGCAAATGCTATAGCAAACGTCCATTAAAATATCTACTTCTAAGACATAAAATATCCAACAAATCAAAAACATTTAAAACATGAAAATGAGCTCAAGTATCAAAGACATATCCAATTATTCTTACCTCAAGAGCTTTAAAAAAACATTCTGAATTGTCGGAAGACTTTAAAAACTTCACAAAAAACGGCTCTTGGTCATTTCTGGACATAGTTGAACTGTGAGAATAAGGCAGTCAATAACAACAAAAGTAAATCAGGTAGGGAACTAAATGTTCAAATCAACTATTTTGTAGGTTGTTTTTTTGTCTGTTTTTCTTTTTTTAGACAAGCCCTGGCTGTCCTGGAATTCGCTTTGTACACTAGGTCAGCCTGGAACTCAAGAGATCCGCCGGCTTCTGCCTCACTCTTGCTGAGATGAAAGGTGTGCGCCACTACCGTCCGGCCTGTAAATCAACTATTTTCTTATGCAGACAAGAGGGCCTAAGAAATAGACGTTTGGCTTAAGTCATTCAAGATGTTTACAAAGACCCCCAGAAGGTGGGCAAAGTCGAAGAAAAAAAAGAACACGAATCTTTGCAAATGTGTGAAAAAAATTAACATTCCTGATTCAATACCCTGAGTCCCTTGGTTTGGTCCTCAGTCAATATTCACTTGCACCGGGCTTACAGACAACGCAGAGCGCGGTTGCGGCGGCTGGTACCCACAGCCCGCAAGATTTGCTCCTAACTTAACGAACTTTGAACGCAAGCAGCCACTGTGCAAGGTCGTGCACGCTCGTCCGAAAGGCCCATGCGACTGCCCTAGCTCCCAGGGAAAGGAACGTCTAGGTCGAGGCTCTCCGGGTGTCTGAGGCCCACCCGCCGGTTAGTAGAGCCGCGAAGGCCGCAAGAGGCGCCAGGCAGCCTCGCCGGCCGGGAGGAGCTGAAACTCGCTCACCTAGGTGGAGCCCGAGGATCCACGGGCACCAAGTCGGGGGGCGCGCGGCCGGAAGGACGGCGGCTGGGGTCGGGCGCCAGCCCGGCGCGCAGCCCCCGCCCTCGGCGGCGCCCCCAGCCCGAAGCTAACGCCGCAGAACCCGGAAGGGCCAAGACCGGGAACCGACTTTCGCGCCAACCGAGCGGACGCAACACCTCTTCCGGAGGAAGTGGCGTCATCGGGGCCCGCTCTGGGAAGTGGAGCAGTCGGAAGAGGGCGTTCCTTGTGCACTCTTTCCGGAAATGCTCTGGAGTCTGTGGATTGGGTTTGCAGCGGTTTCGACTGGGTTGAATTTATAGTTCATGGCCAGGAGCCCTAGGCTACTGGACTAATTAGCAGAAGTCCAGAACGTGCAGAAAGGGTGGCAGGGAGTCCAGCGGCGAATTCAACCCACTGTGCGGGGCAGTGCACGAGGAAACGCTCCATGAACCTAGTAGCGGCTTGTAGATGGGAGAATGGTAATTTTAATTCAAAGTCTTTCTGACTCCCCAAAGTGGGTGAACAATCACTCTTTACCAAAGCCAAGAACAGTAACGGAAAGAAGACAAGATGATAAAAGGCACGCTAATTTATTGGTTGGGTTGGCAAGCTACTGATAAAATGCTGAATTATTAGCCAACCCCAGCTCTATTTTATTGTTTTATTTTATTTTTGAGACAGAATCTCTTCATAGCCTTGGCTGTCCTGGAATTTACTATGTAGACCAGGCTGGCCTTGAACTCTAGAGATCTTGCCTCTGCCTCCTGGAGTACAGGGATTAAAGGCATGCCACCACTCCCAACCCAAACTCTATTCTTTCAATTACAATATATATTCAGGGTTGCTGGTCATTGTAGTGATTATAATGGTCCTGCTCTAAAGGTATCATTAACTTTTTCAAAGATAAATAGCAATAACACAGGCTCAGAGGTAAATGCCTATTAGGGAAAAGAAGGGAAATACTTAGTAATAGAGGTGACGGCCTGAGGATGTAGCTTGCCTAGCATACACAAATCCCTGGGTTCCATCTCCAGCACCATATAACATTGGCTGTGCCCTAGCTAAGCAGGAGGTATCCTGGGATACATAAGACCCTGCAGTGCCTCAAAGAAGCCACAGTTCATGGCTAAAATGCACTAATGTCCTGAAGTTGTCATCATATTCGTAGGACACTTGATAGGACAGCAAGGACTGAGGAGAGTCCGGGCAGGAACTGAAGCAGAGGCCAAGGACAACCAGGCTTACACCAATGGCTTGCTCAGCCTGCTTTCTTAGGCCACCTAGGACCACCTCCTCTGGGATGGCACCACCCACAATGGGCGGGGCCCTCCCACATCAATCTAATCATGAAAATGCCCTTCTGAGCTGTCTATAGGTAATCTGATAAATGATGACCATGGTATATGTTTACGTATTTAACATAGTATATTTTTACTTTTATATGTATGTTTATGCATATGAATGTAGTACCCATAGAAGCCAGGAGGTGGCATGGTATCTCCAAAGCTGGAATTACAGGCAATCGGGAGCTGCCTAACATGGGTACTGGAAACAAAACTTGGGTCCTCTGGAAGAGTAACAAACGCTCTTCACCACTGAGGCACCTCTGCAGCCCCACCACGCCGTAAATTTTATTGGGGTGTGTGTTATGTTTGTTTGTTCACACGTGTGCCGGTGCACATATGTCTCAAGCATATGAAAGCCAAGTGCCAGCCTCAGCTGTTGTTCCTCAGCCGTCACCCACCTTGATTTTTTTGTTTCCTTTTTAGTGGGAAAGGGTTCGTTTGTTTTACGAACGATTTTATGTTTAAATCCCCAGCATTCTAAATAAATATGTATAAATACGAGTGAGTTTAGCAAACAGCCTCTTCCTACAGAGCTAACTTTAAGTGACCTAGCAGCTATGTAAGCTGATAGCTTCAGCTAGTTGGGAAGTAGAACACAACCTACAGATGTTGTGAGCACCAAGGAGAAGGCTCTAAAGTAGAATACCAGCGTCACATGTGGATTGCTCCTGGCTGTGTTTAAGTTGGTCGTGTAAGGAGACACACCAGAAAAGAATGGCTTCTTTGCAATAAATAAAGAAGCCGGGCAGTGGTGGCGCTCGCCTTTAATCCCAGCACTCGGGAGGCAGAGGCAGGCGGATTTCTGAATTCGAGGCCATCCTGGTCTACAGAGTGAGTTCCAGGACAGCCAGGGCTATACAGAGAAACCCTGTCTGGAAAAACCAAAAAAATAATAAATAAATAAATAAATAAATAAATAAATAAATAAATGAATGAAAGCAATAAGTAAAGAAGAATTTTAAAAGCCAAAAATGTAGGGCGTTACATTGTTAGAAAAACTGATTGCAGCTAGGTCCTAAGAAGACGAGAAACCTGAGAAGTTTTTGAGGCATGGCCATGAGAGCCTACATATGTAGGAAAAATAAGACAGAAGAGTGTAGGACTACTTTTTTTTTTTGGTTTTTCAAGACAGGGTTTCTTTGTGTAGCCCTGGCTGTCCTGGAACTCGCTCTGTAGACCAGGCTGGCCTTGAACTCAGAAATCCACCTGTCTCTGCCTCCCCAAGTGCTGGGATTAAAGGCGTGCGCCACCACTGCCCAGCAAGTGTAGAACTCTTCTGGGCTGAGTAGACCCATCAAGTGAAGTATATCCCTATCCTAGAAACAATGGCTTCAATCTCTGTTGTTTCTGGATTCTGGCAGAGACCATGGAGAAGATCTTAATGTTCTATCTTTGTCCTTACCTCCTTACCACTATCAATCTCTTTCTCTCTCTCTGTCTCTCTGTCTCTCTGTCTCTCTGTCTCTCTCTCTCTCTCTCTCACACACACACACACACACACACACACACACACACACACTTTGGTTTTCTGTGACATAGTTTCACTCTATAACCAGGCTGGGTTGGAACTCATTATGTAGCCCAGGCTGGCCTTGAACCCATGCTGTTCCTCTTATCTCAGCCTAGCAGATGCTTAGATTACAGTAATAAGCCATCATGACTGATCCATGTTTCCTCCATGTGTTATTTTTCTGTTACCTGAAGGCTACAATGGTTCCAAAGGGTCGGAGTCCATAATGGCAGGGACAATATGGCAGCTGGCAGCTACCTCAGCTCTTGAACTACAAACACAAGACCAAGCAAACTGCAAGTAGACAAGCTGTTTTATTCTTAAACTCCAACCCCAGTGATATACTTCTTCCAAGCAGGACTGTGCTGACTTAGACCGGAAAGTCAGTCTTCAGTGACAAGGTCCTAAGTAGGAGATGGCCATTAGATGAGAAGAGAGAGAGAAAATAGGAGTCAGGGGGTCCCATGCAAGCTGTGTCTTAGGACAAGCAAGGACAGCTTCTAATGCTCTACTTCCAGGGAAGAAATGGGAAGTCAGCAGAAACTCCTACGAAGGGATGAGGTCAACAGGAAGGTGATCAAACCGTGTTGCACAAGAGGAACACAGGGTATCTCAAGAACATTGCAGACCGAGTACACAGTGGCCTTGGACTGCTAACCATAGCCCCACATGGTGGGAAGAGTTGGGTTCTCAGGGACTGAAGCTACACATCCCCACCCAAAATGGCTCCGGGTCACTATTGGGTCTGCCAAGCATGTTCGTTCTCTGTACATCAGAGCCTCAGGGAAAGACGCCGTTGATCTGGCCATCAACAGTGCATCACCTAAACCTCCCTCAAACAGCACCAATGTTTTAGGACTTCTATTTTTGTGGTTAAATGCCATGACCAAAAGAAACTTGTAGAAGAAAAGTTTATTTAATGCTACAACTTGTAACCCATCATTCATGGAGGTCAGGGCAAGAATTCAAGGCAGCAACCTGGAGGCAGGAATTGATGCAGAAGCCACAGAGAGGTACCGCTTACTGCTTTGGTCCTTAAGACTTGCTCAGCCTGTTTTCTTGTAGAACCCAGGACCACCATCCCAAGGGTGACACCACCCCCATTGAACTTGGCCCTCCCATATCAATCGTCAATCAAGAACATGGATCACAGGTGAATCTGGTAAAGGCATTTTCTCAATTGAAGTTCTTCTTTCCCAAATGACTCTGGTTTATCTCAACTTGACCTAAAAGTAGCCAGCACCTGCACAACCATCACCTGGGAACAAATTGTTCAAATGCCCAAGACTTTGGGGGTACTTCTCATTCAAACCACCACAGTCCTCTTACATACCTTGGGAAATTTTTACCAACCAGCAAGTGTTTCTTTGCATGCAGGTATTTCCTGGGCATGAGGAGTCTGCTGTGCTGCCTGCATAACAAAGCAGGTGTCTAGAGGATATATGACAGGTAGGTGTATAAAATCTTTATTTGTGTGCCCCTTGGATAGGATTACTTATTCTGGCTTCTAGAATTTCTCCCATGGAGTCAAGCCTCAGTCTTGACAGTGTTAACTGATTTGTTAAGACATTTTTTTGGATGTTTTTCCTCTTCCTGTCTTATTTCCCCATTTTAAAAGTCTTTACTAATCAAATTAAGCATTAGAAAAATCTTGTGCTGGTGCATGCCTTTAATCCCAGCACTTGAGAGGCAGGGGTAGGTGGATCTCTGAATTTGAGGCCAGACTAATCTACAGAGTGATTTCTAGGACAGCCAGGTCCACACAGAGAAACCCTGTCTCAAAACCAACCAAATAAGCAAATAAACAAAAAATAAAAACAAAACAAAACTATTGTTTAACAGTATGAAGCTAGGGATATAAACCAATTGGTAGGATGCTTACCTAGCATGCACAAAACCCAGATCCAATCCAAAGCAACACAAACACTTGAGGTGGTGCACACCTGCAATCTCAACACTTAGAGGCAGGAGGAGGAAGAGCAGAAATTCACTGTCATCCTGGCCTACACAGTGAGTCCAAAGGCAACCTGGGACCTTATGTGAGACCATGTCTTTAAAAAAAAAAGTTCACATTGTTTTGGGGACAGGGGGAACCTAAACTAAAACAAAAATTCAAACATATGCTCTTTTTATGTGACTCTTCCTGGAGGAATGTGAAAAAGAAAAAAAAAAACAACTCTATTCACCCTACAAAGGGGTGGCTAAAGTAATTAATGCACCCAAGTTAGTTTGGAAAACTCGGGGTTATTTGCAGGAACACAGACTCAAAGGCAGTAGTACCACAGAAGGCCCACCCCACCATCGTGATGACTCATGGACACTGGACCTTACTGTCCAACTTGCAGGCAGCTACAAGGAGCCTCTTACTCTCCAGCAATTGCTGACTGCTTATATTATTCTCCGGAGGGGCCTTGTGACCCTTGGACATTTTCTGAGCCTCCTAAATTTCATGAACATCCTACATCTTACAAAAGGAATGTTTCAACTTGGAGGAAGTAACTATACAGCTGCTTCCATTTCATGGCATTGCATGGCACTGGAAAGAGGCTGCCAGCCGTGGATTCCAGTTCTAAAGAGTGCAAATGTGGTTAGAAAAGGGAACAGAAAGAAAAAAGAAGACTCTCCCTAGCAGAGACTCTGGATGGTAATAGGGAATAAGAATCCACTTTACATCTAAGTCAATGGTTCTCAACCTTCCTAATGACACAACCCCTTAATACAGTTCATTGTGTTGTGGTGACCCCACCACCACCACAAAATTAATTCACTGCTACTCATAACTGTAATTTTGCTACCATTATGAATTGTAATGTAAATATCTGATATGTAGAATATTTGATATGTGACCCCTATGAAAGAGTTGTTTGACTCCCAAAGGGGTCATGACCCACAGATTAAGAACCACTGATCTAAGTGAAGGTCATATGACTGAGTTAATAGAATACATATAAGAATCATGTTGATCATTCTAACTCCATAAGAAGCTTTTGCAACCATCTCCCACAGTTTCCTATTCTGGATATCCATTTAGATGTCAGCACACTGATGGTTCTTAGAAACCACACATCAAAAATAGAACTACAAAGAACGACAAAGGTACTAGAGAGATGGCTCAGTAGGTAAGGACACTTGTTGCTAATCCTAATCTAGACCTGTATATTGGAAGGAGAGAACTAGCTCTCACAAGCTGTCTACACACACACACACACACACACACACACACACGTGTACAATTAAATTTTTTTGGAAGTCAGACTTCAGAGTCTAGATCTGTTTTTGAGTTTAAAGATTCCACCCCTGTGAACCACTGTGGCTGTCAGCTGAGCTATATACATGAGTGAAAAACCAACTGTTCATTAAATCACCTAGGCTTTGGCAAATCTCTGGCAACAGGTGCCAACATGACCTATTCTGAATTGCTTGCAGTTAACTATGTCTCAGGGAGTGCATATGCTCAGAAATGACAACCTTAGCTTAATTCAAGCTGGACATTAGAAGGATCTCTGGAGGTTAGATAAAAACCAGTATTCCTCAGGAACTTGTGAATCAGGTTGTTCCCTTTAGGGTTGGGGTTAGGGTTAGGGTTAGGATTAGGGTGTATTGTTCCTGGGACACATGCCCAAGACCACAAAGCATGAACAAAAAAACAGGAACTGTGGAAGCAGGTGCTCACTTTGACATACTCATTGGACCTTGGACACATGACTTAACTTCTCTGTTTCCCTTTCTTCCTGAGTGCAAAACAAAACAAAACAAAAACAAAAACAGAAACAACAACAAAAAAAACCATGTCAAATACTATGTATAAACTTATCATAAATTAATGTTACGAAAACACTTAGCATAGCGTCTAGTACAGAGTAGCAACACATGCCCAAATCTGCAGTTTTCCAAAGATCACCCTTGGCACAAAGTCTTGAAAACTGTTTCTTCTTTTAACCTTCTAAATTTTGGTTTGGTTTGATTTGGTGTTTGTTTGGTTGTATGTTTGTTTGTTTGTTTGTTTGGTTTGTTGGTTGGTTGATTTTTTTGGCTTAGTCTCATGTAGCCCAGGCTGGCCTCAAACTTACTATGTAGCCAAGGCTGCCTCTGGACCCCTGATTCTCTTGTCTCCCAAGTGCTGCACTTACAGACATGAGCCACTATATCCAGTCTTTCTAACCTTCCTCTGGAGTCTGACAGCCTGAGTCCACGAGATGACTCTAGCATTTGGATGTCCCTTCTTTACTATAGGAGTTTATCCCTGGACATGAGACATTTTCAGAGCATGTTCCACTCAGGTCAGCAGGTACTTTGGCCTTTATGGATTTAGAATGTGTTAGCTTTAGGTGGATCATTAACGCTAGGAGAAAGGGTCACCTCTGGACCCTGTGGAGTTTTGCTTACAGGCCTGCAGAAGAGACTGCTTAGCATACTTTTGGTGAATTTATGTGCATTTATTCATTTGTTTGATAAATGTTTGAGTACTATAGCAGGCATGATAATCAGACACCAGGATCCAATCCAGGAATAGAATATTGAATATTTCTTCTTCATGGCAGTTAAATCAGGCGAACAGGAAGTTCCAGGTGAGGCTGAGTGCATAGCAAAGACCCTGTCTCAAAAAAACCAAAATAACCAAAAACAACTAAAGAAAGGATAAAATCCAAAGATAGTCAAGAAAGCAGAAATCAATGACATAAAACGAGTGTACCAACCGGGCAGTGGTGGTGCACCCCTTTAATCCCAGCACTTGGGAGGCAGAGGCAAGCGGATTTCTGAGTTCGAGGCCAGCCTGGTCTACAGAGTGAGTTCCAGGACAGCCAGGGCTACACAGAGAAACCCTGTCTCAAAAAAAAAAAATTCAAAAACAAAACAACAAAAACAAACCGAGTGTACAATACAGAAATATCAACAAAGCCAAAAGTTTGTATGTAGGGGATGTTGTTTTAAAGATTTATTTTATTTTTATTTACATGTATTTGTGTGCCTATTAGAGTTTATGCACGCTATGTTAGTGCTGGTAAATGCTTGTGGTGGACAGAAGACAGTATTGGCTTTCCTAGAGTTACAGGACCTGGAGTTACAGGCAGTTGTGAGCTATTTGATATAGTGCTGGGAATCAGACTTGGGTCCTCTGCAGGAGTAGTAATACTCTTAACTACTGAGCCATCTCTCCAACCCAAGTCTGTGTGTTTTCTTAAATTAATAAAATAGCTAAAACAGTAATCCACGAAAAGGAGTAAACATACATTACCAGTGTCAACAACTGGGAAACGGTATAGTAAGGGTCCGTCACACACTTAAAATACCATCTACAAGATCTGTGGCACAAACCTGTGAGCTCAGGTTCTCAAGGACCTGAGGCAGGAGGGCCATAAGTTCCAGGCCAGCCTGAGAGATTTAGTGAGACCCTGTGTTAGAATAAAAGTGATTTTAAAAAAAGGAGGGTGGGGGGACTAAAGGCATAGCTCAGTGGCAGATCTGGTGCCTGGGAAGTGTAAGGCCCTGGATCCAATCCTCAGTACAGAAAACCAAATAACAGTTACAAGATAATGTGCTGAGTGACTTTGCCTCAGTAACTTTGAAATATAGATAATTTTTTTTGTGTATGTGTGATTTATGTATGTGTGTGCACACGCACACAAGATGAGTGAGATGCATATATTCTTGGAGGACAGAGATCAAGGCTGGCTGGCCTTCTCAGAAACTCTCCACCTAATTTTTTTGAGGCAGTGTCTCCCACTGAACCAGGGGTTCACTGATTCAGCTTGATTAGGAATCTCTGCCTCTCTAGCTCTGGATTCACAGTTTCCACTATGCCTGGGTTTGGTTGTTTTGTTGTTTTGTTTTTCGGTGTTTTTTGTTTGTTTGTTTTTTGTTTTTTTTTGAGACAGGGTTTCTCTGTGTAGCCCTGGCTGTCCTGGAACTCACTCTGTAGACCAGGCTGGCCTGGAACTCAGAGATCTGCCTCCCAAATGCTGGGATTAAAGGTGTGCGTGACCATGCCCAGCTAAAGCTAATTGTGTGTTTTCGAATCTCCATTTCCAACTTTCCATGAGGTTGCTGGGAATCAAACTTCAGTCCCCTGGAAGAGCGGCCAGTGTTCTTAACCTCAGAGTGACCTTTCCAGTCCCTATGTTTAATCTTTTATGTCAGGAATCTGAACTCAGGTCCCCATGCTTGTGCAAGAAGCAGTTAACTGACTGAGTCATCTCTTCAGCCTCTAGATACGTTTCTTAAAAGACAATATTTTGGCTGAAGTGATGGCTTACAAGTTAAGAACACTGGTGCTCTTTCAGAGGACTGAGGTTTGATTCCCAGCATCCACAAACAGATCCTAACAGCCATTAGTAATTCCCATTCCTGGGGCAATGACCTCCACAGGCACACATGTGGTACATAGACATACAGACAGCCAACACACTCATACACATACAAATAACTAAAAGACAATACTCTTGTTTGAAATATTAGAAAATATAGATATTTCTATAGATATAAAATGGTTTTGTTTGTTTTTCAAAACAAGGTTTCTCTGTGTAGCCCTGGCTGTCCTGGCACTCGCTTTGTAGACCAGGCTGGCCTTGAATTCACAGAGATCTGCCTGCCTCTGCCTCCTGAGTCCTAGAGCGTGTGTGCCCAGTAATATAAATAAATCTTAATTTCCTGGGTGTGCACATCTCTAAGCTCAGCTACTGGGAAGGAGGCAGGAGGATTATGAATACGAGGTCAGCTTGGGCTTCATAGTAAAATCATGTCTCAAAATAAAAGTGAAGGGCTGAACGGTTATTCTTTTGTGCAGCTCTTGCCTAGGATGTACGAAGCCCTGTGTTTAATCCCTAGAACTAGAGAGAGGAGGGAGGAGACAACAGTTAGTATGTGTTCCCTCCCACAAGGGAAGCTCTAAACTCAGGGGATGTCATTGCTGATGTCTTATGCACGTTTAAGGAAAAAGGAATGTTATTCTCAGAGAATTTCCCAGAGAATAAGAGGTGACATCTCTCAGTTCAAAAGTCATTGTAGGGCTGGAGAGGTGGCTCAGCGGTTAAGAGCACTGACTGCTTTTTCAAAGGTCCTGAGTTCAATTCCTAGCAATCACATGGTGGCTCACAACCATCTCTAATGGGATCTGATGCCTTCTTCTGGTGTGTCTAAAGATAGTGTACTCATATACACAAAATAAATCATTTTTAAAAAGTCATTGTAATGTAAGAGAAAAAAATATAAGAAAATTAGAATAAAGAGAAACGGTAAGATTATTTCTCTCTCTTTTAAAAGTTTCTTTTATTTTTCTCTCTTTTTAAAAAAGGATGTATTTTATTTTTGTTTATGTATGCATACACACAGACAGACAGATAGACAGACAGACACATATGAGTGCAGGTGTCTGTGGAGGCCAGAAGAGGGGTACCAGACCCTCCTGGGGCTGGCAGTTGTGAGTCACCTCATGGGTTCTGGGGATCAAACTCTGGCTCTGTAGAAGATGCTGAGACCCCAGACCCCAGATTTTTTTTTCTCAAGAGAAAAAATAAATAGATGCAGAAAGGAACAGTAAGGGGACTATGACCAACCCAACAGTGTATGGGTAATCTACATATAATGACCAAATGGGGTTTATTGCAGAAGTCTAATAGTGCTTTATACTTAAAAGCCAATTAGCAGGGAGCTGTAGAGACCAGTGAGTGATTAAGAGCACTGGTTGCTCTTGCAGAGAGCCAGAGTTGTGTTCTTAGTACCCACATGGTGACTCACAACCAGTTGCCACCCTAGTTCCAGGGGATCCGACACCTTGTTCTCACTTTCACAGGCAGAAGGCACACATGTAAGCAAAGCACTTATAATACATAAAGTGAAATAAATCTAAAATTCAATTAGCAGGTTAAAGATGCAGTTCAGTGGTGGAATGCTTACCTAGCAAATGTGAGGCTCTGGGTTCAATCTCCATTACAAAACAAACAAACAAAACCAACTAAAATTCAGATGTGGTTATACACCCCTATATATCCAGACCTCAGGAGGCTGAGGCAGGAGGGTCACAAGTTTGAGGCCAGCCTAGTTTATAGCAAGACCCCATCTATCTCAAAAACCAACAAAACAAAACAAACAAACAACAACAAAAAGAACAAAACTAATGTTCTGCTAGATAGTTCCCCACACTAACAGAAAAGGCAGGAAAATCATATTATTACTTTGGTGAATACAAAAAAAAAAAAAGTGCAGGCCCGGCAGTGGTGGCGCACACCATTAATCCCAGCACTTGGAGGCAGAGGCAGGTGGATTTCTGAGTTCGAGTCCAGCCTGGTCTACAGAGTGAGTTCCAGGACAGCCAGGGCTATACAGAGAAACCCTGTCTTGAAAAACCAAAAAGAGAAAAAAAAAAAGTACAATCCCAGTCATGTTTTTAAGCATGTGAGCAACTCGCAAAGGAAGAAAGAACCTTAGTATTGCTAGTAACATCTAAAAGCAGAAGGGCAATACACACTTTTTTTTCTGTAGTAACCCTTGTCCGAGCTTCTTGGTGGGGTTCTGGGAGTTTCTAGGATCTGTGAAACTGGGCCAACATCTCCTTCTGGACCAAACAGTTGTTTTCCTGGCAAAGTCTTCTGCAGCAATGCCTGTCTATTCGTAGTAAAAGGCATGTACTAGACTATTCCAAAACTACTGATTGTAGTAAGCCAAGCCTGGGGTGAGGAGGAAGAATGCTAAAATTCAGGAAGAGAAGGACAACTGGCATTATTCAACAAAAGATGCAAGAATGCAAGTAGAACACTGGAGAGAAACAGATTTAACAAAATAACTCAAGAAAGACATTGGGTTCAAGCTCGTGCAAAAACTGTGGGCTTTTCTGATTGAGTGTTTTATTTATTTTCTTTAAGGTTTAGTTTACTCTTAATTGTTTGTATGTGCACATGAGTGTGGGCCCCCGCAGAAGGCAGATCACCTGTAGCTGGAGTCCAGGGGTGTCAGGTCCCCCTGTTGCTGGAGTTACAGGCAGTTGTGAGCCATCTGACATGAGTGCCAGAATTGAACTCTGGTCCTCTGTAAGAGAAGCACTTGCCATCTCTCCAGCCCTACTATGTGCTTGGTTTTTGAGACAAGGTCTCTAGCCTAGGCAAGTCTCCAATAAGGCATGGAGTTGGGACCTTGAACAACTTCTTCTTCTTCTTCTTCTTCTTCTTCTTCTTCTTCTTCTTCTTCT
>JADRCH010000097.1:7207574-7221989 GCA_019843965.1 Rhynchomys soricoides | reverse complement strand
CTTCTTCTTCTTCTTCTTCTTCTTCTTCTTCTTCTTCTTCTTCTTCTTCTTCTTCTTCTTCTTCTTCTTTTTGTTTTGTTTTTTTTCGAGACAGGGTTTCTCTGTGTAGCCCTGGCTGTCCTGGAATTCACTCTGTAGACCAGGCTGGCCTCGAACTCAGAAATCCACCTGCCTCTGCCTCCCGAGTGCTGGGATTACAGGCCTGCACTTCCATACCAGTCTGTGCTTTTTGTTTGTCTTCATATCCTAGCAACATATATAAAACAAAATGAAAATTTTGTTTCTAGCTCTGCAGGGATTCGGCTTCCTGAATGGGGGGCTGCCTCTGGGGGAGTCTTCTTGGTGATAACTAATTATTACACTGTGCTAGCAGGATTTGTTGCACACCTACTATATTTTAATTCAAAGTTCTTAAAGTTTTATTTAAAATTACCAGATTTTTCCTAGGCAGAGGTTACACAGCCTTGTGGGACAAGGCTGCAACTGGGAGGGCGACAAAGTCTGCCTGCGGTCAGAGCTGTGCCTGAGCCTGCGACCCCCCCTCCCCCAAGTTGGGACAGCACTACTGATGTGTGTGGTGTGGAGTGGGGGGTGGGGCCGGGGGGTGGGCATACTATGGGTTGTGTCACAGAAGGGACAGTTCCACTGTGGTCGCAGGACAGCGGGAGGACCTCAGCTTGGTCAACTTAAAGAAGTGAGAATTGTGTTATGGTCTCATGCATGTGCACGCAGGCTTTCCCTGAGAAGCACAGTTTCCACCTAGGGACCAGAGACAGAGGATAGTGTCCCTAGCCGCCTGGGTATCTGCTTGGTCAGATAAGGAAGGCATGGTGGGTGTGGCAGTGGCGATCAGCCCGGACTGGGGCTGAAGAACCTTTCCCAGAAGGCAGATTCATCAGTCAACCCTCTGCCTTCTGGGTAAAGTGCACCTAACCAGGAGAGTACAGCCAGGTCACAGTTGCTCCACAGCTGAAAATGAGACTGGTCGTCTGCGCCCTGCTGTGCTCGGGGACCCTAGGTGAGTGTGCTGAGAGCCAGGCAGGGGGCCGGCCCTCCTGATTCTCTGGGGGAGGGGACCATGTGTCATCTGCTAGCCAGCCACCTCAGGGACCAAATGTTGTGGTTGGACAGACTACTCTGGATTGGAATCCACTTGCCATGCACTGCAGTCCCAGGCTGTCCTTTGCCCTCACTAAGGCATCTAACTTGGGCAGGTGGGCAGGGTAACCAGAGCCAGGCAGAGACCAGCAGTGGTGCACAGTTTGTGCCTGACTCCTCTGAGTGCAGCTGCCTGGTCTCTTTCAGAATTCTCCTGAACTGAGCCAGTGTTCTTCGTTTTTTCTTGCCTCATCTCTGGTCATGTTAGACACAAACCAAAAGTTCATTTTCCCAACAGGCTTGGTGCTTACATATCAGAGACTAGAGGCCCCTCTGGGCTTCATTTCTTCCTGACCTTTCCCCAGGCTATCAGACCAGGCTGGCATTCCTCAAAACTCAGTGTTCCAGTCCAACAAGAACAGTCGTGGTGTCAAATGACAAAACAAAACAAAACAAAACCCCCAAACCACCACCACCACCACCACCACCACCACCACCACCACCACCACCACCAAACTTCAGCCAAAGCAGCCTAAATAGGAAACACACAACAGAAGGAACATATATCCTAAGAACGTGCAAAAGTCAAGAGCCAAGCCAATGATTTCTTCTGGGGTCCAAGAACTTTCTCCATTCAGTGAGTGAACGGGAGGCCACTAGCAGCCTTTCTCTTCGCTCTGAAATAGTCACAGCGTGCTCAGACTGCCTCTTCCTGCATCTGTCAGAAGGCGGGCGGTGGAATGCTCTTGAGGACCTTGTCGATGTTAGCAGACTCCACCCACCCTTAGCTTGTCTGTACACATTCTCTCTTTTTAAAATATTTCTATTTGTCAAGCCAGGACAATGATGACAGGCCAGTGATGCGCAGGCAGTGAATGAATTCACCAGAGACAGAAGGAAGCAGAAACAGAGTATTAGCTACACTGTGGTACAGCCAGTAGGCAGTAGAGACTGTTTAAACAGAAGCTTTCTAAGAAGCTGGGGAGGTGCATGCACATGGGTGCGTGCGTGTGTGCTTGCATGAGTGTACATGCGTGCATGAGTGTACATGCATGCGTGCGTGCGTGCGTTCATGTGTTTTTGTGTGTGTGTGTGTGTGTGTGTGTGTGTTCCTATGTAGGCAGTCAGCCAGCAAGAGCGGCAGTTTAGGCTTTTTATAGTTAGGCACAGGTTGGTCTTGAGCTATGATGATCTTGCTATGACTCAGAAATGGCTCAGCACAACCTACCAGTCTTAAAGTGGCATCTTACATTTTTAGCTAGGGCATGTTATGATGAAGTCTTTGCCATCTGACAGTAGTCCTGTTCAAAGGCAGTAGTGGCTTGCTCTGAGCCCAGCCTGCTTTGAGGCCAAAGCAGCTTTGTTCTGAGACTTGAAGTGGCTCAGCAATGTTCCCCCATAATATCGACACATTGTTTACGTACGATAAACTACGTTCATTTAAAGGACATATACAGTTTAGCTCATGTTGAAAGACCCCCGAATTGGGGAGACCCTCACTCAAGCCACGGGAAGACACGACCCCACAATGACTCACGAGAAACCGAACTTGCTGCAAGCGCACGCGGTTTATTCAGGGAAGCAGTGCACTGGGCCGAGCTCATAACCCACATGGGGCAGAGGAGATCAACCCCGAGCAGCTGAAGTTAGGGGTATTCATAGGGAAAACCCACAAAGCAAAAGGGGGAGCAGGGGGAGCATGTGTCATGGGAAAGAGCAGAGGGTCTCAAAACAGGGGTCACTGTAACAGTTTTGGTTGATCAACAGGATAGGAGCCAAGTCAAAACAACTATTTTCTCAAAACAATTTTTAAAACAGAGTTTATCATGACATTTTATGGTGGGCCTGTTTTTGGAACAAGGTAAAAACAACCATTCTCAGAACTGTCTAAGGAGGGTGAGTTTAGCCCATCTCAGGCCCCTGGGTGGCCTAGGGCTCTAGTGCTGAGTCTAGGGGCATTTTTCTTTTAGGGTCTTTCATTGTGATCCCCCCATAATCAAGATAAAGAACATTGCTAACGTTTTCAAATTACCCCTCATCCTTTCTCATCCATCCCTATCTCACCCCCATAAACACCGTGTCTCTTCTAGGCTCACACATATGGAGTCATAAGCACACATCCCTATGGGGTTGGCTTTTCTGTAGTTTACATTTATTTCTTTATTGTTTGTGTCTGTCTGTGTGTATGTGCTCTACAGGAGATGACTTTTGGAGTTGATTTTCTCTTTACATCACATGGGTTCTGGAGTCAAACTCAGGTCATCAGGTTTGGCAGCAAGCACCCTTACTCACTGTCATCTCAAGAGCCTGGACTACTGACTTCTTTTTCTCTTTCTTTCTTTCTTTCTTCTTCCTCCTCTTTCCTCCTCTCCCTCACTCAGTAGATTTGAGTTATTAAGTAAGGAGTGAAATTAATTAAGTAATTTGGATGCAAGTGTACAATACTCAAACCAAAGTGAACCTGGAATTTCTGGGAAAAATTTTTTGTCAGTAACATAAGTAGCCACTCCCTCCTCCCCACCAACAACACAGAGGCCTGATGGAGAAAAGAACTGGACTTTGGGTGAGGAGCACTCAGGGTTGTTGGTTACTCTTGGATTTTAGAATGATATCTATGGCTTTCAGAATCAAGATGCCACAGTGGGTGCAGGTAAGAGTCACAACCCCAAAGTCCTGAGCAGGGATCCCAGTAGATCTACATGTGCACCACCACCTGAGGATCCTGGCTTGGGCCCCAGTGGAAACAGGGGAGATCATAGGTAAGGGCAGTTTCTATACATAGACAATAAACAGGCATCACTGGGTTCTCACAGGTATTTGAATGACCCATTCCATGAAACCTTCTCAATTACTGTAGACAGTGGGGATAAAGTCCTCAATGATGGAGGAGCTCCAATGGTTCCAAGAGGGCCTACTTCACTGAACTGGGAGTCTCTCTCTCTCCCTCTCTCTCTCCCCCTTTGTGTGTGCTGCATTCATACATGCCTATTCGAACATGTGTGGGTGTCCACATGTGCACATGCACTGGACTTGTGTGAGTTTGTGTGAAGGCTGGCAACTGACATTGGGTTCTGACTCCATTTGTCTCCATTTTAGCTACTGAAACAGGGTCTCTCATGGAGACAGGAGCTCATCAATTCTGCTAGTCTAGCTAAACAGTTTCTCCCAGGATCTGGGTGTCTGCCTCCTGAGTACAGGCAGCTCTTTATCTACTGAGCCACCTCCATGGTTCCACCGGCTTCTGTCACTTGGCATAGTTGTTTGAAGGTTTATCCAGGTGTCACATACCACACTCCTTCTTCCAACGGCCAAGCCCTATTCCACTGTGTGGCTTCACCACCCTTTGATTCCCTAGCCACTCCCTGAGCCGTGCAGGTTGTCTCTAGTGAGAGGCTTTTATGGATAAAGCCGCAGTGCACAGTAGTGGGCTCATCTCTGAGAGGATATGCGTTTTCTTTTCTTTTGTATAAATATCTAAAATGATTGGGTCCTATTAGTAACTGTACGTTGAGTGTTTTTGTTTGTTGTGTTCACTTGCTGTTCTTTTTTTAAAAAAAGATTTATTTATTTATTTTGTGTATGTGAGTACACTGTCATTCTCTCTTCAGACACACCAGAAGAGGGCATCAGATCCTATTAAGGATGGTTGTGAGCCACCATGTGGTTGCTGGGAATTGAACTCAGGACCTCTGGAGGAGCAGTCAGTGCTCTTAACTGCTGAGCCATCTCTCCAGCCCCTCACTTGCTGTTTTTGAGGTTCATTCAGGACTTAAAACATGATGGCAACTATCCTCTACTCTCTCCTTAATGCACACTTGAATGGTTTTAAAGTATGTTTTATTTATTTTAATGTATATGAATGATCTGTCTTTACACACACCCAGAAGAGGGCATCAGATCCCATTACAGATGGTCGTGAGCCACCATGTGGTTGCTGGGAATTGAACTCAGGAAGAGCAGCCAGCACTTTTAGCCTCTGAGACATCTCTCTAGCCCTAAATTATTTTATTTTGGTTATTGAAAAAAAAATAGCGTTGCTGTGAATATCTCTCTGTGTGTATTTATATGAGCTGCTGTTGTCAACTTTTAAATATACATTTAGGAGTGGAATTGCTATGTCATAATTCTAATTCTGTGGTTATCTTTTGGGGGACTTTAATATATATGGAGAGAGTCAGAAAAAAAGGGCCCTGAGAATTCCCTCAAGGAGCACAGCCAATCCAGTTTGTGGATGACACACAGTTGGTTCTATTTTTTAGTATTAAGATATTTTTAATTACATTCACATTGGGGCTGGGGGTTGTGCATATGATTGAGGTATTCACACCAGAGGCCAGAAGATAATACCCAATCCCTGAGGGCTGGAGTTACAGGAGGTTGTAAGCTGTGTGACTCAGGGGCTGGAAACTGAACTTGGGTTCTCCAGAAGAGTTGAGTGAAGACTTAACCACAACATTCTCTCTCTGAGCCATCGGTCCAGGCCACTTAGTCAGCCCCTTTTCTTATGTTCAATCCCTTCTGCCAGCAGAGGAAGGTAAGTGTTGTGAGTCCCTGACATGTCTTGTGTCTCTCCTCTAGGCCTGTGCCTGGCTGTTCCTGAGAAGACCATACGATGGTGCGTTGTGTCAGATCACGAGGCCACTAAGTGTTCCAGTTTCCGTGACCACATGAAGAAAGTCCTTCCTGCAGGTGGCCCAGTTGTTACCTGTGTGAGGAAAACCTCTCACCCTGAATGCATCCGGGACATCTCAGTAAGTCACTGCTGTCTGAAAGAGAGCTGAAGAAAGGTTGTCCTTTCCCTGTAGTTTACAGTGCAGGGGAGAATACAGCAGTTCAGCGCTCATCTGTAGGAAAAGTCACAATCTTAATAGAACAACTAATACAGGGTTCCAACTTAGCGATGTATCTATGACACAGCCAAACCTAAAACTTCATCAAGAGAATCTATAAAGACTCAAAAATACTGGGCTTAGCAGTTAAGAGCCCTGACTGTTCTCCCAAAGGACCAGGGTTCAATTCCCAGCACCCATATGGCAGCTAGAAACTGTCCGTAACTCCAGTTCCAGAGGATCTGTCACCCCCACACAGGCAAAACACCAATGCAAATGAAATAAAAAAATTTAAAAATTAAAAAAAAAAAAAGACTTAAAAATAAACAAGAAACTTTTCCTATATAGAGCAGGCTTGCCCGGAACTCAGGGAGTTTCTCTTCCTCTCCTCTGGGTGCTGGGGCGCAAGGTGTGGACTGCCATACTTGTGGAGTCTTAATAATTAAGTACAAAAAGCTGTGCTGTTGTTGTTATTATTGTTTTAACTAGGCTGGTCTCGAACTCACAGAGACCCGCCTGCCTTCGCTTCCCAAGTGCAGGGATTGAAGGTGTGCACCACCACTGCCCAGCTAAAGTTGTGGTTTTTTAACATGAAATTTGCCTTTGTATATGTGAATACATGTGTGTGTATGGGTGTATGTGTGTGCATGAGTGTGTGTGTGAGAGAGACAGAGACAGAGGCAGACCAGTGGCAGAGTAGACAGAGATGGATTTGTCAGAGCCATTTGTCCTTATGCAATTGCAGAGCAGGTTAAACTATGTAAGACTTGTCTTTTTCACCTGGCACTGGGCTCTGAAGGGGAAGGACTCAGGAAAGGAGGATGTGCTAAGTGGAGAGAAGCCGTCATGAACTGGAGGCCTCAGGGATGGCTGGAGCTCATGTCAAGTCCATCCACGTTGCTCCAAATCTTCTTATGTCCTTCCATCTTTCTCTTTTGTATTTATTTACTTTTTATTTTATGAGATTTTCCAGCATGCACAGTGTATGTCTGCATGCCATGTGTGTGCCCAGTACCCACAAAGGTCAGAAGAGGTCATTGGATCCCCTGGAACTGGAGTAAGGGGTAGTTGTGAACCACCAAGTGGATGCCAAGAACCCAGGTCCTCTGCAACAGCAGCAAGTGGCCTTAACCACTGGGGTATCCATGCAACCCCTCCCCCCAATTGGGATGTGGATGGTGTTGACTAGTTCGCAGGCTTAGAAACCTTGTTCTTGTACCTTGTGTATTAAATACGCCCTTTTCCAAGTTAATTTGAGTTGCTTCTGATACATGCTTTCAGTCAGGTCCTGTTATACACACAAATATGCATATAATACATATATTCCATATGAATACATATTATAAAATAATTATAACATGGAATTTGTGAAGCCAAACAACTACAGATCAAAAACTATTTTTAAAAATACATCTGTATCGAACGTGTGAAGACTCTTTCATTTTCATTCTTTGAACAGCACAGTGTGACAACTGTTCATGTAGCTTCTACCTTGGGTTACCTTGATATGTAGTCTAGAGATAGTCTGGAGTACATGAGAGGACCTGCATAGGTTGTGTGCCATGCCACTGCATGTCTTATTAGGGATTCAAGCCTTTGTTGACTTTGCTCTTTCAGAGTGTCAGAACAAATCTCCCTCAGACGCCGAGGGGTAACTGTACTAAACTACAGTCTGAAAAAACCAGATTACTTTAAAAGTCTCTCTCTAAACTGAGTCTGGTGGCACAAGCCTGGAATGCAGTAAATTGAGAGGCTGAGATAGGAGGGCTTGCAAGTCCAAGGATTGCTCGGGCTAGAGAGAGAGTTCAAGTCAAGTGTGGGCAACTTCAAATCGGGTGTAGACCCCCATCTCAAGAATTCAAAAAGTTAAAGAGGGCTGGAAATATTCCCCAGTGATAGAGCAGTTGCCTAGATGTGTAAGATCCTAAGTTTATTTCCCAGTGCTGAAAAAAAAAAAAGATGTCAGTTACTGAGGAATAGAAAGAATGCATTGCATTGTGGGATAGAAAGAATGCATTGCATTGTGGGTAGGAAATGATCCGGCTCAGTCTTAGAGAGGCCCGTGAAGTTGCTGCTTTCTGCAGGGAGGAAGGAACCCCTGGTTGACAGATCCCTGAAACCCAGATGTGTGTGTGTGTGTGTGTGTGTGTGTGTGTGTGTTGAGATTACCCAGGGAACAAAACATACAGGTGTCCTCACCTCCCCATCTTCACGAACCTTGTATTTCAAGGACAAAGCTAGTGAACCAAGCATCAGTTGCCTAAGGGATGAGAAGGAAAACAAACCAGCATGCATACTACAGTAGCTTTTTGCTATCAGCCCCCAACTGCCACATGGAGCAGACAGGAATGAGAGAAAGGAGGTCTGAACTATGGAAGAGTCTGTGGCACCAGAATCCCAAGAAAGACATTAGTGGAGTCTTAGCCAGGGGTGATGAGTCTCATTCATATCTGGTCCCTTGTCTTTCAGGCCAATAAAGTAGATGCTGTGACTGTTGATGGAGCTTTGGTAGCTGAGACTGGCCTGCCCCACTACAGCCTGAAACCTATCATGGCAGAATACTATGGATCAAAAGATGGTGTGTTCTCCCTGGGGCCCAGTATCACTGGTGTGGTGTGATGGCTACCATGGTTGGTAGGGACGTTGCCAAGTGTGCCTTTACTTTTCTTGTTGCTGTGACAAATTGCCTGACAAAAGAAACTTCAGGAAAGGAAGGTTTATCTTGGCTCACAGTTTGAAAGGATACCAATCCACCACCGTGGGAAGGGCATTGCAGAAGGAACATGAGGTAGCTGATCACATTGCATCTTCAGTCAGGGAGCAGAGAGAGAGAGAGTAAGAACAAGGGGGACCGATGCTCAGCCCACTCTCTTCTTATTTCTATTCATCCCAGAAATGATGCTACCCACATTCAAGGGGCGATTCTTCCTTCTCAGTTAAACCTCTCTGGAAACCCTCAAAGACACTCAGTGGTGTGTTTCCTACCTAATTGCAAATCTAGCTAAGATGACGGTGAAAATTAAGCATCACACTAATGTTACAGGGAACCAAGTCTCTGGAGCTGTTTGGATTGACAGTGTTGTTCACTGATCCACTGGGGTTGGGACATTTCTCCACAGGAAGCTGTAGCTTTTATGAATCCTGATGGACATATCCTCGGTTCTGTATCTGTGGGATAGTTAACATCCCCCAGAGGAGTGTTCTCCAGAGTCTATCACCCACCACTAGGGTTGTGGCAATGAGAGACCATTTCTGAGGATCCACAAGGCTCTTCTTTATGCTGTTTCCTGCAGATCTTATATGGCACAGGTCTGTGTCTGGTGTGAAAAGAAGCTCTGGGGGAGTGAATGAGAGGAGATTTCCCTCTTGTCCATTATTTCTATCAGTGTGTGAGAGCACAGCCTAGCTCAGGCTGGCTCTAGCTTGCAGGCCTCTGCCCATATTCTTCGGACACTCTCTGTCTACCTCTCACACCTTCACTTTGTGACTGAGCTGTAAGCAGAGAACCACAGAAGGAAGAGAATTCCACATAGAGGCAGCAATAGAGCAATGGCTGGTACTTAAGCTTGGGGGTCCCTGGATTGGAGTGCTGTGTGGAGCGTTCAAGGCTCTAGCTCTGCAAGCTTAGAGTAACTGCAGGCTTAGAAAACAAAACAAAACACACAGGATCCCAGAGGTAACCTAACCCACAATGGACCTGTGCCCCAAATAATGATAATAATAAACCCATTATCAACTAAAAATATTATAAGCCCAGATGCTTTCAGTACAGCTGGTCTGGCTAACAGCCTATCTAGCAACACAGTACTGTGGGTGAGTGTTTGTCCCGTCATGATCCCATGGCTGACTTCCCACACCATGGCTTACTGTCTCTGCTCAGCTTCAGAAGAGGGGAGTGAGTAGCATGCATGAAAGACCTAATTGAAAAGTCAAAGGATGCTACTGGTATTTGTACCAACCATAAAGTAAAAACCTCACAAGTCTAGTTTGTAAGTGAGGGAACATCTGGAATATTAATTTAATGCCTTGAAAGGGTCAGTTCTCTCTTCCTGCCAGATAAAGGTATTTTTGCATTCCTTCACCCCCCCCTTCTTAGTAGGGGGTGGTGCTGGGCCCAAGATCCTCCGATGGTCCACATTACGATTGCCCTGGAAGGTTCATTGTAATGACACATTTATTTTGCCTCCTCTTTCTCTCTACTCCGCTACAGATCCACAAACCCATTATTATGTTGTGGCCATGGTGAAGAAGGGAACAGGCTTTCAACTGAACCAGATCCAGGGCAAGAAGTCCTGCCATGCGGGCCTGGGCTGGTCTGCTGGGTGGTATGTTCCCCTCAGTATCCTGCTTCCTTCTGGCTCTCAGGAAACAGGTGAGACACCTGGGCTGGGTGCCCTCAAGTGGGGCTCCTGCACTGGATGGTCTAAATGGATTGTGTTGGGGTTACACAATATGTCAGTCATTTGTCTTGCTGCTGTGAAAAGTACCCAACAAAAGCAATTTCAGGAAGGAAGGGCTTACTGGGGCTTGAAGTCTGAGGCAACAGTCCATCTCTGTGTGGACTCCTGGCAGCTGGAGCTTGAGGCATGGCTGGTGCCCATCTCTCTCTCTCTCTCTCTCTCTCTCTCTCTCTCTCTCTCTCTCTCTCACCCAGGACCCCCTCCCATCAGTGGTGACACACCCATGTTCAGGGTATCTCTCCCCTCATTAGTTAAACTTTTCTGGAAACATCCTCATAGATACAGACCCAGATGATTCCAAATCCAGTTGATAATGCCTGTTAACCATCCCTCAGTCCCTGCTGAACATGTCATGTTTTATGCTTTCCAAGATGGAGGAAGAGTATGCACTAGCATCACATAGGAGCTGGCAGAGTTTTCTCTCAGTAAAGGCGCTTCTCTTTTGCTGAGCTGTCAATCTCTTCTTCCTGGGAATCACAGCAGTTTGTCTTGGCAAGGGTATCCTTAAAAGCCCCCAAGGAAGGTTACCTCCCCCCAAGCCGCTCAGGAAGAGTCTCTGAGAACTCCCAGAAACCTCACCAGCCCCTCAGGCTTCCATGTTTTCATTCGAGGGCTTGGGACATGGGCAAAGACAGCTAGTCGGGTTGATGCTAAGACATCCCTGGATACCCCAGGCGTCTTGAGCATTTAGGATGAGCCACAGCAAACCCAGACTTGTCAGCCCTTGAAGATGACTACCAGATCTTACACTCTGCAAAAGTGGTACCCTTTCTGAGCTGACAACCTCTACAGAATTCATGTGTGTGGTTTTTTTTTAAAGATTACATATTTTTATGTCTATGAGTACTGTATCTGCATGTACAGGTGCATGCCAGAAGAGGGCATCAGATCCCCTTACAGATAGTTGTGAGCTTCCATGTGGTTGCTGGGAATTGAATTCAGGACCTCTGGAAGAGCAGCCCATGCCCTCAACCACTGAACCACCTCTCCAGCCCCCAGTACTCATGTTTTAACAGCGAGGGACAGGCTACTATGTGGGTCTGATGGTGTCTGGTGAAGTGGAACAGCCTTGCCTCAGCTCATACCAGGTTTTGACCTTTCTATGGGTGTTTACCTGCCTTGATGACAGATACCACTGGTCATTTCCCTGGGCAGCTAGGCATTGGCTTGCTTCTCTCCTGACTCACCAGCAGGATCTACCAAATACCCCCACACCCCCTCAAAGGGATCCCATGAGGCATCACAGTTTCTGCACACAGAAGGACTGAAGTGGGCTGAACTTCATGAAGTGAGAAAAGGCTACTACTGGGTGGTGAACAATCTGCATGGGGCCTTCAGTGTTCTGCCTGGCCTTGTAAGGTGTTGGTGAATTAACAGGGTGCAGGGCACCAGTCACATCTTGTCTTCACGTGGGTCGGCAGTTCCCATACCCTGCAGCAGACAAACCAGCAAGCATTTTCATGGGTGTCTTAGTCAGGGTTAGTACAGGGTTTGTTCCTGCACAAACATCATGACTAAGAAGCAAGTTGGGGAGAAAAGGGTTTATTCAGCTTACACTTCCACATTGCTGTTCATCACCAAAGGAAGTTAGGACTGGAACTCAAGCAGGTCAGGAAGCAGGAGCTGATGCAGAGACAATAGAGGGAAGTTACTTACGGCTTGCTTTCCCTGGCTTGCTCAGATTGCTTCTTATAGGACCCAGGACTACTAGCCCAGGGATGGTACCACCTACAAGGGGCCCTCCCCCCTTGATCACTAATTGAAAAAATGCCTTACAGATGGATCTCATGGAGGCATTTTCTCAGCTGAAACTCCTTTCTCTGTGATAACTCCAGCTTGTGTCAAGTTGACACACAAAACCAGCCAGTACAATGGGCTTGAGCCTTGGGCCCACTCGAGTGTGATTCTCAAACATACAGGGCCCTGGGCCATGCATCCATTCTGGCATGGGCACTATCAGGTACCTATGGCAGGCTCCCTGAACATTCTTCTTAGAAGCAGGCCTGGGAGATGTCCATAGACTTGGGCTCTCTCACAGAGCACTCCCCCACAAACATGGATAATCTGGAGGCTTTAGCCAGTTCACACCCTGTGGCGCTGTCTCTGTGTTGAGCAGCAGCAGCCACGTTCTTCTCCAGCAGCTGTGTGCCCTGTGCGGATGGAAAGATGCTTCCCAGCCTGTGTCAACTGTGTGCAGGGAAGGGGAAAGACAAGTGCACCTGCTCCTCCAGGGAACCATACTTTGGCTACTGGGGAGCCTTAAAGTAAGTGAAACCTTTGCTCTGGAACTAGGGGGTCTATTAGCTACTTTTCTCTTTTAAAAAATTATTTATTATTTTAATTCATTTATTATCAAATTATTGACTTAATAAAATTTAATAATTATTAAAAATAATTTCTTTTTTATAAGTTATATAAGTAATTTATATAAATAATTAAACTATGTGTATTTGTGGTTTGTCTGCAAGTATGTCTGTGTGAGGGTGTTGAATCCCAGGAACTGGAGTTACAGATGTTTGTGAGGGGCCATGTGAGTGCTGGGAATTGAACCCAGGTTCTCTGGAAGAACAACCAATAACTGCTGAGCCATCTCTCCAGCTCCTTTGTTACTTTACTGTGACTAAATGCCTGACAAGAAGCAACTTATGAAAGAAAGTTTATTTCGGCTTACTGTTTGGGAGGATACAGTCCATCATGACAGGAAAGGCGTGGTGGCGGGAGTTTGAGCTAGCTGGTTTCCTGGGTGGGGGATGCTGGTGCTCAGCTCACTTTCTTCCTCTTATTTCAGTGCTCGGCTCCAGCCCCTAGAGTAGCACCACTCATTCTGGGTGCATCTTCCCACCTTAGTTAACATAGAGTTGGCCTCGAAGATATGACCTGTGTTTGTCTCCTATGTTATCTGATCCAGTCTAGTTGACAACCAATATCAACCATTGCAGAGAGACAAAGGCACAGGATAGAACAGGACATATCTCTGGCAAACCAGATGGCATGGCCATCAGGGTCCAGAGTCCCTTCTGTGGCCTACCCCTGCTTCTAAGCATCCTGAAGAACTATCTTCTTTGTGGGAGACTTTACTGTCTCCCCAAAACTGGGGCCATGACATGCCCCGTGATAATAGAAGTGCTTAGGGGTCAGACTTATCTCGTTTCTGGAGACTGGGGTCTATAGACACAGGCCTCAGGAGTCTACCAGCTAACTACCTTTGGTATTTGCCTGTGTTTTTCCATTCTCTGTAGAAGAAGGTGACTGCTCAAACCAGAGCAGGACCTGCTGAGTTTTGAGACTATCTGACAAGTTTTTGTTTGTTTGTTTGTTTTGTTGCTGTTGTTTTGTTTTTTTGTTTAAGTGGTTGTTTTTTGAGACACAGTTTCTCTGTGTAACAGTCCTGGCTGTTGTAACTCCCTTTGTAGACTAGGCTAGTCTAGAGCTCACAGAGATTCCCCTGCTTCTGTCTCTCGAGTGTTGGAATCAAAGTTGTGTTACTGTTGCTGTTCAAACAGTGTATTCAGAGGCTTGGGTAAAGGTTGGAGAGGTCCACGCTGTCCTTGGGTAAAGGTTGGAGAGGTCCATGCTGTCCTTGGGTAAAGGATGGAGAGGTCCACGCTGTCCTTGGGTAAAGGATGGAGAGGTCCACGCTGTCCTTGGGTAAAGGATGGAGAGGTCCACGCTGTCCTTGGGAAAGATCAGAGAGGTCCACGCTGTCCTTGGGGAAGGAAGGAGAGGTCCATGCTGTTCTTGGGGAAAGGTCGGAGAGGTCCACACCATCCTTGAGGAAAGGTCAGAGAGGTCCACACTGTCCTTGGGGAAAGGTCAGAGAGATCCATGATGTCCTTGGGTAAAGGATGGAGAGGTCCACGCCATCCTTGGGTAAAGGTTGGAGAGGTCCACACCGTCCTTGGGTGAAGGTCAGAGAGGTCCACGCTGTCCTTGGGGAAGGATGAAGAGGTCCACGCTGTCCTTGGGGAAGGATGGAGAGGTCCACGCTGTCCTTGGGGAAGGATGGAGAGGTCCATGCTGTCCTTGGG
>JADRCH010000097.1:7175168-7207564 GCA_019843965.1 Rhynchomys soricoides | reverse complement strand
CCACGCTGTCCTTGGGGAAGGATGGAGAGGTCCATGCTGTCCTTGGGGAAGGATGGAGAGGTCCACGCCGTCCTTGGGGAAGGATGGAGAGGTTCACGCTGTCTCCCTGTCACTGAGAGCTTCTGATGACTTTTTTTCTTTCCTTAATTTATTTTTTAATTCTCATCACATGGCAATCACAGCACCCACCTCTCCCTATCCTACCCTTACAAATTCCTCACCCAATTACCCCTTCTCTTTATCCTCAGAGAAGGGGAAGGGAAGCCCCATCCTGGGTACCACCCTGCCCTGGGATATCTAGTCCCAGCAGGACTAAGCACATCCTCCCCAGTTGAGGCCCAACTAGGCCATCCAGGCAGAGGAAGGAGATCCAATGGCAGGCAACAGAGTCAGAGACAGCCCCTGCTCTAATTGTTAGGGGACCCACATGAAGACTAAGTTGCACATCTGCTCCAAATGTGTGTGTGGGTCCTAGGTCCAGCCTCTGCATTCTCTTTGGTTGGTGGTTCAGTCTTTGCCCCTATGGGCCCAGGTTAGTTGACTCTGTAGGTCTTCTTGTGGTGTTTTTGACTTCTCTGGCTCACTCAATTCTATATGCCAGTTTCCATAAGACTCCCCAAGCTCCATCTGATGTTTGGCTGTGGGTCTGTCCATCTGCCTCCATTGGATGCTGGGCTCCTGTCTGCAAGCATTGCAGACTATCATTAGTAGTGTCAGGGGTTGGGTCTCTCCCATGGGATGGGTCTCAGGTTGAACCATTCCCTCTGTCTCTGCTCCATCTTTATCTCTGTACATGTTGTAGGTAGGATAAATTTTGGGTTGAAGGTTTTGTGGGTAAGTTGATGTTGCCAGTTGCAGTGGTTCATGACAGTAGGATTTGTTGAAGGAGGTGGAGGCAGGAGGATTACGAGTTCCAAGCCAGTCTGAGCTATATGTCTGATGACTTCTAAATAGCCAAAACCAAACCAATTGCTTTGAGCTGCTCCCTAGAAGGAATGTGAGGGTCCTGTCTACTTCATCACCCCTCTCTGGAACTGTCTGCCATGCTGATTTTCAGGCTTCCTGCCTGATTCAGGTCTCAGCATGGCTGTGAGGTTCAAAGGCCTCAGATGAGACCATTGCCTCTCTGAAGACAGATGGGTGACACCATTTCCGCCAAAGCCTCTCCAAATTGTAAGGGACATTGCTCAAGAGACAGATGAAGTATGTTCTCCAGGCAGTGTGACTAACCTTGGCTGTCCTGTTTGCAGATGCCTGCAGGACGGCATGGGGGATGTGAGCTTCGTGAGGCACCTGACAGTGTTTGGTAAGTGCTGGACAAAGAGTAAAGTGGGCCCCAGCCTGGCCAAAGCCTCTGGCTCTTATCTCCAAAGGTTTCTCTTTTCATCTTTCCTTCTTTCCTTCTTTCCTTCTTTCCTTCTTTCTTTCTTTCTTTCTTTCTTTCTTTCTTTCTTTCTTTCTTTCTTCTAGAGACTACTGATACTGAGATGCTAATGTTATGAGATTTTATGAAAGCATTTCCACTATTTCTACATAGTTTAGGACCCCACTTATTCTTCTTAGTGCACATTGTCTCCTACTGACCACCCCCATTTCAGGGACTTGCACCTGTCCCTCCCCTGCTCAATCAACTTGTCAACGCCTCTATAAATCTAGTAAACATAATTTTTGGACTGTTATTCACAATTTACCAACTAATGAAGGAAGTTGCTTCTGCAATACCCTGCATTAAACCAAGAGCTTTGTATATACTAGATAAACGCTTTACCCTGATCAACTCCCCCTTATTTTAAAAATTAAGATTAAAAAGTAACATGACAAATCTTTCCACCATTTTGGACAATTTAGCTCAAACAAGGAAAGCAACATTTTTAGACAGGTTAAGATTACATATTCTGGGATTGTGGTGTGTGTGTGTGTGTATGTGTTTGTATATGTGTCTTTCTCTCTCTGTGTGTGAGTGTCTGTGTGTATATGCATTTGTATATATGTCTCTCTCTGTGTGAGTATATGTGTGTGTATATGTATGTATGTAAGTGTGAATGTGTGTGAGCACGTGTCTGTGTGTGTATGTGCACATGTGTATGTGACTGTGTCTGTGTATGTGTCTGTGTGTGTGTTTATGTGTGTCTGTGTTTGTGTGTATGTGTGTGTTTGTGTGTGTACGTGTGAGTGTATGTGTCTCTGTGTGTCTATGTATGTGTGTGTTTGGGTGTGTACGTGTGAGTGTATGTGTGTCTGTGTGTCTATGTATGCGTGTGTTTGTGTGTGTATGTGTGAGTGTGTGTGTCTCTGTGTGTCTATGTATGCGTGTGTTTGTGTGTGTACGTGTTTGTGTATACCTTTGTATATGTGTGTGTGTGTGTGAAAGTTCTGTGCACTGGCCCCAGAACCTCATGTATATCAGTCAAACACTTTGTCACAGGGCTGCATTCCTAAATCTTCTTTTGCTTTTCATTTATTACTGTTGGTCATTTGAAACAAGAACTCACTAAGTCTCCCAGCTGGTCTTCAACTCATTCTATTACCTAGACAGGTCTCAAATTTCCTGTCTTCCTGCCTCAACCCACAAAGTAGCTGGGGTTACAGGAAAAGGCCACTGGGCCTGGCCAGATTCTTGGTTTTATAGCCAATTAAATATCAGATAGGAACATACTGAACCACTCATAATGTTCAAAGCTCAAATGTGTACCCATGTGTTTATAGCAAATGCTTCCAGGAAGTCTCCAGGAACTTCTCTTTCAATATGAGACTTTGATTAATTCCAAAGACACCTGTGTTCATTTTCCAGGCCTGCCAATACTAAGTACCACATACTGGGTGGTTTAAGCAACTCACCATCTCCTCCTTCTGAAGGCTGCAGTTTTAGGATCAGGGTGTCAACAGTGTTTGTTCCTTCTGAGGACGTGAGGAAGAATCTCCCATGCTGCTCTCCTGCCTGAGTGGCCATCTCCTCGGTTCCTTGGCTTGTACATACATATCGTCACTGTCTGATGTCATGATGATGTCATGTTTACATGGCAGCCTCTCTGTATGCATGTCTCTGCCCCAGTTTCCTCTTCCACAAGAACACCAGTTGTATTGGATAAGGAGCCCACTGTATTCCACTATGTCATATTTTAACAGCACACATTCATAAGGACTACTTCAAAGAAAGGTCACATTTGGGGACACTCTGGATTATGAACTTGGCTGTGTTCATGAGGGACATGAACTGCCCTAGCATGGCAGCATCACTGAGGCTTTGACAAGTTACCTTAACTCTCTGACTCTGTTTCTTCGTGTCTATAATGTCATCATTCCATGTCTGGCCTCCTTTAGCTTGGGGGATTGAGTGTAAAGAGGCCTGGGCAGCAGTGAGCCTTGCATACAGTCGTGTGGGTCATTACTGCTAACTGTATGTTTGCTGTCACTGTTTGTATTTTCAGAGCCCCAGGGATATGGGCAGCTGGAGGGTGCCAGGGCCAGGCATGGTACCCAATGCTGTGGGAACCACAGTAGGATTGTAAACCTGTTGTTTCCCTGATGAGCCCTCTGCTCTCTCATCAGTGTAAAGTATGTTTGGAAAAGATTCTCTCTCTGTTCCCTCAGGCCACTCACTCTGTGGTGGTGGGGAGAGATCAGCACAGCTCCCTGCTCAGCCTGCTCACCTGATCTTTCCTTCCTCAGAGGTCATGCCAAGAAAGGCTGACAGGGACCAGTACGAGCTGCTCTGCATGGACAATACCCGCAGGCCAGTGGATGAATATGAACAGTGCTACTTGGCCCGGGTCCCTTCTCATGTTGTGGTGGCTCGCAGTGTGGATGGAAAGGAGGACGTCATTCAAGAGCTTCTCAGAGTGGCCCAGGTACCCCCCTTCCGACCTCCTTTCCTCAGAGTGCAGCTCCCTGCTTCAGTGTGTGTGGGTTTCCTCCATCTGACTAACACGAGGCATCTTTGTGCATTCAGGATACAATGGGTAATGCCTTCACCAACAATCTACCTGCTATATGTTTATTCCAGACAGTAGAAGCCATAAGGACCATGTGACTGGCATCAACAGCCTAGGGCTAAAG
This sequence comes from Rhynchomys soricoides, assembly GCA_019843965.1. Taxonomy (NCBI): domain Eukaryota; kingdom Metazoa; phylum Chordata; class Mammalia; order Rodentia; family Muridae; genus Rhynchomys; species Rhynchomys soricoides. Next base: position 7,203,508 of record JADRCH010000097.1, on the reverse strand, counting down.
ATTCTCAGAAGCACTTCCTGTCTCATTTCCATTTCTTTTCTGTTCTAAGGATTCCTCTTCTCTTCAACAAAGCACTTCCCTTGTGACCCCTACCCTGGTCTGTGACTCCCTTGACAGGAAGATGAACACTATCTCTGTAATGGTGGAAATCTCTTCCAGCCAGCCTCTGTACCCCACCCCATCTGAATCAACATTGTATTCAGACTCAGAGATGAACTAGTTGCCCTAGAATCACCCAGGCACAAGGAGAACGTGCACATATTATCACCGAAAGGAATTACACAACCTTGAGAATATGGGCCATGTACTTTGTGCTTTAACAGAGCGCTGTCAAACTACCAAGAACAGAGCGTAGGCCTGGGGATTGACACAAAAGACACAGACACGGGTCATTCATCCAAGCAGAATGCCAAATGCTGAAGCTTGTTTATTCCTTTGGCCTTAAATACTCTTTTCCCCCCACTGCTTCCCCCCCTCCCGGGGGGGGGGGAGTAAACAAATCATAAGACAAGGCTGAACACATGGCTGGAGATGACTCATTGTTTACCATGCTCTGGGCCAAACTGCAAGATAATAGTAAACAGACTAGGCAGGAAACACATCCCTGAACAGGGGTCTGTTTCCAACAGGTCTCCCTTTTTTATTTTTTTGAGTAGCGCCTGTCTTAGGTCACCCTGAACACAAGCTATCCCCCTTACCTGTCATAGGGAAACTCTGCCAGACTCAGAGCCCTTGTCTTAGGTTGGAGGAAGCCCTCAGAGAGTTGCCCGTCTCTGTCTGCCTACTCTTTGTACATACTGAGCCACACTTGGGCTGATGGGTTTTCTCCTGCCAATGATAGCATAGCTTGCTTTGTAATAGCTTGAGTCTGGTGGTGTTGTTTACGCATGCGGTACAGAAAAAGGAGCCCAAGAACAGCAGCACCAAGAGCCAGGAGTCCCAAAGCCATGGAACCAGCCCAATCCTTGATCAGGCATCCAGCCAATTTTAAGTCTGAAAGAAATTTTTTCTCTGAAAGAGGGGGTACACGGGTACAGCGTTTGGGTATAATTTTGAAAACTCCCAATTCCAAGGTCTTAGCCAAAGCAACAGATTGGGAATAGCTATGCCAGTGGTTGCCGCTGCAGTAGCAGAAATAGCAATGGTGGCAACAACCGCAGCTGTGATGTCAAAATCTCTCTTGACTCGAAAAAGGGTTATAGGAAATTTGCCATCATCTTCCAGGGGCATAGGGACAATGCGAGGAACACAAACCACCAAGGCAGCATCTTCATACTCCCAGCAATTCATCAGCAAACAGTGCCTAGATGAACAATTAAGAATTTGTTCCACATTAGAATTAGTATTATTCCACATGATAAAGAAAAAAGGGGCTATCATACAGGGCCTAGCTACAATAGAAAAATTTCTATTTTACTCTCTTTTACATTCTGAAAACTCAGGGAGCTTTCAAACGCTCCACTATTCTTCCAGGAGACAGTACTATTAGGTGGCTATAGGGAAGGCATTGGGACCTTCTTTTTGTAAAACCTTTTGTAAATCTATCTTTACTTGTTCCTAATCGGGAATATTCAGCCCACCCGAATAAATAAACCAAGGACTAGTTTTCTCCAAGGTCTTAATAAATTCTTTGGCTGTTTTTATCCCAGCTATAATTTCAGGAGATCACCCTGTTATTTGCTGAACCCAATAAATGCAATTGCAGAGATTTTTCTAGGAAAAAACAACCATCAGCCTACTTGCCATAGAAGTTGAGAAACTGCTGGCCCCTTTTAAAGCAGCTTTTGCAAACAATCAGCTCTTAGTAGGGTTTCTCCAGCTGTGCTAGACTTCTAGTTACAGGTGCAGGGCTCCAAGGGCCAATTGAGACTGCCTTTTAAAACAAGTTAAACTAAATCAAGGGGTGGAAAGCTAGCAGATAAAGTTTTAACCAATTTTTCTTTTCAACATGAAACACAGAACAGCTTTCGTTCATACGATGACACAAGAACACAGACTTAACATAAAACAGTCAGTTTTGACACATGGACAGATTGGTGCACCAAAAACATACAACACACAGAGAGGAAAGAGAATTAGATGTCCCAAAGGGACTTAGATATCTAGGGTGTAAACTATCTCTAGTCAGGGTCCAAAGACTAAAAGCACCTATGAGAATTACCTTCGATTCTCTAGATTTTAGCATAACTCTAAACACATACACAAAACACATTTTACCATTACCTTGTCCTTCTACAAGGTTTATTCGCCCATCTTTTCATTGATAGTTCCTTTTTCATTTTCCTAGCGCTGAGATGCCCAATATGTTCCTTTCACTTCACCAGCTGGCTCCTAGGAACAACCCGGTCAGGTTCTCCTCTCTTTCTCGATCTCAGTGGGACCTCTAATTGACAGTGCCCACACTGTCAAACTACCGAGACATAGGCCTAGGGGATTGACACAAAAGATACAGACACGGATCATTCGTCCACTGCAAGGTAATAGCAAACAGGCTAGACAGGAAAAACATCCCTGAGACAGGAGTCTGTTCCCAACAGAGGAACTGATTTGAAGGGCACTCTGGGATAAATCCTGAGTCCTGGGGATAAGCTGTGTGTGTGTGTGTGTGTGTGTGTGTGTGTGTGTGTGTAAAAGAGGGTTGAAGGATTATTAGAAAGATCAGTAGGTGGCATTTTATGCAGAGCCACTGCAAAATAGTCATTTGATTATTTTTGCTATTGTTATTGTTGTTCTGCTTTGGTTTTTGTGGAGACAGGTCTCATGTAACCTAGACTGGCCTTGAACTTGCTATGCAGCGAGTGTTTAGGGCCCCACATATACAAATGCATACACAGAGAGACACACACATACACAGACAGAGAAAGACTCCTTATCTTCCTTCCCTAGACTCCTAAGTGCTGGGATTACAGACATGTGTTGCCATACCTAGCAAATGCAGTCCTTTGGAAGAGCACTTGGGCAGGTACTGCTTTATGCTGAAATCAGGAACAACTGTGGACCAGGCAACAGAGACACAGACAAAGGGTATTTGGGGTATTTTGGAGGCCTGAAAGGAAAAGAGACTGTTTAATAACTGGTCCTTAGCAACAAGCCTGAGGTAAAGAGAAGGTCCAGGACACCTACCCTGCATTCCTGGTGGCAATTTCAGGGTAAAGATTAGCATCGCCATCAGGGCAGTCTATCAGGAAGCAGGAAGCCATCACTCTGCCCATGGGAACACAAAGCAAGAGCCCTATTATAGATGAGTGGCTGTCTGGCACATGACCAACTCAGACCCCCTTTCTACAAGTCGGGGGGTCAGGTCATTGCAGTTTCCCTGAGTCTACAGTCACAGACTAGATGGGATTTGAGTAAACCTGTCCTTGAAGAAACTTGTTAGAAGTCCTGGAACTGTCTTTGTGCATGGCTAGCTCCCTTTATCTGTGTGTAAGGGGTTAAAGAGCTTCAAAGGATGTCTGTAATTGTAGAAAGTCCCAAACCCTACGGATAGATAAATATATAGATGGATAGCTAGCCCATTAGATGGATAGATAAATAATAAATAGGTAGATAGACACCTTTGGATGCAGTGAGCTGTGTTCTAGTAAGCCTATCACTGTGCCTTTAAAAAAAGTCAAACCATTGTAAGTCAGCAATCTGTACATTCAAATGTATGATAAAGATTAATGTATAAATTAAGTACAATAAGGGATTATCAATAATAACAAAATATAACATATACTACAATTAAAGTTATTTAAAATGTAATGCTTCTTTCTGGAACTTTCTGCTTAGTAATTTCAGAGTACTGTTAGCTGTTGGCAACTGAAATCACAGAAAGAAACTGTGAACAGGTGTTAGCGTTATTATTATTATTATTATTATTATTATTATTATTATTATTATTATATCTATTTTATTTCAAGCCTCACATCTCGGCACAACTTGTAGGTGTATTTGTTTTATCTATTTTATTTGGGTTCTTTTACCTTTACCTCCCTTCCAACCCTTATTCCTTCCAACAGCCCAACACCAGGTAGGAGAGAAAGAAGAGAGGAGAGGAGGCATAGGTCTCTTTTTAGACTACTTTCTGATTATTAGGTGTGTTGGGTTCCTCGGGGAAAGTCCAGTCTTCATAGTCAGAATATCTTCAACTTCTTCTCATCGCTTTGCTTATGACCCCTTGACTAACCACAAAACAGCAACCAGGAGCAGCAGGGGAAAGCAGCAACTGCCTTCTATCTGCTTCTACTCCTGCTTCTGCTCCTGCTTCTGCTTCTGCTTCTCCCCCCTTCCACCTCCCCTCCCCCCATCCTCCACCCATCATCATCCTCATCCTCCTCCTTGTTAACGCCATTGTCTTTGTTTTTGTCCTCCTCTTTATCTTTTTCTTCTTCTGAATCCCTCCTGGCCCCTCTTGGGGCACTGGCATTTATACCCTCTCCAGAGTCCTCGGAATTAAACTGTCTGCAGTTGGCACAATTATGCCCTTGCCAGAGCACGCATAAGGCAAGTAGTCAGCTGCTATGAATAATCTGAATCAGCCCATATCCTACATCTGGGATTAAAACAAAAACATGTTTACATAACATAACTGAGTTTTTAAAGATGCCAAATCTCTCACTACAGACAGGGATGGCCCCATGGCTCCGCATCCCCCTCCCTTACCTAGTTTGGGTCCATTTTGTCTTTACTTTCACCTCTGTGTCAACAATGCTCCTCCATTCCTTTTCCTGCCTCTGGACAGGAACATTTTGGAAAAGACAAGTCATCAACCTTTCAGCTCTTTGGCTCCCCTCATGGGAAAGACCTGCTGTTTACTGATGCTGCTCATGGACTTCTAAGAGTCCCTCCAAAGATGGACATCAATCTGTACCTGGGATACGAGCTTCTTTCTGCCATTCGGAATCTAAAGAGAGGTATGTAAGATTCTGGAGGGACCTGCCAAGCTTCAGCCATTGGGGGGATTTGGATTGAGATTTTGCTGCAATCTTCACTTAACCTTAGTGGCTAGCAAAGCCCACAAGAGCTACTCAGTATACTGAGTTAATGAGCAGATGTTTTGCTAAGCAGGAGAAAAGGCTATGCTATTTAAGGACAAGAAGATTATATTGAGAAAGTGGTGGTGCTAGGGCTTGAACTCAGAGACCCACAGATGTTATGCAGGTGCTCAATTACTGAGGTATTCTGGTCCCTACATAAAGGATTTGAGAATCTTTCTATTATAGACAACTTAAAGCAATGGTGGTTCCAGGTTCTTGTGTTAACTGAGTCTACTCTCCCAGTGGTGGGTTTGCTCAACAGACAGGACAGTTCATCCTAAGCTGACTTGGGAACACATCCATGATCACAGTCAGGAGTAGAGCTAGAGCAGGCATTGTGGAGGCCTTGCGTGCAGCACCCTGCTTCCACTGGCCTCTGCCACCCCTCTCTTTGCTTCTTCTCTGTTTTCACCCCCCACCCCCCAATTTAGTCAAACAATAGTCACTGTGCATCTACAAAAGAAAGAACAGTTCCAGCGTTAGATGTGAGCTAACACAGCAGGTGAGCCAGGGCGGTGAGACTATCGAAGCTGAGCACATGACAGTCATGGGCCACTCCCTGGATGGAAGTTCTGGAAAGTTCCAGAAGGGCCAGCTTTGAAATGGAGAGCTAAGAAGCTTCCCTGGGGAGGAGATATTAGGAGGGAGGGAAGAGCTCCACCTTCACTACTCTTTATGAACACCTCGGTCTCCACTTCTCCTAGACAATGGCAAGCAGCAAGGAGCTGTGGCAAGGGCTGAGTCACACCCAGTCTTTGTCATCAGTGATGCCCTGCTGGGCATCATGTCTGCAGCCATTTGGGGCTTTCTTTGGGTCCTTGGATCATCTCTATGCATCCTAGGTTTGGAAGACTCCCAGAGGGTGAAGTGGTGTGCAATGGGCCAACAGGAGAGGGCCAAATGTGACCAATGGAGTGCTGTGAGCGGTGGAGCTCTGGCGTGTGCCACAGAGGAGACTCCTGAGGACTGTATTGCTGCCATCATGGTAGGAAACCTGGCTTCCTCATTTGCTACATTTCATATAGATATTTTTAATCTCAAGGATCTTATTTATGACTATAAAAATACATTAGTCACTCTGTTTAGAATCTTGATTAAAATATCATTAATTATGAATTTCTTAATGGTTATTCATTATTTTATTAGTTAATTATTTATCAGAAACATTTCTCACACCAGAGTTGTGAGTGTGGTGCTGATGGGATTTGAGGCATGGATTTGATTCCATTGGTTGAAATAAAACATTTTCCATGAAACAGATTAAACATAGTACCTGAGTCTGGCCATGTGGGTTCTGAATTTAGTGGCAATGGCCATAAAGAAAGTGTGCTTCTTGGGAATGTCCAGAAGGGTCTTCTAGGGAGATGCAGGGATGTCTAGAGAGCATGGCTTGACTCAGGTATGTTTCTAGCTGACAGGCCAAAGGCAGGTCTGGTTTTCTAAATTCCATATTTCCACCAGTGCTGCTGTATGGTTAAATAAGGGCACATGACAGAACGCTCATGAGATGAAGACTCTGAGGGTCAGTAGGATCTGAGCCACACAGTTTAGGTCTGATTTCTTTCTTAACTTCAGAAAGGAGAAGCGGACGCCATGAGCCTAGATGGAGGATTTGCCTACATCGCAGGCCACTGCGGCCTGGTGCCTGTACTGGGAGAGAACTACTGTGAGTGAAGGGTGGGGCTTCTCTGTGTTTCTCTCTGGACCATGGGCACAGAAAGTCGAAGAAGTAATGTCATTTTCTGATAAGATGATGATGACTATTTTTGCAGCTTAGGCCTTTTGAAGTAGAATCTTCTACTCCACAGTCAGAACTAGCTAAGCTGCAGATGTGGGTGTTAGACATGTTTCCAAAGGTTTTAGGATCAAGCAGCCAAAGTGAGGGTAACAAATGTCTGCTTCTTCAGTGTCTTTGCCCATGCCAGAACAGTTACAAGCAAAACGAGTTCAAAAATCATACCTCTTATTTTGGTTAGAATGATACTGGAGGGCATGTGGTGGGTAAAGCCACCAGAATACTTGCCAAATAGCCCCTAGGTTAGACTTGCTGCTAGCTCATGGGTCCTAGCAGCCATGACAAACTAAGCTCAATATACTAATTAAAGAGTCACATAATAGTGAGAGAGAGAGAGAGAGAGAGATCATATCTAGCATAGCCACACAAGGAGAGGACACATTAGAGCTGTGACTCCTAAATCCATCTTCAGGACTCTAATATGAAGGTTCAGATTTAAATAGAAGGCAAGAGACATGCACAGATGAGCAATCCTGGTCATGATGTGGTCTCTCCCATCAAGGATCCATCACGTTATTTGGCTTTAGTCTTGCCTACAAGGTGGGTTGACAAGTGTGGTTTGGCAGGATGACAGAACTGTGTGAACTCTCTCCCTGGGAGACAAGTTCTTCCTCAGGCTGGCAGTGATTCTTCAGTCTTTCCCTTACCTGGAATGAGATTCCTGGAGCCATTTAAAGTCCTTGGGGACTATTGTTCGAACAGTCTGCCAGCCAAAGTGAAGGCAACAAGTATCTGTCTCTTCAGTATCTTTGTCCCTGCTGGTTCAGTTACAGGCAAAGAGAGTTCAACATTATACCTTTTATTTTGGCTAGAATGATACTTGAGGTCATGCAATGGGTAGTGCTTGCCAAATAGCCCCTGCTTAGATTTGTTGCTAGCTCAGATCCTTCAAAAGGATCTCTGCCAAGATGTGCAGTGGTCTCTCTTCTGCTCCCCTTATATGATCATCTTATTGTATTTTGTATCTGTTTGGGTGTTGAGATTCTAGGATGGAATCTGATGTTCTAATAGCAAAGGGCATGGGGAGGAAGCTAAATGGGCTGCAGAACCTTTGGCTGGTGATAATCAGTGATTGGTTGCTAAGCCAACACGTCTCATTTTATTCTATCTCAGCTGAGATCGAGAAGCTCACATCTTGAGTAGAATAACTTGTGTGAGAGTTTAACGTGAACCTTCATTGTTTCTATTTTTCTTTTTAGTGTCTACCCATGGCAGTGGGAGGCTGGGGTCTAAGTGTGTGAATGCACCTTTGGAAGGTGAGTGAGCCAGCTTTTTGAACATTGGGGTTCAAAAGCAGAACCTTACTCTTGGGAAAAAGGCAAAGGAAGCCTTAAAAATGAACAAAATTGGGGCTGGAGAAGTGGCTTAGCAGTGAAGTATGATTGTTGGTATCACAGATGACCCAGGTTTGATGCCCAGTACCCACACCAGGTGGCTCACAAATGCCTGTAATAGTTTCCTTTTTGCTGCCCTCTTCTGGCCTCTGCTGTTCCCTTCACGAACATGGTGCACATACACTCATGCAGGCACACACACATACACATACATTAAAAAATAATAATAAATAAAACCAAACTTATTAGAGTTGAAAAGAGAAGCCTGAGTTTGTTGTTGAAATATACAACTGCCCTAAAGCAGCCATAATAATTGATGTCTGCAGGGCACTTGACAGTTGAAAGGACTCCTGTTTGTTCTCCTCAGCAACCTGGTAGAATGAGCATTGTTGCTCCATTGGAATGTAGTTGGGGAAACTGAGGCTCAGGGGCTGGGTGTCTTCCCAGGGGCACATAGCCAGGGGTGGCTGTAATTGAGCTTGAGAAAAGTTGAGATGAGCGGACCCCCAGGTCCTCCTGACACAGCATGGTGTTTCTATCATGTGCCCATTCAGCATGAAGGTCGGCACAGGGGGCAGGAGTCATCCAAGCTCTTCTAGGATCAGGTGAAGCCTTGTGAGAGAAGGAGATTCCCAGGGGCTTCTGAGGAAGAGGAAGAAAATGAGAATCACCTTGTGGTTAGCTGGAACTTCCCGACAGGGGAATCAACCTGGTCTTCAGAGCAAATACCCCCAGGAGATAAGTTCTCCTGCCTGACATTTCTCCATGACTGAAGAAGTTTATAGAGCCCCAAGGTCAACACCAGATACTTAGGCTCAGCAGAGACCTGGGAGCTAAGAGCCTGACCCAGCACAGCACATGTAGCCTCAGATGGGCTTTGACTCTGTTGAGCACCAGATCACAGAGGCCCCCAGGCCATGCTTCACAAAGTTAGTGTCATGTCCCTGCTCAACTACAACAGTCCATCCTTATCTCCCTGGTACAGGAGCCTGAAGCTCTCCACTTTCTATATTCATGGCTAAAAAGTCTTCTCTGAATTGCGTCCTCATACTCAAAACCAAGGGCTGGCTTCCATCAGCCATGTATTCCAGTCTGATCATTTATGGTCAGAAACAACATGCCCACTTTCAATAGAAGCTGAAATTCCTAGGAGCTGCAGTCACATTCAAATGTAGGTCAGCAAGGATGTTGAGAAGACAGTTCAGACACATGATGGCTGTCATGGAGAAAGTTCAGTCTAAGTCTGAGTGGAGAGGACTCTGTATTTAACTAAGTGTATCCATTATTTTCCTTGTTGCTATGGCAAAAGCATCCTAGGGGAGGAAGGGTTTGTTTTAGCTTACAGTTGTAGGGGATACAATCCCTCATAGTGGTGAAAGCATGGCAGAAGCCAGTCTTGTCTCATCAGTAGTCAGAAAGCAGAGAGAAATGAATGTCAGGGCTCAGCTAGCTTTCTCCTTTTATGGAGCCCAGGGAACAATACTTGCTTTCCCACCTCAATTAACCCAATCAAGATCAACCCTCCCTGACATGCCCAGGGTTTTATCTCCAAGGTGGTTCTAAGTCATATCAAGTCAACAATCAACATAAACCATCACACCAAGTCTGTCTCTTATCTTTCTGTCTGCCTCTATCTCTTCTGTCTTTCTCTTCTATCTATCTATCTATCTATCTGCCTCTGTCTCATCTCTTTCCCTCTTTCTTATCTGTCTCTCCTATCTCTGTCTGTCTATCTTTCTCACACACAAAGATAGATTTAATGAAATAAGTATAAAAATCTTAGACCTGAAGACAGTATTAGTATTTTATAATAATAATACGTAAAACTAATATTATTTATCATTATTATTATTGTTATTAGTAGTAGTAGTAGTAGTAGTAGTAGTAGTAGTAGTAGTAGTAGTAGAAGAAGAAGAAGATAGTATTAGCTACTTGTATGACAGAGCCCAGTCAGGGCAAGTTGCTTTACTGTGAGAGAATCTAGCATTACCTCTGCCACTAGCACCACTGTTGGGAACCTACAGATTCATCCACTCTCCCTACTTATAACAGGATGCTTGGAACACATCAAATTCTCCCAGATGATGAGTTTTAGCCATCATTGTACTATAGAGAAATGTAGGCACATATAGAGACACCGGAAGTCATCTAAGAAATAACTAGTGAGACAAGTCTTCACCTGCCATGCTGAGCCCCAGCTTTCCCACATTTGAACCTGGAGGGCAGGGTGTGTGTGTGAATGGAGGTGGGGTGAGTGTCAGCATTTCCTAATTCTGAAGGTTTAGAATTCTATCTAACATAACCAATTCTGTTCTTCAGCTCTGACTTACTAACGAGCACAACTCGGTAGTGTATTCCTCGGATAGGAAAAGCTGAAGCATTAATGAATCAGGAAGAAGGCAGTAATGCTCACCTCCACCAGAGAGCCACAGGATTACCTTAGAAGTAAAGGCAGCAAGATAAGAAAAGGAGGGGTCTTGCCAGAGAAGCAGAGGGCCCCTTGGACCAGTCCCATATCCCATTCTTACATATCCTGAACCACACTAAGGTCACACTTGCAGGCAAAAGGCTCTGCAGTTTTCACACACCAGCCAAAGGATGGAACTGAACAGAAAATGGAGAAACGAAGTTCCCATTCTCCTCCACACAAAGATTCCATTAGATGTTCTGGGAGGGGGGGTGTCAGATCCCACTTTTGTACGCTCTCTTTCTCCAAACAGTAAAGAGCTTGTGTCTTGGTGTCTCTACTGCAAGGTTATTATGTTGTGGCCATGGTTAAGAAGTCAGATGTTGACATCACCTGGAACTCTCTGCAAGGCAAGAAGTCCTGCCACATGGCCGTCGGCACTTCTGCGGGCTGGAATGTCCCCATGAGTTTAATATATAACCAAACTGGGTCTTGCAAATTTGGTAAGTGTGTTCTGAAGGCGAGGTGGTGCCTTCCTTGGCCTTGTTTCTGAGTTCAGTGGAAGGCAAGGAATGTCCTAGGTGGGTATTGGGTCATGGGCGTGACAGACAGAAGGTAAGCTCCACCTTTCTTCCCAGGTAGCTCCTCCCCTTTCTCCTCCTTTCGACACCTGCTTTTGATGGGAGTGCATAGCCCTGAAGGCAGATCTCAGGGAAAGGCCCTGTTATGTCTAATGAACAGTCCGGGGAATAAATGGAGTCTTAGTAGTGTGTGTAAGTGTGCACACGTGTGTTATTTTCACCTACATGCTGAACTGACAGCTTTCACGCTTAAAGCCCTTTACCAGGAAGGCCCTAGAGTGTGCCACCCTTTTTACATTTAGCTTGCTTCCGTGACTCCCATTTCAGCTGCACTCTCAAGGGTAGCTCAGATTCCTAGCCCCTCCCATTTGACACATCCCAGTCTGCCCCGGAGCAGTGGAACCTGGCTGGAGAAGAGCCCAGGACAACAGAGCAGTCATTGCTCTGGAAAAGCTCCAGCCAATGGCCTCAGCGGGAGGCCCCAACACTCAGAGTGCAGCTGCTCCTCACCTCCAATAACCGTCTGCCGCCTTCCTCAGCAGATGACCCAGTCCGTGGGCACCATCAGAAGACAACTGAAACCATCAGCATCCTCCTGCTGAATGTATGGACCTCCTGACTGCTGCCTCTCCTCAGCCTCCTACATGCCCAGATCCCTCTCCCTGCACTCACTACAAAACCTAAGACTTTCCCTCGCTATTTTTTCTTCTTAGCCTATCCAACAATTCCTTTCAACATGTCAATACACCCGATGTCTTCTGTCTTTAAGAATCCTATCTTTAAGGACTTCTCCTGCAGTCCTTATCTCTCACGTCTTGACTTCCTGCTGTCTGTCTTCCTGCATCATCCCGAGGGCATCACTCTGATGGAGACACCCCCCCCCCCCCCCCCCCCCCGCAGTGTCCACGGCTGCTCAGCTCCTGCTCTCCCAGCACCGTCCCCTCAATTCCCTCCCTGGCTTTTGTGAAGATGTCTGGACGTGACTTTTCTCCTCCTCCTAAAGGAGCCCATCCTTTCCAACCCTGTTAAGAAACAGTGGGTTTTTATAAAGCAGTTCTTTTCCTGGTCTAAGTCTCATCCCTAAGCACTCACATCCAAGTGAAACTCAATCATTATGGCTGCTCATACAAGACCGGGTTCTTGGCATGCACTGGATAAATGCTGACTGCTATTGCTATCATTATGTCTAAAGGGGTGATAACTCCCAAGAACAGATTGCTCCTTGACACCCCCATCCCCCAACACACACTCATACACAGTCTCAAGAAGTTCAGCTTGGCCTCAAACTCACCATGCAGCTGAGACTTGAACTTCTGATTTTCCTGCCTCCCAAGTGCCGGGATTACAGGCATGCACCACCACATGTGGCTCAAATATTTATCTAACAAACTATTACCATGTCTATTTAAGATCTCAAAGGCATATCAAACTCATCCTGTTTATCCAAAACTGCGTTCTCTCATCCCAAGCTGGTAATGTTCCAGGACTACTTAGCATGGAGGAGGACTCTGGAGTCCCACATAGGCCTTCTCAAGTGCCAGTCCCCTGTCTGTAAGCTTCTTCTCCCCATTCCCTTGGGGACTGCCTACTCATTCCTCATCTCTTGACTCTCTTGTTTATGGAGGGCCCCTCTATCTCCAACTTCATGAAATCATTTTCCTTCTTCCCAGAGCAACAGGGACCATGCAGATCCATGGGTGGGGTTTCTTGAGTTCTGAATGGTACCCACAGAGAGTAGGTGTTAAGAGGGAAGGGCCCATGGTCAGTGTCGTTCCCTGGAACCCAGTGCTAGGCTTGGCAGCCATGGCTTTCCTAACTTGAAGTCACAATGACAAGCTTTGTAAAGGGAAAACCAAGATGGCAGAGACCAGAAAACATGGGTGTAGGTCAAACAAGCCAGCCCATCCCCTTTCCACTCCATTAGAGCTACACTCTCCATCTACCCTCCAACACCCTGGGCCTGTGTGAGGACAGGGGTAGGCTTCTGTGAGCTCAGACTGGCTCATCTCCACTCAGCCCATTTATGTTGTCTGGAATTCTTTCTTTTATTCCATAATGTTCTTGTTCCTTTTTTAAAAATGAGCTTCGTATATGTAGCGTATGTATGTGTTCGTGTGGGCATGAATATGTATATGTGCAGATACATGTATGCACACATGTATGGAGGCTAGAGACAGAGGCTGGGTGTCTTCTCCGGTTGATCTCCACATTACCATTATTGCTTGAGTAAGAGTCCCTCACAGTCCTGAGATCCAACTGTCTCCGCCTCCTAAACGCTGGGATTAAAGGCTTCCATCTTAGTTTTTGAGACTGGGTCTCTCACTGCACCTGGAGTTCACCATTTTGATTAGGCTGGCAGGTCAGCGAGCTGCAGGGACCCACCTGTCCCTACCTTCCTCAGCACTGGAGTTACAGATTTATACCACGACACCCATCTTTTACGTAGGTTCTGGGGATCCAAACTCAGGTCCTCTTGCTTGCATGGTAGGCACTTTGCTGGTTGAGCCATCTCCCAGGCCCCTTATTAATGTTACCGAATAACAAGCTGTGTGCTTGTGGTACAGGCAGTGGACCAACCCCCGGGGCTTTCCTGTGATCACAGGAAGAGCTGACTCTGGCTTATCCTTCCTCGCAGATGAATTCTTCAGTCGAAGCTGTGCCCCAGGGTCTGATCCTGACTCCCATCTCTGTGCTCTCTGTGCTGGTGATAACAGCTCAGCCCACATGTGTACTGCCAACAACGATGAGGGGTATTATGGCTCCAGCGGAGCTCTCAGGTTAGTTCTGTGCGTTCCTTTCTCTTGGCATCACCCTGTTGACCCCTCATCTCCTTATCCTTTCTTCATTTCGGTCTCTGGGTATTGACTTAGAAGGATCTGGAACTGGGGACCAGAGTTACTGCTGTTATTCAGCCAAGTTCTCTAAAGAGTACTTACTCCTTTGGCCCAGGTGCCTGAGGGCACTTCAGGGACGCGGATAGGGCAAGATTGGTAGTACAGAGTCTACTTTTCCTCTTTCTGTGTGGCTGTAGATAAGCCATGGGTTCTGTTAGAGCTCAACTGTCAATCACAGGACATGCCCAGACACTGTCTTCCTATACTTAGCTCATGAGTGATTCTTACAATAGATCTCTCTAGGTACTGCCTTTCATTTAAGCAAAAGAAGGCATACTTACAGAGCATTGAGTAGCAGGTGCTCTTCTAGGTTGCTAGCAAGCAACAAGACACACATGGCCCTATCCACTCTGAGTCCCAGTAGAAGAATAGGATAGTAAACAGACAAGTAAAGAACAGTCTTCTCAATTGTATATGCTATAGAGAGACCAAGAGAAGGCATGTGTTAGAGAGCTTGTTTACATCTCAGGTGTAACAAAACACCTGAGACAATCAGTTTATAAGACAAAAAGGTTCATTTTAGCTGATGGTCTTAGAGGTTCTAGTACACATTCCAGCAGAACCAATGCAGCTGGGATCCAACTGTCCATTTCAAAGACATGTCTCAATGACCTAAGGATTTCTCACAAGGACCCATCTCCTTTGGTTTTACCTCTAATACCACTACCTTAGAAATAAGCTCTTTTTTAAAGTTAAGTTTAAATTTTATTTTAATTTTTATGTGTGTACATGAGTCCCTGTATGTGTCTCTGTGTGTCTGTTTAAATAAAATCATGTACATACAAGTGCCTGCAGATTCCAGAAGAGGGCATTAGATGCCCTGGAGTTGGAGTTAGGGGTGATTGTCAGCTACTTAACATGGGGGTTGGGAAGAGAACACTACTTCTCTTAAACAGTGAACCATCTCTTTAGGCCCCAGAACCAAGTCTTTAATAGTCATGTGCCTTTGGAAGATGTTCAAGATCCTAACACAGCAGGGAGTTATGTGGCAGTGGCCAGGGTGGGCAAGTTTTAGAAAAGGTACATGAGGAAGACCTTTGACAGCAGAGGGATCAGAACTAAATAACAAGAGAGCCGAGAACTAAATAACAAGAGGTCTATTAGTATTAAGCTTGGCCCAACTTCCATACTTTTTCAAATTATTTTATTTGCTTACTTATTTTGTATGTGTGAGGTATGTATGCTCCAGGATATTTATATCTATCTGTCTCTCTGTCTATCTATCTACCCATCCATCCATCTATCATCTATCTATCTATCTATCTATCTATGTTGGAAAGGGGAGGACTTGTGCACAATACTGCACAAGTGGAGGTCAGAAGACAACTTGAGGCAGTTGGTTCTCTTTTTCTACCTTGTGGGCTCTAGAGATCAAACTCAGATTGTCACGTTTGGTGGGTGAGTGTTTGTTTGTTTGTTTGTTTTTATAAAGACAGAATCTCACTATGTAGCCTAGACTGGCCTCAAATTTGTGATTTTTTTTTGGTCTTAGCCTCTCAATTGCTGGGGTTATAGATGTCACCACAGGTACACATTTTCCCATTGGGATGAAGATTGTGTCGTGGCTTGAGAAGCACATTCTCTGTTGTTGGTACTGAATAGGCACATGAGTGCAATAAAGCCCACTCACAGCCATATTTCCACATGGATTGTAGTATCTTGTGGTGTAACACTACACCATGTGGATCTCGTGGGTCTAACCAGAGCACCACCCCTTAGATATCTGTTAGTGGGAGTACACAGCACCTGTTTGGGGAAAGTGAAGATTTAAAATGAGGACCCAAATGGTGCTCTCCATAAATGAAATCCAATGAACAGTTCTGTCTCTCCATCACCTCCATCCTCTAACACCCTGGGGCCCTGTAGGCACTGCAGCTGCTTGTGTGGGAGTGCTGGGTGCCTAGGGGTGTGACTCCCCCTTGGTGGCTCCCTCTCACTCCTTGCTGATTCTCCTTGCTGACCTGGGCTTTGTTGTGCAGGTGTCTGGTTGAGAAGGGGGATGTGGCCTTCATGAAGCACCCCACAGTTCTACAGAACACTGATGGTAGGTAGGCACCTGTGGGAACAAACCTGGCGCTGTGGAAAGAAGCCCCACGTGTCTGTCCCGGGTGCTGCGGCTCTGAGTGGGATAGGAGACATGCGAGAAGTGGCCGAGCATCTTCCCACACAGTCCGATGGGCAGGTGGGGGCTGTGGGAAACCTTTGCAGGCCCTGCCCATGGATGGGGGAGGGGACCATCCTGGGAACGAGCAGCAGCCATCTCCACGGGCTCTCTAGCCAGGGGCACCGCAGTCACCGCAGGGTGCCCCAGATAGGCTAGCCAGAGCGCAGCTGGGGTTCCTGCTGGAACTGGGTCTCAGCAGCTTGGGGCTCTGGGCTAGCTGCTTAGGCTTGGAGGAATGGGTACCATCTGGGAGCACTGGGAAGCCCTCGGCGAGAGATTAGATGTGGCTCCTTAATCAAGGGCCAGATCCCTTGCTTCCCATGGTGGGTCCAGATGAAGAGACAGTCTATAATTCTAAGACGTGTGAAGAGTGGTGTGGATGGAATTGTACCCCGCCCCTCTGGGAGAGGAGAGGCAGATATAGTAACTGGGGAGGGGTGTGGCTAATCCTCTTGGTGTCTCATTAACATGGGGATGGCTTGGGGCTGTGTGGCCACGCCTCTACCTGAGGAGAGGTGGTACATGACTGTAACTGGAGCCAAAAACCTCCGGGGAGCATTGGCATAACGTTTCCGGTCCCTTGCAGATTCCACTGGGTCACCCAGAGTTTATGCCCATGCTCAACCCAGTGCCAGACTGCCTGTCACAGATCACTGCCCCAAAGGTGCCTGCACTGTGCTTTCCTTGCATGGAAACATCTGAGTCTCCCTTGCAGAGCAGCTCCCCAAGAGACAACTGGGGAAGTTGAGTAACTAAGTCTAGCTGACTCCAGTGGCTGGGATCCTAGCACTTTAAATTAATCTAGCAGTTTAACATCCTTCCAATCTGTTCAGACTTGATGCTAATTATCATCCTGGCCTTGAACCTGGCTGACAAAGCACACAGAAACCATGGACTATGTGATCATGTTCGACTCCCTGATTGACAGGCATTCTTTTGGTATTCCAGATTAAAGTTCTTGACAGCTATCCATGTTGGAAAATATCTTGTCTGTTTCTGTGACTTTTTTCACTTTCTTTAAAAAAAAATGTTTACTTATTTATATATTTATTTGTATGTGTGGTCATGTGAATTTATGAGCACCACATGTGTGCAAAAGCCTAAAGCCAGAAGGCATTAAATCCCCTGACACTGAAGCTGCCTGAACATGGCTAGGAACTGAACTTGGGTTCTTGGAAGAACAATGTGCTCTTAACCCCTGAACCAGATCTTCAGACCCCAGGTGGATAGTCTTAATGTTTTTGTTTTTTTTTTTAGGAATAATAAATTTATTATATATATATATATATATATATATTTTCTTTTTTAAAAAAAGATTTATTTACTTTATGTATATGAGTGCTCTATCTGCATATACACCTGAATACCAGAAGAGGGCATCAGGTCATATTATAGATGGTTGTAGTCCACTATGTAGTTGCTGGGAATTGAACTCAGGACCTCTGGAAGATCAGACAGTGCTCTTAACTGCCGAGCCATCTCTCTAGCCCCTACTTCTGTGTTTTGTTTTGTTTTGTTTTTGTTAGAGTTTCTCTGTGTAGCCCTGGCTATCTTGGAATTCACTTTGTAGACAAGGCTGGCCTTGAACTCAGAGATCTACCTGCCTTTGCCTCCTAAGTGCTGGGATTTAAATTGTGCACCACCACTGTCTGACAACAGTCTTAATTTTAACACACTCTAATTTAATGAATTTTCCTTTTTGAGTGACACTCTCAGGACTGTTATTTTAAATTTCTATTCAGTTCTGGAGAATTTAACCAAGGGTCTTGCTAGGCAAGTGCTCTACAGTGAGCTACAGCCCTGGCATTTTATTTACTTATTGATTAATTGATTGATTTTAAATTTTATATGTATGAGTGTTTTACCTGCATGTATGTGTGTATACCACATGCATGCCTGTTGCCTGTAGAGGCCAAAAGAGAGCATCGGATCCCCTGGGGTTGGAGTTGCAGACACTTGTGAGTCACTATGTGGATGCTGTGACTTAAACCCAGGTCCTCTGGTCCTTAACCTCTAAACCACTTCTCTAAACATTCATATCTATATTTTAAATTTACATGTATTTACTTAATGTTTGTATGTTCTGAGGTCAGAGGACAACTTACTGGAGTCAGTTCTCTCCCTCTATCTATTATGTGGGTCCCAAGGATCCAACTCAGGTTCTCTGTCTTGGCAGCAACTGCCTTTGTTTGTTCGTTCGTTCTTTGTTTTTTAATCCACTGAGCCATCTCACTGGCCCCAACATCATTCTCTCCCTAGGAAAGAACCCTGAGGCTTGGGCTAAGGGTCTGAAACATGAAGACTTTGAGCTGCTGTGCCCTGATGGCACCAGAAAGCCTGTGACTGAGGCTCAGAGCTGCCACCTGGACAGAGTGCCAAATCATGCTGTGTTCTCCAGGAACGATAAGGCTGACTTTATTAGAAGAATACTCATCAACCAACAGGTATGGGCACCAGTGCCTACTCCCTGTAATTCAGTGCTCAGTTCCCAGAGCTGCACTGACGCCCATGTGCGCATGCACCCAGCCTAGCTCATGCTCTTTCTCCCTAAGCAGGGGACCCTGGGCCTCCTAGTCCTGTCTCTGGTTATATCTGGTGCCCACTTGTTCTGTAGCTCTCTAGGAATCTAAGAGAATAGCCTGAGATTCACAGCCTTGAGAAAACACACAGGATCTCTTGGGCCCAGTCAATTTCCAAGAAAATGAATCCCTTCTTTCTTCTTCTGGTGCAATAAGTTGTTGGCTCAGTGGCTGAGCTAACTGTAGCAAAAAACAGAATGGTGACTTCTCTAACTCACTTGTGGGTTGATCTGAATTTGTCTTCTTAACCTGGATAGGCTGGGCACAATCTGGGATTGCTGAAAGTTAAGAAGCCAAACATCTAGACACTTTATGACCTTATTGGAATCCAACAGGAACTGATCTTATGGAGTAGCAGATGCCCAACCCAAATGATCTGGGAAACCTATACTCTCCTCTGCCTATTGCAATAGATGCCTCGTTCTTGGAAGTTCCCAAAGAAGAACCCCATGTTTTATCATATACCACCTTCATATCCCTGAAAAAAATGGTGGCCTGGTGTTCTAGTTTTCTTCTCTTTGCTGTGCTAGGACACTAACCAAAAGAAACTTGGGCTCAGAAAGGGTTTGTTTGGCTTATAGGTTTAATCTATCATTGGGGAAGCCAGGCAGGAACTCAAGTCTGGAACCTGAAGGCAGGAACTAAAGCATAGATCATGGAGGAGCACCACTTACTTGATACTCACATTGAGATGCCTTTCTTGTATAGTTCAGCCTACCTGCCGAGGGATGGTACCACCCATGATGGGCTGAGCCCTCCTATATCAAGTATTAAAAACATACCCCATAGACATGTCCATGGGCCACTCTAACAGAGGCTTTAGTTAACTGAGAAACCTAAATTAATCTTCACACCTAGGAAAACCATTGAAATAAGAGAGTCTTGACTGTGGACATCTAAGGGAGAAAGTCTCACATAAGACAAGCTGTCATGTTGGCTGCTTTGGAAATCAACATAGGGTGTCTTGCTACCAGCTCACTCCCAAGACCTTTGGCCACCAGCCTGTAGCAGAGTCTGCAGGCCCTAGCTTCCCCCAAGACCTTATGTGACTGTTGTATCCTTCTTCCTCCAAAGCATGGCAGAAAAAAACCTTTCTCTCCTTCCTTTTCATCTCCCTTTTCCTTCTGGGACCCGGAAGTCCCACCTGTACCTCTACTCAGCAATTGACTCCTGGCCTTCTTTATTGACAAATCAAGAGCCATTTGGGGAAATGATGTTAGTGACAGAACCTCCCCCTACAGGAGGATGATCCAGACAGCTGGGAAAGCGCCTGGCACTGGCTGGCTAACTGGTGACATATGGCCAGTTTTCTACTTATGTTTCTTTATATACAGCATTGCACAAGGTGATCTTACTGTCTCCATTTACAACTGAGCAAACAGAGGTTGGCTGAGGTTGGCGAAGGATTTTCCTAAGTTCACACAGCAAGGAAAAGATGAAGTCAGGTCAAACCCACAGATCATGCTTTCTGTTACTACAGTATTTCCTGAACTGTTGCTGTGTCCAGGGATTCTCCAAGGGCTGCAGCTGAGCAGTCCAGAAGCCTTTGGTTTTCTAGAAAGAGTAGACACTTCTATGCTTCCTGGCACCTTCAGTGACTGTCTGTTCCAATCCAGGAGCTCTTTGGAAACAATGGATTTGAATATAGGATGTTCCAGATGTTTGAATCCTCAGCTAAGGACCTGCTTTTCAGTGATGACACAGAATGCCTGTCTAACCTTCAGAACAAAACAACATATAAAACATACCTAGGACCACAGTATCTTACCTTGATGGACAACTTTAGAAAGTGCTTGTCCTCTGGTAAGTAGAAATGACTTCTCTGGTAAGGAGAAATAGCAGGAGGTTCAAAATCAGTGTATTTATGTTAAGAACTTGGCTGTTTCAAGTACTCAGCAGATACAAACAAGGGCATGGAGATGTAGACACTTTCTCTTTGCCTTGAAGAGTTGGAGTTACCATTGAGCTAATTCAGTTAGACAACAGTGAAAGACACCATCCAGATAATGCTAAAGTGTCTGAAGGAGACATGAAGTGTAGCAGAACTTGAAACCTCCTGGGAAATGAAGCTCTTCTCATGTGTAGCCCCATTTTTGATGGGGCTTGGGAAATGACACAAACTGTATGTCTTAGTTAGGGTTTTCCTATGTGAACAGACACCATGACCACAGCAATTCTTATAAAGGACAATATTTAATTGGGGCTGGCTTATAGGTTTAGAGGTTCAGTCCATTATCATCAAGATAGAGCGCGTCAGCATCCAGGCAGGCATGGTGCATGAGGAGCTAAGAATTCTACATTTTCATTTGAAGGCTGCTAGGAGAAGACTGACTTCCAAGATGAGAGTCTTAAAGCCCACACTCACAGTGACACACTTCCTCCAACAAGGCCACACCTACTTCAACAAGGCCACACCTCCTAATAATGCCATTCCCTGGGCCAAGTATATTCAAACCACCACACTGTATATATCACCTATGAAAGACTGATTTTTGAAGGGTTTATATAAAATATACAAACATTAGTAAAAACAAATACATCGTGGTTAGCCCTGTAGAAATCTTGGGATACATATTTTAGATGGCATAGATGTCTCAAATAGAAAGAAATTGGGGAAATAAAATTAAAACTGAGATAACAGAACCATTGGGCATATGCCTGACTTTGTAGCATTATATTGTGTGTTAGGGATAATGAGAACAGGAAGGAAGGACAGGTACTTAAGGGTAGACAGACATGGTAGGACAGAATGGTCAATGAGGTTCTTAACTCATCTCAATCATGGCTTGCTTATAGAAGACAGGAGTGTTTCCAACACACTTTCTAGAAATTCACTTCAAAGATCACAGGATATCAGAGCAGAGAGGAGAGTGGCAAGCGCTGGTAGGGTCTGATGTTCTTCCCCTTGTGTTTTAATTTACAGAACTGCTGGATGCCTGCACATTTCACAAATATTAAACACCATTCAGCTGGAAGGTAACCCAGGACTGGGGACCCAACTGCTTGTTTCCGTATGGGCTTGTGCTGACATCTCTATAACTCAGTGTCATAATTGAAACAAAAAATGAATAAAAGTATCTTCCCAGAAAGCTTCACTGAATGTTCTCAGATTTGGAGGTAATAAGACTTTTTATATTAAAATCGTGACTCTGAGTTTAATATCTACTAAAAATTATATCTTATAACTGATGAGCTGGGTAAAGGTAAAAAACCTAGGTTTGAGCTTTGGGACCCACACAGTGAAAAGAACGGCTTCCCACAAGTTGTCCTCTGACCTCCACATGGACACAGTGACACGAGTGTGCCACCATGCACATACATCCACAAATAAATAAGTGTAAAAATAAACCTGTGGGGAGATGGCCCATTGGGTTAACGCTTAGTTTAAAATTTGGATCCCCAACATTCATATGAAAACTGACCATGGCTGCATGCTTCTGAAGCTTGAACCTTGAACGCAGAGCTGGTGGAATTCAGCTGGTCACCTGGCTGAGCTGCAACAGTGAACCTCAGGCTCCTCAATAGAGTCACTCTCAAAAAATAAAGGGGGGAGTGATGGAAAAAGATACCAGGTGTCAAACTACAGCCTCTATGTGCTCACACATGCAAGTATGCTTACATCTCACACACACACACACACACACACACACACACACACACACTTTAAAAACAAAGTACTCCTAAAATAATTCTACCAAGTTAGTTTAACTTATCTCCTATAATCTGATTATTTTTCACAAGAGACAACTAACTCAATTATAATTTGAGCAAAAAAAAATCTGTCTAAATTCCATCCAAGCAATAATACAAGGTAAGACACTACACACACACACGCACACACACACACACATTGCATCAATGTTCAAAAGAAATGACTCACATAATAACAAGAAAGGACAAGGAACGATTCTGTGTATTTTTTATTCTGTGTATTATTATTATGGGGTCTGGGAGATGGTTCCATTGGGAGAGATCTTGCTGAACAAGCATAAGAGCCTGGGTTTGGATCCCCAGCACCCATGTAAAAGACTAGGGATAGCAATGTGCACTTGTAATCCTAAGGCTGGGAAACAAAGATGGGAGGATCCCCAGGGCTGGCTGGTTGGCCAGGCTAGCTGAATCAGTGAGCTTCTCATATATATGCACATGCACTCCAACTTGTAGGAATACAATAAAACAAATTATGTTTTGACATTTGAAATTAACGCCAAAGACAAAGTCTTAGTTAATGTTTCCTGAAAAATATCAAAATTACTGCAAATGGTGTATCTTACTGCTAGTGCAGTCCGCTTTCTGAAAGTGTGACAAGTTCCTTATCAGAGATTTCACAGTTGCTAGTCAGGACCAGGATGCCAGCTTGTGAGCCTCTTAGCAAGTGTGGATTCAGAGCCAAGATAATGTTGTTAAAAGTCAGACTCACGAGGGTGAGTGATAGAGTGCCTGGGGCAGGGCGTACCCTCCTTCCACAAACAGCTAAAAATCTGGGGGAAAGTTTGTATGAAACAGTACAAGTCTCTTTGTAGACATTGAACAATAACAGTGAAGGAACAGTGTCCACAGAGGAAGGGAAAGAAGAGGTGAGAAGTTGATGATGGGCCTTCTGCCAGTCTGAAGTTTCTAGAAACAGATAGAAATCAAAGGTCAATATGACTGGGATAAAGTGCCAGAAAGGATGGAACTTTGCTGGGAAACTCTCCAGGATCCTCATTCCAGGGTCCTTGATGTACCTGCACCCTTGAGAGGGGGAAGAGGGTGACAGAGAGACTTAAACACAAAACGGCTGCCAGGGCTTGAAGTCATCAATCATGCAAGCTTCTAACAAGCAGAGCGAAGAGCCCTCGCTCAACACGAAGGCTTTCACTAGGGGATGTACCTTGGATGTGGGGTTAAATGGCCATGGAGTGGGGGAGACAGATGGCTTAGCAGTCGATGCTCTTGCAGAGGATTTGAGTTCAGTTCTCAGACCCCACTTTAGGCAGCTTACAAGCACCTGTAATTCTAGTTCCAGGGGATCCAATAACTCTAGCCTCTGCAGGTCCCTGCACACATGTGGTGAACATAAATTCACAGAGGCACAGGCACATACACATAAATTAAAAACTAAATATTTTAAATGGCCATTGATTAAAGGTTACTCCTTCTAGTCTCCAGTGGAGCTAGCACTAGCCTCAAAGGCCCCCACTGGTCTGTGGGCTTCTTAACTACCCTCCAACATAAACTCCAATACCATGAGAACAAGGCAATGAAATTTAAGTACTTGCCAAGGCAACTCACATAGTTGCATCTTAACTAAAAACATTTTCAGATATGCAAAGAAGCATCAAACTATTACAAAGTCAGGAGCAAGGTCTACCAATAAAAGCACATTTAAAAAGCAGAGATGAGGGAATTCGAACAATAACTTTTTTTTAAAAATTTAACTAAAAAAAAAAAAAGATGTGTCATGTGTGTGACTGGGTGTGGGTTTGCACATGTGAATGCAGTGCCCACTGAGGCTGGAAGAGCAGCAGATCCCCTGGACCTGGAGTGCAGGCAGTTGTGAGCTTCAGAAGCGGGTGCTGGGAACGGAAGCTGGGTTCTTTGCTAGAGCAGTTCCTGATGAGCCACTGCCCCAGCCCCACCTTGTCTTGTTAGACAAACCAATGGGGGAATTTCTGCCTGGTGCTGGAAATCTAGCCAGTTACACACAAGGCTAGGGAGGTCCTGGATCTCAGAGAACCTACTACAGCCACTTTAACTAGACCAGTGCAATTCCTAACTACATTCTAAAGAATTCTCCACATACCCACCCATATAAAGTTCCTCCTCCCCATCAAAGAAGCTTCCCTCTGCCGTGGATAGAGACCATTGCAGAAAACAACAACTGGTCAACCTGAAAGGAACAACTGACTGTGAGGAGCCCATCCCCAGTTGATATAGTTACAACATAACCCCCACAGGCAAGACTCAGGGAACATTGAAGAAGAGAGGGCAAAAGATTGTAAGAGTCAGCAAACCAGCAAGCATCGTATCTTTGAGACTGTATCTTCCATATGTGTCTTCTCTATATGACAGGGAAGCTGTACTCGTAAAATGTCAACATTTATGGTTGCCTGAGCAGGACCAGAACCAGACAACACTAGATGGCACATTAACGTTGGTGGTGGAAATCTGGGACTCTGCTCCTAGATAAAGAGCTACAGGCAATTAATGGCTGCTGAGAGAAGAATTATCTTTCTAGAGAGATGAGTCCCCTAACTGGTTCTCCAATACCAGTGACCAGCCCTAAAAACATATATATGAGCAACATTAAATGAACTCAGCAGGTGGGACTTATATGTTTGTTTGTTTGTTTGTTTCTGAGACAGGGTTTCTCTATGTAGCCCTGGCTGTCCTGGAACTCACTCTGTAGACCAGGCTGGCCTCGAACTCAGAAATCCACCTGCCTCTGCCTCCTGAGTGCTGGGATTAAAGGCATGCTCCACCACTGCCCGGACCGGCCAGGCACTTTTATGTCTACACACACACACACACACACACACACACACACACACACACACACATTAATTTAAGAGGCCATGAGAAGAATCTGGGATTGGAGAAGGTTAGAGGGAGAAGCTATATAAATCAATACAAATGTAAAAAAAGAAAGGGAATTTGTTTATTTCAGTTTTGAGGCTACACATCCAGGAGGTGATACCTTCATCAGCATGGTTCCAGGTACCGATCTGGCACTGCTCTCCAGACAACTCCAGAAAGAATTGTTATAAACACATCTGAGACTCTAAAGGAAACGATGACTATAACGAAGGGAATAAAAAGTATAAGACAAGAAAGAGCCAGTGGGGTTGGAGAGACAGAGCAGCAGTTAAGAGTGCTTGCTGTTCAGTCATGAGACTCAGCTTTCAATCCCAGCACCCACACAGAGTCACTCACAATGGATGCCACTCCAGTTCTGTGGGATCCAGCACCCTCTTCTGACCTTGACAGGCACCACACTCATACACACACACCCACACACACACTCATTCAAACACACAGATACATTAAAAATCTATAATCCAGATATAAGAGAAAACATACGGTATTTGTCTGAGTTTAGTTTAACCTAATACTTTCCAGTTTCATCTGTTTTCCTATAAATGCTTCTAGAAGCTCTTGAAAATGTGTATGTGTGTTTTGCCAGCATGTATGTCTGTGCACCACATACATGCCTGGGACCTGCAGAAACCAGAAGAGGATAATGGATAGCCTGGGACTGGAGTTACAGATGGTTGTGAGCCACCGTGTGGGTGCTGGGAATCGAACCTGAGTCCCCTGGAAGGGCAGCCAGTGCTCTTAACTGCTACAAAGACATCTCTCCAGTCCCCTCTAGTAGTGTTTTATATTCAAATTCATTCTGATCTCCTTGCTTCCAAGTTGGCAGTTTTAACTTCATACATTACGGTGAAGATTCCTGGGCCAGAAATTCACAAATTGGAGCATCTTCAGCTTTGAGAAGCTCCAGCCAAAGCCATGGTTTAGTCTGATTCAGAGCACTGGAAGGAAACATGACTTCAAGACAGAATCCTCCAAAAGTTCTCCCAACTTCTGAGCTCCAGTCTCAAGGTTCTTCTCTAGCCAACAAGTCACGAGGTTTTCTTTTCCACATCATTCATCTATCAGAGCTGATGTAAACATTGGAGAACTATGGAACAGACCCTTCCCCAGCCTTGAATTCAATCCCCAGAGAGGAGCAGGAAGGTCTCAGGCTATGCTGCCTAGTTCTAGGTCAACTTGACACAAGCTAGAATCATTTGGGAAGAGGAAACCTGAATTGAGAAAATGCTCCCACTAAATTGACTTGGGGGCAAGCCTGTAGTACATTGTTTTGACTTATGACTCATGTGGGAGGGCCCAGTTCCCTGTGGGTGGTGCCATCTCTGGGCTGGTGGATCCTGGGTGCTATAAGAAAGCAAGACAAACAGGCCATGACGAGCAAGCCAGTAAGCATCATTCCTCCATGGTCTCTGCTTCAGTTCCTGCCTCCATGTTCCTGCCTTGAGTTTCTGCCTTACTTCCTTTAATGATGGATTGTGATATAGAAATGTAAGTGGCATAAACCTCTTCCCTCCCAAGTTGCTCTTAGTCATTGTGTCTTACTTATCACAGCAATAGAAACCCTAACTAAGACAGGCTCAGGTAGTTTCTGGGGCAGAGGACTTATTCCTTCTGGGTCTTATGCCATCTCCCTAAAGACTGCCCCAAGGAAGCCACAGGCACACCAATCCTTTATGCTATGGGTTCTGGAAGATTCTCCTTCAGAGTTTCGCTTGCTACAAAATCTCCAGTCTATTAACCAAAGCCTTAGACAATATTGACTCTAGTGACCTTCAGTTTCTGCTACCATTTGCTCCACCAGGAAAGCCAACCTTGCAGGCCTAAGTGACAGAGAGCTAGGGCAAGATCTTGAGGTTTGGGTCCACTGATGTCTTTTACTTTCACTGGGAACCACTGTCAAGTCTGCAACTTCTCCCAAACCTAAGATCTTGGCAAAAGCAGCAGAGATTTTTGACATATTGAATATTAACTGATGGACCCTATCAAGGATGTCTAAAATCTAGAGACTCACCTTTGTCATACACACACACACACACACACACACACACCTTGGTATATAGCTTCTGTGCATCTGTACCTCCAGTTCAGTGGGTCTTCTGAGATCTCTCCCTTCCTTCCTCACGGAGGAGAAAGGGAATAGAAGCCTTGTTAGTTCATTTTAGGTGCTAACCTGAGAGGCTGGTAAGTTTTGTTAAATTATATATACAGAGAAGTTATGTAGTGATTAAAGATTTGTCCACGAGTAACATTTCTGACAACTAAAAAAGATAAGGCCATTCGGTTGAAGAAACCAACAGTTGACACCAACGGCTTGTAAGTCTGGGAATTTGTACAGGTCAGAGGCTTAATTTGAACAAGCTGGGAAGGAAGGTGGACTTCGGTCCTCTTTTTCCATGGAGTAGGGACATTAAACAATGGCATGACTGTGGGGACAACAGAGGGGCCAGTGTTCTGTTTGCCTTGGCCCTGGGAGCCTTGGACTCTGCTCAGTTTATTTGGTCACCTGCCTGTGAGTCCACCTGATAGTCTGAGTCTTAACTTCCCTTGATGAAAGGGAAGAATTAAATTCTGAAATAAACTTGAGAGAAAACCTGAGAGGCACTTTCCAGGAACAAGACAAAGGGGACATCTCGGGACACCAGTCCAGTGTCTAGGCTCCCGTGTCCTTGCCCTACTGGGCAGTGGACAAGCTATATCCACTGCTTGGCCCCAGTTTCTTCTCCTTCTTCTTCTTCTCCTTCTTCTCCTTCTCCGTCTCCGTCTCCTCCTCCTCCTCCTCCTCCTCCTCCTCCTCCTCCTCCTCCTCCTCCTTCTTATTCTTCTTCTTCTTCATGAAATGAGGTTGTTATACTAGATACTCTCTCTCTACCAGTGTCTTGCTGATGGGCCCAGTAGTAATGGAGGCAATCGTGATTGTTACCTGTCAGATCAGGGCCAGCATCTCAGTAGCAAGGTCAGTAACTGTCATAACAAGGGAGAGATTTGC
>JADRCH010000097.1:7126583-7174462 GCA_019843965.1 Rhynchomys soricoides | reverse complement strand
GGTAGGCATTACTAACCTCTCCAGCTGGCTAGGGTAGGCATTACTAATCCTCCCAGTGGATGAGGAGCAGCCACACAAGTCGCTTAACTAACTTGCTTAGCTCACTGTCTAACCTACAGGTCTTCATTTACAGAAGGGAATGATCAAGTCACTTAAGTCGCAGGAGACTTAACGGTACTTTGAGCAGAGAGGACCACAATGTGACCTCTTGTCTCTGTCTGTGTTTCCTGCTAGGACTTCCTGCAGTGTTTGACTAGTTCCTCTTCTATCAGGATGGCATCCGTGAAGGCCTTCTACAAATTAGGAGCCAACTCTACTTCTGCAAGGCCAACCTCTCGATTTGAGAATCTCCCTGTGTTTGAAATGCCACACTCTTTGCCATCGAGTTCTCCGGCCTACTTTATAGTTCTCAGAATTCCCTGCCTTCCTTTCCAGGCCAAAGCTTCCTACTTTGTCCCTCAGAAAGGGATTCCTGGAACAGGGGACGGAAGAAGTTTCTGTGACTGATGTTACATTGTCCCTGCTTTGCATTTCCTCCCCAAACCTGCCATACTGTGGGACATTAAACCGTGGTCCTGGACTCTAACCTCACCTTTTGCAGGTCTGTCCAGATGTCCGATAAACAGCATGCTAGAGAAGACCTCCATTCCTTCGAAGTCCCACTTTGGTCAGGGACTTTTGTTCCTTTACACATGAGACTTCACAGAGTCCACTCAATTCCGGGGTCAGTGACCTCTCTAGGTGTTGGCTTTTGGGTTAGGTAGAGACAGGCTGGGTTGAACATTGTACTGGACTAGGAAAGGAACCTCTTAGCAGCTCCTCGATTGCAGAATGGAAGTCTCGGGCATTCACACACAGCCCTGGCCTCTCCCAGTTCACCACAGCAGGATGACTTATGTGGGTAGAAAGGACTCGCAGCTTTGTTTCATTGGAAAGTTCTGAGAGTCTCTGCTCTGCTCTTCATTCTGTAGCCTCTGTTCTTCACAGTCCTCTATGTACTGTGGAGAAAATGAGTCTTCATCTCCCTCTTCCTTTCCCCTCTCCCTCTCTTGTCCTTTTACGGGAAATAAACGAACAACAATAAAAAATAGATCCATTCCCTTTCCTCTCCTCGAGTGGCTAGGGCTGAAGATCATGAGAGCCTGAGGCTGTGAAGGCACCTGGAGGATAAGGAGAATACAGATGCACAGAAGCAGAGGGAAAGGCAAGTGAGATGGGGGGATGGGAGGACCTGGTTCTCACTGATAGGAAGGGGAAGGAGACAACTACACTGTGGGTTCAATTGCACTGAGCTCTCACTGTAACGATGGAGAGAAGAAAACTAGAATGCATGCTGTGGTTTAACTGGGGCTAGTCAATCAGTGTGAACTCATGGTTGTCAGAAAGGAAGACAGAAAAAGTGAGAAGGCACACACACACACACACACACACAGAAGGGATGCAAAATAGGTACAGCTATGTGTGTGCGCATACACGCATGTGCACACTTCTGAACACCATTCTCCACTACAAGGCTAAGTAAGTGTCCATTGAGTTTTTGGTTCCAGAAACACAAACCCCAGAGATGGTGCAGAGAAAACACAAGGTGGACTTGATTGATGGGGCTTTAGAGTATACAGCCGCTCCAGGCGACAGTGAGGTAAAAATGAGAAAACGAGGGTCCGAGGCTGGGTAAGGATGGCGGGATGGCTTGGTGGGCAAATGCACTTGTCGCTAAACCTGATCTTAGCTCAGCCCCAGGAATTCACATGGTCCTCTGACCTCCACACACTGCCATGGCACACAGGGGCTCACAAACATACACATGCAGGAACAAAATGAATAAGT
The DNA here is from genome assembly GCA_019843965.1 of Rhynchomys soricoides. NCBI lineage: Eukaryota > Metazoa > Chordata > Mammalia > Rodentia > Muridae > Rhynchomys > Rhynchomys soricoides. The sequence continues at coordinate 7,172,635 of JADRCH010000097.1, read as the reverse complement.
AAGTATAAACAAAGCAAATATCTTTGAAAGACAAATAAAGTGAATAATGATGTTCTGGATTATAATCTACAGCATAAAATCGGAACCCATGAGTCCACACTGATCTAAATGATAAATATATGAAGAAGAGAAGGCCTTTCCTTGCCTGAGGATGTTAATCAATAAATCTAGAGGGAATGAGAGGATCACAGTATCAACGCTTGGTAATCGGTGCAATACCAATTCATTCTGACAAGAATCACTACTGACCAACTAAGCCCAGTGGGCAAAAGTCTTACTAGGAGAAAAATATGAAATAGTCTCTAAGTATCTCTTTGCCACTTCTTACTAATTGAAAATGGGAAAAACAGGGCTTGGGGGTGGTAAAACCTACCAGATATCATCACTAAGAAACAGTTAACTGCACAAGGCAACAAGTCACCATGGCAGCCTATGTCATGTGATACAATGTCACCTCTTCAAGGTTGCTGCCAAAATCAGGAAATCAAAGTCTCATGATGAGGTAATCTCAGAAAAACCCAGGTCTCCCCAGAATAGCTGTCAAATACAAAGAGCACACTAAATCCCACCATCGTGATAGAGCTCAGCCAAATCTGGAACACTGGAGATTCCACAAGACAAAGATCTGGTTTCTTTAACAAGTAAACAGCATAAAATGCAGGTGATCACTTTAGAGCAAAAGGGACTCTGGGATAGACCCCACATAGCATGTAGATCTCAATGGACCCCATGTAGCATGTAGATCTCATTTAGGATCTACTTGGAGCTCCTAGTTTCATTGATTTTATACCAGCATAGAAATTTGTAGATTGACTGAGTAGGAAGGGGGCTGATGACTATTCAGCAACTAAGAGACCTTCCCTTCATGTCCAACGACCTGAGTCCACTCTCAAGTTCCACAGTGAAAGGAGAGGAACAACTCTGAAAGTTGTCCCTCTGACCTCCATACTTGGAAGCGAGCGCATGTACACACACGCAGACACAAGTAACAAAGAAATAATAAAGTAATGTTGGACAGTAGCAAATAGATGGTAATATAGAATCATTACTGACTTCTATAGATGTGTCAGTAGTGTTGTGTAAAAATTCCTAAGTGTTAAAGATATATCGCATACTGGGGAAAATAAGAGAATTTTCACTTCAGATAAAAAAGGGAGGGAGGGTGAAATGAAATAGACAAAATACTAAACATTGTTGAAACTGGGGGTTATCTGTGGGCGTTTGCTATGTTACTGACTCTACTTTTGTGGATGTTTGAAAACTCTCATATGAAGGAAGGAAAAGTATCTGAAAGGGACTTCAAACCACAGAATTAAAATCCAAAGTTTATTTTCCTTCTTAGTGTAGGAAATTGGGGTGAGAATAGAGACTATCCATTGCGGTGGTGTGTACCCTTAAGAACAAGCTTGAGTGAGCCAAACAAGGACAAGAACAAGAGACATGCTCAGATGGATGAGGGAAATCCCACAAGGCCTCGACCTTATACAAAGAGCCACAGACTCTAAGAAATGCTAAGAGCAGGAGAAGCAGGAGAAACAGCCTTCCCTGGGGAAGAGCACACCGATTGGTTATTAAATACCAAATGTTCAGCCAGCTCTGAAGACATACACATGTGTTTAGGAATATATGTGAATACACAGGTATGTATGTAACAACAATCAATGAAAAAAAAGATGCCATGAATTTGAAAGGAAGCAAGCAAGGGTGTATTTGAAGATTTGGAGAGAGGGAAGAGGAGGGTGGAATGATGTAATTATAATCTCAGAAAGTATGCAAAATATTTTTTTTTAAGAAAGAGTGTCGTTGACTGTGTCATTTTTGTTCACTGCCATTAGTCCAAGATCACTCAAAAAAAAAAAATCCCACACTTATGTAATTATATGCACAATCAACACCCGAATTCACTGATCTGTTGGTTAAATCTTGGTGCAGGGTCGGGCAAGGAGGTCAGAAAAAACTAAATGCAATCTATTCTTATCTTGTCTGCCTTGCTTTGCACAGCCAGAAAACTCATTGAGACTTTTGTATTTGTATGTGACCTGTGAAAACATAGTCATTTTATATCAAAGACATGCAAACATTTCTTGTACTAGAATCTATAAATCATTTTTAAAGTAATCTCTTTTATTTATTCTTTGACAATCCCATACATGTATACAATGTATCTTGATCATATCAACCCCCAGCTCCCCTCTTCTGCTCCCCTGCACACACCCCCCCCAACATATCCTCACCTTCACCTTCATGTCGTCTATTGTTGTTATTATTATTACTGTTATTTTGTAACACATTGAGCCTAACTAGTGCTGGCTTTTGGAAAGTTGGCTGATGCTGTTGGCTTGATCTCATGCAAGTGGCACACAGATAACCCACAGTTTTGGTGAGTGCATGAGTCCAGGGGCCGTGTCATGTCCAGAAGGCAGTGTTTCACAGCGCCCCCTCCAATGGTTGGCTACTACGGTCTATCCTGTTTTGCCATTTTCCCTAAGCCTTGGGGGAAGGATTGATATAAAGGTCTCATTTAGGGCTGACCACTCAACAGTCCCACACTCTCAGCACTTGAACCAGTTGTGAGTCTGTGCATCGACTCAGTGCACCAAGGGGCTTTTCTGGCCAAGGGAGAGAACAGCGCTAACCTTTGGGGTTAACCATCACTGTTTAGAAGACAGTGCTTTGCTTTTTAATTTTTTAAAATTGTATTTATTCATTCATTCATCCATTCAGTGTGTGTGTGTGTGTGTGTGTGTGTGTGTGTGTGTGTGTGTGTGAATGTGCATTCTAAGTCTTGCTTGTGATGCTCAGGGGGCAGCTTGTAGGAGATGGTTCTCTCCTTCCACCAGTTGTGTCCTGGGGAATCAAACTCATGTTGTCAGGTTTGGCAGCAAGCACCTTTGATTGATGAGCCATCTCACAGGCCTTATAATGTAGTTTGACATGTTCATTTAGGAAAACAGAGGTAGTCCATGCTCCACTATAATCTATAAACTTCTGAACTTTTGACCAAGTTTATAACATGAAGTATGAGTTTCCTTTGGTGGAGGCTTCAATCCAGTCTGAAGGTAGCTGGTCACCACCATAACCTTAGTGGTACCATTACACTAGAGGCACCTCTTGCCTAGTAGGTCAATATTGGGGCATTCAGGTTCACTGCTAGGTAATACACACCAATGACTTTTCTTCCCCCAGTGGCCTGCGTATCACCCTCCGGCACTATGAGAGCCAGCCAGTAGGAAGAAAGTTTTCGGGCCAATCCCAGCTTGATTTCTCTCCGTCCTGAAACTCAAATATTTTCATCAGTAAGGTCTTAGCCCCTAGTTATAGTGCACCACCCAAAGCAATGGCAGTGGCCCATGCTGGAAAGAAGCATTGTCCACAGAAGCAGGGTGCCTGTATCCAAACCCCTTTTTAAAAAGTTATACGTTTTCAGTTGGGTTACAAAATAGTGGTTCTGCATAGGTTTCCCACACATCATTAGTTTTAGTTGCCCATCACTTCCTCCTGGCTCCTGTTCTCACACCCCATCCCTGATTAAACCTCCAACTCCCAGTATGCCCCACCCCCGTCTACAGACCAGTTTGGAGAGAAGTGAGCCTTTCCTAATCCTGGCTCTAACGCTGCACATTCAGGGTTTAGTTTTCCCACCTACTTCGAGTTTATTTTCCTCAGTAATATTCAATCATTCAGTGCAGGGCAATCCAGATGTCTTTCTTCATTCCCATTTGTTTGGTAGAATTCTTTAGTTTTTAGACTTTGTATATAGAAATGAGTTGGATTTATACAAAGTACCTTATATTCTGATGTTTCTTAGCCAATTTATCCTATAATGCAAAATAAATTTATTTAGAATTTTATACATATGCATTTAAGCAATCTGTAAAAATAATAATTTTTGTTTGTTTGTTTCTTCTTCTCCGTCATTTTACTTCCTACATCTTTTTCTTTGCCTAGAGGTCTGGCTCAGACCTGCCATTAATATGTTCAGTGGAGGTAATAACAATAGTGCTTTAGTATTGTTCTTGCTCTCGAAGAGAATTCTTTCACATCGAATTCCACCACAAAGCAGGATATCTGTAGATCTCTATTAAATACCCTTCATCAAATCGAGGAGAAAGTTTGCTAAGAATCTTCATTATGTATGGATGTTAAGCTATATCAAATGATGCTCTGATAGTGATGGATGTGGTTATTAATTTCATCCACTATTATACAGAGTTATTCAATTACATTGATGCTTCAAAAGATAATTTGCATTCCTGGATGAATCAAATTGAGTAGCTGTTTATTCTCTTTATTGTATTTTAGTGGATCTGCTTAGTGACTTTATTTTTTTTTAAAAGATGTTCCTAAATGGGCCAGGCTGGCCTGGTACTCATTTCGTAGACAAGGTTAAGGTGAGTCGTAGGTTTACTGGTGTGTGTCCAAGTCCACCTTTATGCAGTGCTAGGGATCAAATCCAGGGCCTTGGACACACTAGGAGAGCACTCTCTACAAATCAACCTCTTCCCAGCCCCACTTGTGAATTTTTTTGCATAGGATTTTTGCATCTATGTTCTCTGAAGATATCATGTGTGTGTCATGATATACTTATTGATTTTTTTCCCTTTCAAAGCATACATTCTGTCCTCAAAACATTAGTCCAGACTTTCCTTGACTTAGTTCCCAGGAAGAGTGTGTAATATTGTTGTGGTTTTTCTTAAATGTTGGATGGAATTAGTCCCACCTGGCCATGGACTATTACTGTTTATGAGAATGCTATTATTGTGTGTGCTTGGCTGTGAAATAAAAACCTTCCATTGTCCTAGGACATCTGAGAGGGAGGGTAGGCAGAGGGAGGAAGAGACAGGGAAACAGTGCCACATGTCACATCTGAATGCCAGTTTCCCACGAGGCCCTGCCCCAGTTTCCACCTGCCTCACATACTCTCTGTGACCCAGCAGGCTGGCAGTGACAGGCCTTGTGGGTTTTAGTCTCAGGCTTCCAGGTTACTCCCTCCCCAAGACTACTGAGACTGAGATTTCAGAGAAGAAAGGCTCTGGCAGAGGCAGAGGACACTGCATGGGGCGGGGGAGGGAAGGGAGAGGGGAATGCTTGAAGCAGACAGAGGCTCTTTGTTTGCTCAGTTTCTATGAAAATTGGGCAACATTTGTAAACAGCAAATATTGGTTCAGAGGCCCACTGCCTTCCTGCCCACCCCATTCCGGGCAGCATCCCAAAGGCCCCGCACGTACACACAAGTTCAATTGTTTCTACCAGAAAGCCAGCTCTGTTGTTGAAATGTAAGGTTCTACTCTCTTTGTGGTACGTGATTGGAGCTACCTGTAGGTTGGTATGAAACAAGAAGCCCCCTTTAACTCCTCTCTCAGCTTCTCCCCCTCCCATCTGCCCCCTCTTCTCCTCTTGTTCTCTTTCTAAATAGAGAGATGGAATATTAAGCACCCGTGGTCTGAAGAAGGCTAACATTAGGAGTTCTGAGTTCTACTCTCAAAGCTTGTGAACAAGGAGCCCTCGTGTTAACTGTACAGGCCCGGAAGCACAGAAGCTGACTTCATCTGCAGGTCAACACCACACACTCTTGCCCCAGAACAAAGCCTGAAACGTGCAAGGGGCTAAAACCATGCTTCCTCCCAACAGGGCATAATCTAGGCAGCCCTCTCTGAAGTTCTATAGCCGGGCACTCATTCCTCTCCCAGGCTGACCAGGTCCTCATATGGCAGAATTGGCAGTAGAGGTGGGTGGGGTGGGGGGATGTGGGGAAAAGGTAGGGCTGGGGGCCATCCATGCCTGTAACCTTCTCAGTGTAACCGAAGATGAGCCTTCTTGGCCTCCGTAAGTCCTGCTTTGCTGGAAAAAGCTGTATCCCTGGTTGACAAGTTCACATACGACCAGTGTGTCTGATTTTGTATGCAGGCGTTGCTGCTGACTTTTGGCAGGGTAGTGTCCCTTCAGGCTTTCTCACATCTAGGTGGAGATTCTTAAACACCAATACTGAGGCTGTAGTGAGACATCAGTGAAGCCCCGATGAAAGTCTCAGCCATTGTTGAGGTGCTCAAGGGAACAATGAGCATTCAGAGGGTCTCTGGTATAGAATCAAACACACAAGTGAAGACACAGACACAGATGTCTGGAGCCACCAAGAACACAGAGCACTGTAATGCCAACCTCCCATCCCGACACACGGACACACATAGGCCCGGGCAGCCAATATAACCAGGGTTGTATCCACATGTACCCCAAAAGTAGCTTCTGTTCTGCCTACCCTCTGAAGGATGGCAGACACAGGGCTTCTCCTGCTTAAGAACCAATGGCCTGGGCTGGGCAGTGGTGGCGCACACCTTTAATCCCAGCACTTGGGAAGCAGAGACAGGCGGATTTCTGAGTTTGAGGCCAGTGTGATCTACAGAGTGAGTTCCAGGACAGCCAGGGCTACACAGAGAAACCCTGTCTCGAAAAACAGAACAAAACAAGAACCAATGGCCTGGACCTCTCTACCAGGTATGTGTGGATGACATGGTCGCTTTGGATACGGATGTCAAACTGGAACTTTCTCCATGGGCTGTGTACCTCTCTGGGATTGGACTCAGGGGATCCTTCTGAAGCAGGACCTTGAGCTGGCTGGTCTGGTGAGGACCCAGTGAGACCAGACACTTTGCTGAGGCAAGGCTGTAAGCCAGTGGCTGGAGGAGTAACTTGAGGTAGGTTCATTATAGGTTCGTAGGAGAGGATGAGGCAGGGGGAGCTGCTCTCTATTCTTCAATGCCCTCCTCTTAACTTTCCTGAGTTTGTGTTATATGTTTAACACCTCATAATCCCCCTTCCTGCTTCCTGGCAGCCTCTGCAAGCTCACTGCAGGGCCTAGCCAAGGCATCAGCTACAAGTGATTGCTCTGCTGGCTGTCTCCTGCCTCCAGATGCCAAATGCGTCCAGACTACATCCTAACACCTGCTGTGGGGTGGCAGTGGGAATATAACCTCCCTGCCTGAGGACCCAGGAGAGGGTCAGGGGACAAAGCATTCATTAGTGACGTACGTGTTGCCCCGTGTCCCTGCTAAAACCCCTACTAACCCAGTGGTCTCCAAAGTGCTCCTTTCTCTGGGAAACCATCTGTTGGAATGGTCTAGTGATACTTCCTGCTATTGCAAAAGATCAGCCAACCAGCACTTGTGCTTAGCTTGTGGGTTGACCCTGTTTCCTCACCTAGGTCCATAGGTCAGACAGGAACATGTGGTATGGAGTCTCTGAGGTACCTGAGGGAAGATGGGGATCCTCTCAGCTAATGATTGGCAAAGGAAAGGGGTTCTGGATGCTTGCAACACCCTGTCCCTGTCCTTTGTTTTTTGACAGTTTTGTTTCCATGTCTAAGGTTTTCATATGTCCAGTTACATGCATGTGTTAGGTTAGAACATTTGACCTTTGAGCGGAGATGGCTTAGCAGGCAAACGGGTTTCAATCTGACAACTTGAATTTGATCTCTGGAACCTCCACAGTGGAAGGACAGAACTGACTCCTGAAAGTTGTCCTTTGACCTTCACTATGACATATGACATATGTGTGCTTGTGCTTGAACATACACACATGTGACAAGGAAACTGATTACATCCAGTAACACACGGTTGTTGAAAACCCTAAATTCTCTTGATGATTCTGAAATCTGGATTTATGTTTTGCCTCTAATGCCTTGACTTTTCCCTGAGTGTATATCAAGCCCTGGGATAGTATACTTGGTAATGTACCCAGAGGGACATTTTCAAATGCCTATTTTGTTTTTTACTTCACCGTTTCAGAATTTTCCAGTCCATGTACAGGACTGAAATGCACAACTATAGTTACAGTTGGAACGGGACTTATGGAGGGTACAATCGGAATGTTTTTGTGATGAACCCATTCAAAGCAGTTTGATGACTACTTAATCAGAGGAGAATCAGGGTGGTCAGGAAGCATGCTCGAAGCCAACCATCAGACTAGCATGGGAACCCTAATGGAGGAGTTAGAGAAAGGACTGAAGGAGCTGAAGGGGTTGGCAACCCCATAGGAAGAACAACAGTGTCAACCAACCAGACCCCCCACCCCCACCCCGAGCTACCAGGGACTAAACCACCAACCAAAGAGTACACATGGAGCGACCATGGCTCCAGCCACATATGTAGTAGAGGATGGCCTTATCTGGCATCAATGGGAGGGGAGGCCCCTGGTCCTGTGAAGGCACCGATACCCCAGCATAGGGGAATGCTAGGGCGGTGAGGCAGGAGTGGGTAGATGGGTGGAGGAGTGCCCCGCACAGAAGCAGGGGGATGGGGGAGGGGATAGGAGGGTTGCGGAGGGGAAACAGGGAAGGGGGATAACATTTGAAATGTAAATAAATAAAGTAACTAAAAAAAAAAAAAAAATAGAAAGAAAGAAGAAAAAAAGTAGGAAGCATCCTCCAGGCAGCTCTTTATGCTTACACTGGCCCTTTGTTCTGAGCCTCCCAGTTTGACCACTTCCTGGCAGTGGGAGAGAGTTTCTTGCCCTTGTGACTGTTCCTAGCCTGGATTGTCTCACAATCAGCTCAAGGACAGGACACTTTCAGCTCCAGAGCAGGCTAGGCCTGCAGGGATGGAGGGAGAGCTGCCTCTGGAATGTTCCCAGGATCATCTGCGCTGATCTCTGTGCATGGGGCTCTGCCTCTCGGACCCGAGCCCAACTTTCCTCTTTAGGTTCTTTCTCCGGTTCTGGTCTGGGGTCCAGGGCAGTTTCCTTCCCTCTCAAGCCTCAGTCTCTCCTTGTATAAGGCTGATGAAGTTGTTGGCTAGCAGAAGAAGCCCTGGTGCCCGGGAGCAAGCCACTCCTGCCGCAGCTGTGCCAGGCTGCTCCAGGCAGTGATAACAAAGAGTGGGTTTTGCTCTAAGCTTCCTTCTAAACAGCCTTTTTTTTTTTTTTTTTTTTTTTTGTGGTGGTTGTGTTGGTGGATTCCATGCGCAGTTCTGTTCCACAGCTCAGGAAATGAGGTGATCATCAGGGCAAGAAAGGAAGGGGGTGGAACGCGGGGTGATTGGGCAACTGGACTGCGCAAACACAAGAGGTCAAAGATTGCACCCAGTCGGCCCCCTCTGTGCATAAAGGGGAGCAGGCCACAGGGAGGCGGTGCAGAAGCGGGTCGGTCTGTACTCCCCGCTCCTCGCCACACACACCGAGAGGATGAGGTTCGCCGTGGGTGCCCTGCTGGCCTGCGCCGCCCTGGGTGAGTGGGGGTGCAGAGAAGGACTGGCTGGCTATGCAACCCTTACAAGCTAAAGCTGGAGGCCCCAACAGCCTGCCCTTTGCTTCCTCTCTGGCATTTCTATCTTCAGTAGCCTAGGAATAATGTTGATCCTCATGCATCTGGGGCTCTGATTCAGTCTCTACATTTTATTCTCACGCTGTCTCTCCTATGTCCAGTAATCTGAAGATATGATTTACAACGTTAGAAAACTTTTAACCAGTTTGCCCAGGCTCTACACCAGGCCTCTCAATATAGTCCAAACAGGTTGGTGTGGTAGTCACATCTTCCTGGGATCTAATCCTGTTATCTTTTCATTGTCTGATGCCTCGTTGGATGCCTTTGGCGCTGGTGGCTTAAAGTGTGGGATTCGAAGCCAGAATTCTCGGGTTCAAATCGTGCTTGCACTTGCTTGTGACAGGTCTTGTTACAGCACATGCCTGGGAGGATTTGGTGAGGGTGAAGTCACAGGTTCCAGTCCTGCATCCTGCTGATTCCTCACCAGAGGGGGTCTCGAAGAAGACCCAAGTGCTTGCCCCAGTTGGACTGTAGTTACCATTTGTCACATTGTTGGGGCTTTCTAGTTTGAGTGATTTGCCATCTCTAACAATTGTCAGCCTGAAAGAGGCTTCCATGCTTGTCAGCTCAGGACACTTGTATGTCTGTGGACAATGACACATGACCAAGGAAAGAATTTACAAGTTAGATGAACTAGTTTGAAGAGGCTAGGGAGGTCGTTTAGTGGGATGGTTTCCCCCTGGCCAGGGTGAACTAGAGGGAAGGAGTTAGGGACATTCAGTCTCCCTATTGTCCTTCCTCGTCCACCCTAGGGAACATTGCCCTCAGCCACCCCATGCTTAGTGCTTTGTGGACTTACTGAGTCAGTAAGTCAGCCCTGCTGAGTTGCCGGACAGGGATGAACTAGGAGTGGCAGATCCCAAGGACAGCATCTCTCCATCATGTGGATTTTTAACGGTGACACAGCTGGGGAGATGGTACGGCTGGGAAGATGCTTGGCATGCAAGCACAAGGACCTTAATTCAGAACCCCAGCACCCATGTGAAAAGCTGGATACAGCAGTGCTCTGGGAAAGCAGACACAGGAAAATCCCAGGGACTTTCTGGCCAGCCAATCTAGTGGAACCAACAAGGCTCAGATTCAGTGAAAGATGCTTTCTCCAAAAAACCAGGCAGAGAGCAATATCGGGAGACACCCCACGTTGCCCCTTGACCCCTGTGTGTTCCCATCTGCACATGCCCATACCACATGAGCCCAATTATATACGCACATACACACATCATGATGCACATGACTGTCTTCAGCTGTTTCTCTAAATGGCAGCCAAAAGGGGGTAAAGCATCGAGGGAAGGTTTGGTACAAACAGAAGCCTGCTGACTAGAAGGGAGTTTCTAATCATTTCTAAACAGAAGACCGCTGAAAGTACCACAGGTGAACCCGTGATCTAACAGAGAGAGGCAAAGCACCTAAGATTGTTATCTTCCTCTGGAGCCTGGCCAACAGACCTAGAGTCTGGGCTGCTAGCAAACCTGATGATGTTAGACTAACCTGCTTCCTCTCCAGAGTCCAGCTTTCTCATTTCTAAGACAGTATGCCTTTCTTAGAGTTGTTGTCTAGAGCCTTCTATGAAGGTGGTTGAGGATGGTGTCTGCCCACTGAAGCTCACATTTTGATGTGGACCTTCAGTCATGACAGCAAAGCAAGAGGAGTGGGTTGTCACCTTCAGCTATCCCAGCATCTCTCCAAGCAGCCCAGGGTTAGGTGGGAAAACGGCAGGCCGTTGGGGTGAACGAATTTATCTGTTCCCAGTATCGGAGTGGAGCAGAGCCCTGTGCTCTGTCATGACCATCACCAGGAGTAAGAGGAGGGTGGAACAGAGGGGAGGTGGCCATCAAGACCCTTTGTAAAGTGGTGCGTTCTCTCCCCTGACACTGGGAGTGGGTCCTTTACGCCTCCGCCTTCTCTCCTGCAGGACTGTGTCTGGCTGTCCCTGACAAAACGGTCAAATGGTGTGCAGTGTCAGAGCACGAGAACACCAAATGCATCAGTTTCCGTGACCACATGAAAACCGTCCTTCCAGCTGATGGCCCCCGGCTTGCCTGTGTGAAGAAGACCTCCTATCCCGACTGCATCAAAGCCATTTCTGTAAGTCCTACTGCCATATATGCCTCTGGTTTTGCTCACTTGTAAAAATTGAACTGGGGGCGGGGACTGTCAGGTGTCCAAGTAGACAATTATACCAAAAATGAAAGGAAGAGGATCATCCTAAAGCTTGAATCCTCCTGTCCATCCGTGTCCACCAAATTCTTGCATAACAGATGTATGTGGCCATGGCATGCTAGCTCCCACTGTTTCGTGGGCCCAGGGCAAAGCAGTGAGCCTTGGGTCAGTGGAAAGGCAAGCACCTTCAGGGTTTACATCTCCATGGCAGCACTCGCAGAGCAGCTTACAGGGACTCTCAAAACACAAGGGTCTCTGAATGAAGGACCCCTCTGTGTGGCCAAGCATGGAAACAGATGTATGAACCTAGCCATTCACAGGCCCCTGGGTTCTCAACTACAACCATGCCAGAGCCTCTGGTATAATAGCTGTGCCCACCTCTGAAGAGGGAGAGACCCTTCCCCCCATCAAGCCTGCCAGACAAAGCCTTGACAATTGCTGAGGGTAAATCCACAATAAAATATTTTTGTCCAGGTACTGGACACATCATCAGGGAAAAGAGAGAAAAGAAATACTACATTTCGTTTTCTAAATGGAATCAACCTAAACCAGCAGGGGTAGATGTATATGTGCTTGAGGTTTTCTAGCCCAAGACTCACGGAGCATCGCCAGTTCCTTCCCATTTGTTCTGGCTTAGGGAGGGCTTCCTTGGACTAAGTCTTTGGGACTTACTCTCTTTTAGGGAGGTGAAGCTGATGCCATGACCTTGGATGGGGGTTGGGTGTACGATGCAGGGCTGACTCCCAACAACCTGAAGCCGGTGGCAGCCGAGTTTTATGGATCAGCTGAACGTGAGTTCTCCCAAAGCACCCCGGAGGGGTGTCATGGTTTAGTAGTCATTAAATCTCATTTCCTAGGCAGGTATCAGATATTAGATACCAGCAAGCATTTTCTTTGGGGAGTCTGTGGGGAATGAGAAGATCTTCTAGCCCTTCGGGCACAACTCAAGGCATCTTGAGGACTTGGGGCTGGTTGGAGGCTGTTAGGGACCTTCTAAGTCAGGCATCCTCACTGGACAAAGAGAGCAGGCTGGGGTCCAGCTTGGCCTTCATTGGATCTGGGAAGTATCCAAGCTCCCCGGAGCCTCAGGTGCCATTTACAAGAGAGACCCGTCCCCTCTAGTGCACAGTGGGAGCTCTGCAGTCCAAGAAGTCTTCTGAGATAGCTCTGACTGTCCCTATCACCACGCCAGAGGACATAAAATACTTTGAGGGAGCAGGGAATGTGAGCCACTGTTGTGGTTCCATGTTCCTGGTGGCCTTGGATTGGTAAGGAAAATAAGACGTCCAGACCCATGTGCAGATGCGTTGTTTTGCTGGAATGAGGCTACCAATGGATTGTCTGTCTTTAGGCTTACAAAGCTTCCTCTGGCTTCTTACCTAAGTTACCCCTGGGTCTCTCTTCCCTCCATCAGGGCCAAGCCCTTACAATTAGTGCTTCTCTGGGCCATGTCAAAGTCCTCCCTCCACACTGTCCCCTTTCAGATCCACAGACCTACTACATGGCTGTGGCCGTGGTGAAGAAGGGAACAGACTTCCAGCTGAATCAGCTTGAAGGCAAGAAGTCCTGCCACACGGGCCTGGGCAGGTCTGCAGGCTGGGTCATCCCCATTGGCTTACTCTTCTGTAACTTACCGGAGCCTCGCAATCCTGTTGAGAAAGGTAAGCCATCATTTATATTCTGAACGTCCTGTACTGCTGGGGTCACACAGTCCTGATTAGTCAGACAGGTAGGCTGAACTCCAAAGAAGCGGAGGGGGAAGAAAACAATTAGAAAGCGGCAATTGAACCTACTTCTTGTGAGCCCCCAACACCCCCAGCAGAGGCTGTCCTGAGGAGAGAAGAAGGGGCAAATGGGTCCACAGTGGATTTCCATATTCACTTTAGTGGCTGGTCCTGCACACACCCCCAACCCCCAAGCCGCTAAAGGATGCTTTAGTGCCACCTGCTGGTCATGAGGTTGTCCTGCACCTCTCTAGGCTATTCTACAGTCCCCAGAGGCACCCCCCCCTTTTTTCCCTGAAAGATCTGTGAGCAGAGTGGGCCAACAAAATCTAGGGCAAGCCTTGGTTAGCAAGAAGTACGACTTGTGTCCCAGGGAGGGTAACAGAAGTGCAGAGGTTAGCCTATTCCTGTTTAGAAACCCTGCTTAATACATGCAAGGCTGAGCCGGGCTCTGCCTCTGCATTCCTTCACTAGCCCAGGCTGGGTGATGGCTTTGTGCTTATGCCTTGTTGCCCATTTCTTTGTATTGAGCAGCTGTGTCCAGTTACTTCTCGGGCAGTTGTGTCCCCTGTGCGGATCCTGTGGCCTTCCCCAAGCTGTGTCAACTGTGTCCAGGCTGTGGCTGCTCTTCTACTCAACCATTCTTTGGCTATGTAGGCGCATTCAAGTGAGTGAGATTGTCACTTTGTGGTGGCCAGTGCCAAAAGTCCTCAAATGGGGGCTCTTTGCTGACCCAGCCTACCTAAAAGTATCTAGACGGCTTAAACTTCTCTCAGGGAGGCAGGGGTACAACCTGGGGCTCTCAAGGCCAAGGTAACCCATATTCCTTTTCATCTGATGTCAAAGATCAAGCCCTGTACTGGGAGTCCTCTCTCCTCAGAGCTCTCACATTTGGCTGGTGCCTCCTCGTAATGAGCTGGGCAGCATCTGAAGGGGCCTACATACCCCTAGTGCCTGGGGATGTTGCAGAGTTTCTGCTTTCTGTGCCAGCAGTGGACCATGCTCAGTATCCTAGACACTGCCCTGCCCTGCCCCAACAGTACCTGTGGCTTTTTAAATTCTTTAAATCACAGACTTTCCTTTCCCCAACTCCTACCCCTCTGGCTCCTCACCATCAACTCCACCTAAGTTACCCCAGGGTCTCTATCACCATATCAGAGGACACTGCACCCACACAGCCACACACACCCTAACACTGAAGGTCAAACCAAACAAAAAGTACACAGGGTAAAAAACAAAACATGAAGTCTTTGTGTGTGTGTGTTGGCCAACTACTCCTGGCCATGGGACCTGCCCTGAAATATGGTTGATGACTCCCTTCAAGAAAACTGATTTTCCAAGCCCACATCAATTTCAAGTAGCCTCTTGGTTAGGAGTAGGGCTGTGTCATGTGCCTGATTTCATGCTCTCTCTTTGTATCTTGCTTATATCCTGAAGTCCACATAGCCAGGGTAGAAATACTGTCATCTTCTGTACTAAGAATTTGAAGCTTTTTATATATTAAAATATTTTCACTGCCTGCTACTTTGGGGTTATGTGAGCTCCTCCCCCATCTCAGAGGTACTGTGGATGTCAGCACCCCACCCTAGAACTGTCTCCACTGTGGGGGCCGAGCAGCCTCAGTCCTTATCTGAAAGCTGACAGTATGATCTGGACCAGAGGCAGGGTCCACCTTGTAAAAGTCCTCGTTCATGTGCTTCTTTCCCACAGGTGTCTGAAAGATGGAGGTGGGGATGTGGCCTTTGTCAAGCATACAACCATATTTGGTGAGTGATTGGAAAAAGACTTGGGCAGGTTCCCTGTCATCCTTTTCATGGTCAATAATTAGACCTGAGCGTGCAGGTTTTCTTTCCCGTTGCTTGAGTTTCTATGTATGCAGAGGAAGGTACTTTTGGGGTCTCTACCAAGACTCTTGGGTCTCTTTCTATCACTCAAGCCACACAATGGCCCTACCTCTAGGGAAGAATTGCCACAGCCAAGGGTTGGAGGTTGGCTGGGCTGACCTTGGCCTGTCAGCAGTCTTACTGAGCTCGGAATTGTGGGATGAAGGCAATCATTGCTTCACCAGTCTACAGAAGCCTCTGTGTCTTTAACTGGTTGTAGGCTCACCTTCCTGCATATCCTTGACCCTCAGATCCCTCTAGGCTTCTCAGTTCATGTTTTCTATGGTAACAGGACTTCAAAGGTGGGAAGGGGCTCAGCCTGCCATAGGCTCACCTGAACTTTCCCTCCTTAGAGGTCTTGCCACAGAAGGCTGACAGGGACCAATATGAACTGCTGTGCCTTGACAATACCCGCAAGCCAGTGGATCAGTATGAGGAGTGCTACCTAGCCCGGATCCCTTCTCACGCTGTTGTGGCTCGAAATAATGGTGGCAAGGAAGACTTGATCTGGGAGATTCTCAAAGTGGCCCAGGTATTTTACCCACCATCCTCTCTCCTGCTCACCACTCTGTGCTCAGTTCTTCTTGACATCTGGACATGCTAAGATAGTCCTTGTGTGTTCATGATACAGTGGGGACCCTGCCATGTCACCAACCTCTCCAGCATCCTCATAGAGTAACAAGTGTCTCCTCTGGAATCAACACCTACCACCTTTTTGACCAATGATACCCTTTCCATCTGAGTTAGGCCCTCAAGGCCCAGAGAAAATCCCAGAAGGAAAGAGAATCACTCACACAGACACACAGACAGACACACAGACACACACGCACACTCAAGCACGCACGCACGCTGAACTGCAGAGGGACTGACTTTCCCTGCCTCTTGGCTGAAGTTGGTTAAGACAGTTTCCTCTGGTCCAGCCCATTGATGCCAGCCTCTGCGCTAGACTCACTTGTTCTCAGCTAGTTCTCAACTACTCAGGGAGACAGAGAAAGAGAATGTGGGATGGTCCTTACAGGGTGCTGGACGATGAGGTGCTAGGTGAAGGAGAACATGCCCGAGTGCCTTCTCTCCTGGCACTTCCAAGTTTCTCCAGCTTTTAAAATCAGTTCCCCGAAGTTTCTCTTGCTCTCTTTAGTTCTTCTTTAGCCTCCCTAACTCCCTGCTCACTCCTCTGTTTTTGGTTTTTTGTTTTTTTTCTGAAAACAGGAACACTTTGGCAAAGGCACATCAAAAGACTTCCAGCTGTTCAGTTCTCCGCTTGGGAAAGACCTGCTGTTTAAGGACTCTGCCTTTGGACTGCTAAGGGTCCCCCCAAGGATGGACTATAGGCTGTACCTCGGCCATAGCTATGTCACTGCCATTCGGAATCAGCGGGAAGGTGTATGTAAGTATTCAGGAAAAGCTAGGTGACTCCAGGAATGTAGGGAACCTGGTAAGGTCAAGAAGCAGCCATAGTCCTTCTGGGGTCTGACAGCCTCTCCTGATGTTCCCATTTCTGTCCTGCTTGAGAGCCCAGGGCTAGACTGATGCTGGCTGGCATCAACCATGAGAGGGCCTGGAGGTCCCCAAGTGCTTTAAAGGCTGTTCACATATTAAATGACCTGCGTTGGCACAAGTGTCATTCCTCTGCATAAATTAGGATAGCCCATGCCCTTTAGGAAGCCAATTAGACTATTAGAACGTAATAACTTGAAGTTTCTGCAGATTGCACATCTCTTACCAATATTGTGGTCAACATGAACATAATGAAGCTGGAGCTGAAGGGAGGTTGATCTTGCCCTAGGTTTCACTGGGGCATTGGAGGTTTGCCTAATAATTTATTCATTCAGTAGGTATGTATTAGACATCCAGCCACAGACTCAGCTGGATGCTAGGTTTACAGACACACATTAGATTCTGCTGTCCTGGGAATTTCAGGCCAGGGAGAGGAGAAATGTTTGAGAGAAGGTTACACTACTGAACAGATAAATACAAAGTAGAAGAATGAAAAACAGCAATAAAATAGCAAAGTCCCACAATAGTGAAAACCAAAGTCAAACAGATCCTGGCCAGGGGTTGAATTAAGGCCCTCTTAAGGGAGTGATCTGGGGACTTGGCCTAAAAGATAGGCATGTGCACCTCTATTTATTTATTCCATTGTCTGTCTGTCTATCTATCTATCTATCTATCTATCTATCTATCTATCTGTCTATCTATCTAATCTAGCTATGCATCCACCTTCCATCTATCCATCCATCATCTATCTGTCATCTACCTGTCATCTATCTGTCTATTTTTTGCTAGATATTTATTATACTGACCCCATGTTTGCTTGAATGGGAGGTGCACTGGCGAGGGAGCTGGGTGTACCCCTTTCTCCATTAGAGCTTACATTCTCCCACATGGAAACCTATGACAAACAATGGACATAGAAATAACTGGTTAGTTAAAATGGCTATTGGAAGGAAGGAAGGAAGGAAGGAAGGAAGGAAGGAAGGAAGGAGATCAGGTGTTAGAGTGTCCTGAGGTTAGAGAGTTGGCTTCTCAAAACAAAAAGCTGGGGTCTGCAGAGAATGACTCAGCGGTGAAGAACAAGTACAGCTTTTGAGAGGCCTCTAGTTCAGTTCCCAGTGCCCATACTAGACAGCTCAAAACTGCCTGTAACTTCAGCTCCAGAGGATCTGACGCCCTCTCCCAGCCTCCGAGAGTACTTGTACCAACATGCATAAACACATACATACACACACAAAATTAAAGAAAAACAAATCTTATGAGAAGTGACCCTGAACTTAAATGAGATCCACTGAAGTTGGGCTGAACACTACCTGCTTTCCTAGAGGACTAGAAGTCCCTGGAATGGGATCTGTTTGTTTAGCTCATCATTCCCATGAAGCAGTACCAGCATTCACATATACTAGACAGCTGCTGGAGCCTTTCCTTCCTGAGCCCTGGTTCTTCTTCTTGTACTACAGGCCCGGAGGGCTCCATGGACAAAGTGCCAGTGAAGTGGTGTGCCTTAAGTCACCAGGAAAGAACCAAGTGTGATGAGTGGAGCGTCAACAGCATGGGGCAGATAGAGTGTGAGTCAGCAGAGACCACTGAGGACTGCATTAACAAGATTGTGGTATGTCTCTCCTGCCTCTCCAGGGTGTGTCCCTAACACTGTGGTCTGCTGGCTCACTGGGAGGCTGCAAGCAAGGGTAGCTATATTGTGGAAATCCCCTTTCCAGAATCCTTGCTTTCCTGGTTTGAGTTCAGCTCCCCAGGTGGTTCAGAGCCTTAGCATTTATGGGTCTGAAGGATGCCCTTTACATTATCACAGTAGAAGGGTAATCTGAGCTATGTGCTGTTGAGGGGAACTGGACCTTGGCAAGAGTGTCTTTGGGCTTGGGTATGCCCTGGTGAGTGCTGAAGGGCTTGGTTTTGCTTTTGCAGG
The DNA here is from genome assembly GCA_019843965.1 of Rhynchomys soricoides. NCBI lineage: Eukaryota > Metazoa > Chordata > Mammalia > Rodentia > Muridae > Rhynchomys > Rhynchomys soricoides. Next base: position 7,154,137 of record JADRCH010000097.1, on the reverse strand, counting down.
CAAGTACATGTTCACTTAATTGATCAAAATAGCATTTTTAAATTTCCTATAGAGAATTTTCAAAATCTTGAGCCCGAGAAAGAAGAAAAGAAGCATCCCTTGTCATCACTATAACTCAGAGAAAACCCTCTTATTGGAATTGTGCTGTACAGGTTGCTTAGCACACCACACCTTAGCACCTCACCATATCTTGTGAATCTTTCTTGCCTCTTTCAAGCCCTGGCATTTCTGTCTTAAAGAACACACTGAGGTTCTGCAGGGTGGCAGTCCTGGGACTGGGCAGGGAGGAAGCTCCAAGCTCTCTCACCCCTACCTCTGTTCTTTGCTCCATGGAGCCTCTCCATTTGCCTATTTTTTGAGTTGAATCTTTTGTTCTTGCTGTAAGTTACTTCCGTAGTTGCTGCTGCTGCTGGTGGTGGTGGTATTTTAAGACAGGGTCTCATGTATCTGGTGTTAGCTTAAGCAGAGAAGGACCTGATATACCCAATCCTTCTGCTTCTACCTCTGGAGTGTTGAGATTATGTGCCAATGTGCCACCACCTATGCCTAGGGGATACTCAGGACAGAACTCCAGGCCTCTGGTGTGGTAGGCTAGAACTCTGTCAACTGTGCTACAGCTGCAGTTGGCTCGTTGATAACAAATTGATAAATATAGCATCTACTGACAGCACTAGGATTTCTTGCCACTGTCAACCGATCCTTCTGGAGTTTCTCAGCCCTGCTAAGAGCACTTAAAAATAACCATGTGCTTTCTAAGATATCTATCAGAAGGCAAGACAGACTACCAACGCCATTCTTCTATCTACATTGTGAAATACTACATTATTTTAGCTACAGATCACATTCTTGTTTTGTCTGAGTCAAGGCAAGAAAAATCAAACTGAATTCATACAAAGCCTGCTAACTCAGAACTGGAGTCTATATAAAAGTGCACTAACATCTGGGCATGCCTGACTGGTCATCAGGGGTTCATTACCAACATCTACAGTTGCCCTGGCTTTATAACTGGGGCTGAAAAGGGTCTTCAAGAAGACAATCTAACAGGGCAGGTGACACAGGAAATAGCAACTCTTCATGTGCTGTGTCTTGCTGTGTCTTTGCAGAACGGAGAAGCAGATGCCATGAGCTTGGATGGAGGACATGCCTATATAGCAGGCCAGTGTGGTCTAGTACCCGTCCTGGCAGAGTACTATGGTGAGTGAGGAGAATGTCTCTGTGTTCTTTCTGAGCCATGGTGAGAGGAGAATCATAGCCCAGTTTACCTTACAGTTGCCATAAAATGTTCCCTGACTGAGCTTCTTCTCAGTCTCTGAGACTCCCTCACCTAGAATCTCCACAGTCATCTTAAAGGATGAGAGTGGTGGGACCTTCAGTCCCTGTCATGAGATTTCTGGTATAAAAAGGGATCCAACTACAGAGGACATATGGGAAGTCTGGAAGGCTCACTTTTCCTGCTCCCTCGTTTCAGGAAAAATAAGTTCAATCAGCATCCCACTATCGTCTTGGTGCGTAGTGAGCATGACACTTGAAATGCAGTTTGTGAATGAATCCCGGAGGTCAGCGGCCAGGTGAACTCTCAACATCTGGAGAGTCTGGCCTTATTGTAAAGCAGATGTATGCGGTCTTATCCACGTCTCTTCTTTTTAGTTGCCTTAGGAGAAAGGCATGGGTTTTCCATCCTACACGTAAATGTTTAATGGTTTCTTGATTCTCTTTCAGAGAGCCTTGATTGTAAAAGCCAATCAGAACAAGGTGAGTTGAAATGGGTAATACTGGGCACTGGAAGGTAAATTCTCATTTTTGGGAGAAGTGGTTAGGCAAGTTTATAAGTCAATGGAGAGAGTCAATTTTAGAAGCAAAGTGTGATGAGAGAATAGCAATTGTTCAGGAAGGCTGTGAGTGTGGTGACTCAGACACAGGGCCCCTCATCTACTGTTAATACGTCAGTATTGTCCTCTGTAAGGATTCAGGGGACACAAGGGTTCAGAACTTATGAATGGTCTCCAAACAAATCTTTGATAACAAACCAGTAAATATGACAACTATTGACAACACTAGGATTTCTTGCCACTGTCAACTGATCCTGGAAACAAATCTAGGTTCTTCCCATCACTTCCTACCATTTTGAATCCCATAAAGTCTTCAGAGTTTTAGATGAGAGTTAGCACAGGCCTTGCCTCTGTAGTCCTTGCCAGACTGAATTGAGCACTTCAAAATGTTGATGTCTAAGTACATGGAATTACTTGACCATCCATCCAGGCTAGGCCCACGAAACCAGACTAAGCCGTCTCTTACTAAGGCTTTGATTTAGGGTGGATCTGAAAAGCTGACACAGGAGCAAGCAGGAAGTCAAATACCAAAGTTACCCCGAGTCCTAGTGTTCAGTCTCCTTAGGTTGTATTCCACAGAACCATGAGCATGCAATTCCGTGGTCTTGTCCCTGCAGTTAAACTTAACCTCCCCATTTTTAGCTTATTAAAAAGGAGCCATTATTATTCCACAGATAATGAAGATTGTTTTCTGTTGGAGATTCTGAATTAATTAAAATAGAAAACAGAATCACAGGTGATCAAGCCCCAATTGAGAGCACATTTGTGCTATAGAAAATTACAACCAATGTGTTGTTGGTGTTTCCTTTTTTTTTTTTTTTTTAATGTTTACTCTGGTATAAAACCATATTCTTTTGATCAGAGCACATCTGGCCTGATTAAATCCAATACATGTTCATATACAAAACACCAGAGCCTCATTAACTTTTCTGTATTCATGTCTTTGATTTAATAATTTGGAAAGTGAGTTACTGCCTTTATCTTCAATAACCTTATGCATACATAAGTGCTGTATGTTAGCCATTTCCCTAATGATAATATGTTATTATTTGCTATTTTATGCGTATACATGTATATGTGGGTAAATGGGAACACGTGTGATGGGGCATGTGAAGATCAGAAATCAACCTCAAGTGGCATTTCTCAGGAGTCATCCACGTTGTTTTATGAGATAGGATCTTTGCTGGCCTGGAGTAAATTAAGCTGGCTTACTAGTAAGCCCCAGGAATTTGTCTGTACCCATCTGCCTAGTAATGAGATTATAAGCACATGCCACCATGCCTGACTTTTTTTTTTTACATTAGTTCTGGGGACTGAACTGCTTACATGGCAAGAACTTTACCAACCGAGCTATTTCCCCAGCCCGTTATTTTATTTTTAAATCAATATATCAAAGCATTTTTAAAATGGACATAATCATGGGGCACCATGTGATCTTAGTGCTTTGCTTTTGAGAGTCTTCCTGCTAGACTGTCCTGTTCTTCACCAGAGTCAGATGTTGTGGAGTTCCTTTCATGACACAATGTGCTATTTAGGACATCCTCGCTGTCCTGGGGAGACGGTGGCTTCTGCTGGAAGCAGATACTTTGGGAGGCCCCAGCGATATTAATTGTTCTTTTCAGGTGTCCTTCCTAAAGGGTATTATGCTGTGGCTGTGGTGAAAGCATCGGACTCTAGCATCACCTGGAACAACCTGAAAGGCAAGAAGTCCTGCCATACTGGAGTAGACAGAACTGCTGGCTGGAATATCCCTATGGGCCTGCTGTTCAACAGGATCAACCACTGCAAGTTTGGTGAGCAGAGCTGGGAAAGGAGCTTGGGAGGGGCCATGCAGAAAAAAGGTGTCCTGAGGAAAGCTGTGGACTCAGGGTCCATAAAAGTGAAGTTTCATAAAAAATGAACCTCAAGGAAATAGCGAAAAGGACTAGGAGAGGCAGGGAGCTGAGGAATGGGGTCAGGATGATTGTCTCAGTTGCCAACAATGGTGTCAGTGGATAGACATTTACTTGTCTCTCCCATGATGCAGAGCTGAGGTAAGGATTCCATGGCTGGTAAGGTCTTGAGGGCTACTTCCTTCTTTCTGGGTCACAACTGCCATTGTAGAAGTACATCCATGTTCCAAGCCACCTTGCCAAGGCAGTCACAGTTCAGGCAAGAATGAGTGCAAGTGGAAATTTACACCAACTATGGTCAGTGTTTGAAAAGAACCTTCTGGACGCGAGAGCAATTATTTCCATATAGCTCGCCATTGTGCAGGACGTAGGTGCACTGTCAGACACCTGCCTGCACGTACCCACTATAAACTAAGCCTAGATTTTTGTTAAGGAGGAACAAAGGGAAACGGACATTGGGTGGATACCAAGCAATCTCTGCCATCGGGGTTCAGTGATATGACTATGTGGGATACGGCTTCCTGGGTCCCTTAAGGTGTTGGTCATCTCACCGAGTCCCTGCTTAGCTCCTAGGATTCTTCAGTTTACTGTGTCCTCTACCTGAGGCTATTTCTACCTCCTTATGTTTCTGAGTAGACGATCCCCACAGAAAATCCTGACAGTGGCTTTGCTCCATATTGGCTCCCTCAGATCCTCTTTCCTGATGCCTCTAAATTTGGGCAACTCCTTAGAAATGAGAGAACTAATAACCTGACTACGAACTCTGCAGCCTTAGCATATGCAGGGAATGGAGATGGGGACACATCTCTGCATGGAGGTGCTCTAGTGTCTCAGAAACAAAGGACACCTGGAACCACAGGCAGAAAGCACAGCCTCTTGACCTCTGCTCCCCTGAACCTCCTTGTACTTCAAAGCCACAGAAGCAGCCGATGTGCAGGGATAATCCCCTATTCCTCCCTTGATTTTTGAGGTGTAGGGGAGTTCTTCTAATGAATGACAGGGAAGGGGAAACTCACAAAGAGTGGTACAACCTCAGAAATACCATTTCTTCATTCTACAGGCTAGAGATGGTACCATAACAGTGCTCCGGGGTCTCCCCCACCCTAAAGTGGAGTGCTCACAAAATCCTTTCTCAACCTTGAGACGTTTCCTCCAAAGACCTAAAGTCTAGTCTGGTGGTTTTGGGTTGGTGGGTGGCAGGTGGCAGAGTAAATTATTTCACAGCCTGTCAGGGGTTAAGTAAGTCACTAGAATTAACCCACACACACGAAAAAAGGTGATTTTCTCCTGTTCTTCTGTCCAGATGAATTTTTCAGTCAAGGGTGTGCTCCTGGGTATGAGAAGAATTCCACCCTCTGTGACCTGTGTATTGGCCCAAGCAAATGTGCTCCGAACAACAGAGAGGAATATAATGGTTACACAGGGGCTTTCCGGTGAGTTTTCATATATATATGGATTAGATACCTAAAGTCCACATAAAAGCCAGGCACGAATGTATTTCTTTAACCTCAGCACTTGCAGGTGTGGGATGGAGAAGAAACAAGTGGGTCTCCAGAGCTCACTAGCCAGCCAGCTTAGCCAAACTGAGGAGCTCCAGGTTCAGTGAGAGAACATGTCTCAAGCAGTAAGGTAGAGAGTGATAAAGGAAGATGCTCAGTGTTGACTTCTGACCTCTGCACACATGTACACACATGCACATGCACACATACTCACACGAATGTGCATATACACCCTCCTCTCACACCCACAAAGAATAAAGAAAAAATGGTGTAGTGTGCGGAGCTGAGCTTGGGGGTCTGCACAGCAACTTGGGGCCTTTTGTTCTCCTTATTCTGCATGTTGTTGAGTGATAGAATGGCCCTAACACTTGATGACATCAAGTGACCAACAAGGCGCCTCTGAACGACATGTATCATTCTGACCTCCGGTCTTCTCTCTTCCCCATATCTGGACCTCATCAGGTGTCTCGTTGAGAAGGGAGACGTAGCCTTTGTGAAACACCAGACTGTCCTGGAAAACACTAATGGTATGTGTGCGCTCTCTTCTGTTCCCTCCAGCATCTGAGTCACTGGGATTTGCTGACGCTCAGGGATGGCTCCATAGGAGCTGTACAGATACTGCTCTAGAGTTCTAGTTCTAAGCTTGTATGTTCAGTGGAGAGAGAAGCAATTGCTCTGCAAAAAGGAACCAGTAATCCCTACAGCAAAGGTCATTGCAAGGTTGGGGCAGGATGAATGTACATGGAAGATGCTTGCACTGCCACGTGCAGAGAAGGATGGGGGTGTATGGAACACAGAAGCGCCAGTGTAAAGGCTCTCCCACTGCCAACTCTGGAAATGTTGGACATTCAACTAATGTTAACAGTAACAGTAACAGCACCATAGATCAGAGGAAGAATCCATGATGCAATCCTGACTAGATAAACGATGGAGAGAAAGCTCTTCCTGGCCATGGAATGCCAGCTAAGGAATGAGGGGATGGCAAGGTTGGGAAGAGGATCTTGAGCCTTGGTAAGGATGTGCACACCGGGCCTTGCATGTCACTAATGGCTAGTGAAGCCCTGCAGTTCAGCCATCAATCACTTCCCTGCCAGCTCTCAGGTCTGTTCTCTTCGCTGTTACCCAGCTGCCTTGGGCAACTGATGTAGGATGAACTATCTCAGCACCAGCTTCTCTGAGACGCCTTCCCAGGTGGCACACCCCATTCTGCTATAAGAATCCTCTGTGCACATGGCTGTAAAGTGTGTGTGTGCACTTTGGCTGTGGGTAATCACTGGGCTCTTTCCCTTCCTCTTTAATTCCAAGCACCTAGGACTGCACTCAGAAGACACTAAGAATTTATTTAAAGGACTGGTACTCTCTTATTTTCTCTCTCTCTCTCTCTCTCTCTCTGTCTCTCTCTCTCTGTCTCTCTCTCTCTCTCTCTCCTATTTCCCTCCCATGATCCCCCCATGATTTTTAAACTTTCTTTAAAGGCTTTCTTTCATGCCACCAAAGTGTCACCCTGCCTTGGTTCATTGTCACCTTTGAATTCTTTTGTGCTTTTCTGAGTAAGTCTTTGATTTCTAGGCTTTGACTCTCCATTCTTCATAAAGGCTCCTATGTCTGTAACCTCCTGGAAATGGTTGCTGTAGAAGACCTGACCTTCATCTCTTCAGCTCCTCAGATTGCCAAGCTGCTATTTTTATGCATAGGATGCTGGCATTAAATGCTCAGTCGCACAAATGCAAGCCCTTCCTAGTTATCTTTCCATAGCTTCTGTCTCTAAATAGAGAACTTATTACAATCCTCTGCCAGTTCCTCCCATTGTCCCTCCATACAACCCATTTAAGTACTTGGAAATTAACCCAAGGCCTGGGTCACACTTAAGCAAGTCTTTACCATGTAGGGTGGTGGAGGCAATTTGGTTGTATTAAAATTAAAATTAAGCTGAATTAACTGTTCCACATTTACATAAGCACATTCATATTCAGTAGACACTCATCACTACTGTAGTGGCAAAAAATTTATAAGCTCTCCAAATATCTATTAATGGGGGAATGGTTTTTAAACACTGTGCTATAGTCACGCTATAGAATAAGATCCAATGTTTTAAAAGAGCTGCCTTGGTTTGCATAATGGTGCAGAAGAAACTGTGAGGTATATAAGTAGCTAAGAAAGAGCTACGGAAGTTCATATGTGTTAAGATCTACTGCTAAGAAAAAAAATGTAAGCTTGTAACACCACACAAACTCGTATATAGGTAAATGAGTACAGGGGCATGCGTGGAAACACAAATTGTGATTTCCAGGATTGGAGCCAGAGAAAACATTGGGAGTTAAGGAATGCAGAAGTGAGGATTTTTAGTTCGTAAGGAAATGAATTTTAAAATATGATAATGCTGATCTCACATAGTATTTGTTCAATTACGGAAAAAGTTAAGTGGACAGTGAATGAAAGGAGAGAGGTCACGATCCTGCTTTATGATCGAGAAATGACACTGGCAAGAAAAAAATGCCAGGAGGATCCACTGAAAGCCTCTGAAAGGGCAGAGGTCTTTAAATTGACTGATCGATTGATTAATTATTGCAAAGGGAATGCAGAAAAGATTAGGGAAGCAGCTGAGATAGGACGTTAGCACCTGGGACTAGCATGAAATCAAACTGAAAATGTTGATGAGGATTGGAAAGCATCCTCAGGGCGGGTCTTCCTTTTGGAGAGCGGATGAGCAGATGAGGCAGTACAGAGGTGAGGCGGCTGCCTTAGTGTGTCACCTTCTCCCTCCCCTCACCTGAGCTAGAAGTACAAAAGGCCTTGGGATTTTGTCTGAGACGGGCCTCACTCCGTATCTCTAGCTAACCTAGAATTCACTCTGTAGACCAGGCTGGCCCCTGATTCACAGAGATCCATTTGTTTCTGCCTCCCAAGTGCTAAGATTAAAGGCTTGTACCACCATGCCTGGCATTTTTAAAAAATGTGTTATTGTTGTTTAGCATTGGAATTTAATAGAAATTAAGGGTTTTTTTTTCTTTTCCTTTTTAAAAATAACACCCATAGAACATGGCTCTTTTTCATTTGGCTGAGAGGGAAGGTCAAAGGAGAGTGGTCACTAGTAAGCTCTTGTGAGATGAGTACCACCTGCAGTGAACCCGACCATGGTCTCCTAACAGTGCCATAACCTTAAACATGCGATTCTGCTGGACAGAAGGCACACACCCTCCATACACCTGTGGGTCAGTGACATCCCAGTTAGATCTGGCTGATCCACCCCTTTTCTCTACCCAGGAAATAACCCCGCTGAGTGGGCTAAGGATCTGAAACAGGATGACTTCGAGCTGCTATGCCCTGATGGCACCAGGAAGCCTGTGACTGAGTTTGCCAGCTGCCACCTGGCCCAAGCTCCAAACCATGTTGTGGTCTCTCGAAAGGAGAAGGCAAGCCGAGTTAGCAGTGTGCTGCTTGGCCAGCAGGTATGGACCACCCAGGGTCTTCTACCATTTATTCCTAGCAGGGGCAGGTTATTTGGAGTTAAATGAAGCTTCAAAGTGAGCATTTCCTTGCAGAAAACTAGAATTTAGGCTCTATAGATCGTGGATCAGAATATCTGAGTTCAAATCTCAACTCAGCAGCTTTTGATCCATGCCATCTTAGGCACCTGGCTTAAACTTTCCATGCTGTTTCTTCATGTATTAAATGGAAATAATATTACACACACACGCAGAGAGAGAGAGAGAGAGAGAGAGAGAGAGAGAGAGAGAGAGAGCTGTTTCTAAGTTAATAAAAATAATTAAGTGAAGTAATGCATGCACAAGGCTTAGGAAATGTGTGTCTACAGGAAGGGCTCACAGTGCGTTAGCTGGGACTGGAGTCCTCAGACCTGGCTCTGCTCCTGTGGAACCCCTAGTCACTATGGACAACTTCCCACCTGACCCAAGAGCCCTCAGTACCTAGAATCTGCCTTCCATCTCATTTGGATCTTGACTCGAGACTTTATTTTTCTGGCAAAGATGACAGATCCTGTTTTCTAATGTTCCTTCATAAAGTCTTAAAGACCAGAACTGACTACTACTTCTCTAGCTTACATCAGCTGTGCCATATTCTTAACAGTCTGGAAAATACAAGACTCTTACCCTCAGAAAAACCCTGTCAGAACCAGCCTTGGGGGACAGTGGGTGCAGAGGCCACTTGAGTACTTTTATCCCTGGGGCCCCTCTACACAAAAACCATTACCCTTCCTTCTGGTGTAGCTTCCTGCCTTTTAATTTGTCATTAGCTTTGAAAGAAAAGAAAGTAAAATAGGAAAGCATACCTGAAAAGCCCCTTTAAATGCACGTGATCATCTCCAGTGGTGTTTCTAGTTTGACATTAGATTTGACTCAAACAATCTTATGATCACTAACAGTTTCATGTCAGCATGACCAATGTTTAAAGAGACGGGCTTTGCTTTTTAACTCCGTGTGAAATCTCTAACCTTTCTACAGTGTTTCAAACCTCCGCTTCTTGTGTAGATTTTTTAAAATGCTATGTCAATTATAAAGATCTTTTGTAGCTTTCTGTTGTTCCCAGGGCTGGCTTAGACCTTTCAGCCTCCTGCAGTACAGGTGCTTCTGGTCCGGGACCTAGGCTCACATATATTTTCTGCTCATTTGACAGCATTTATTTGGGAAAAAGGAAACGGGCTGCCCTGACAATTTCTGTTTGTTCCGGTCTACCACCAAGGACCTTCTGTTCAGAGATGACACCAAATGTTTGGTTAAACTCCCAGATGGCATCACATATGATAAGTACTTAGGAGCAGAGTATATGCAAGCTGCTGGTAACATAAGGAAGTGCTCCACCTCACGTAAGTAGCATGAACAGTGTGGAGAGGTTGCAAAGAAAAGCCAGTGATAGGTGCTTGAATGGTGTTCACAAGAACTCAAGCCCTTAGGAAATAGCCACGTGGGCAAGAGGAAACCTAGCGTATACAACTGTGTGGGTTATATGCACATATTGTAAAGGGGCCACAGACCCAGGATACTAGGACAGTGAGCTTATTACATGTACATAATCCCACCTTATTTCTAAGAAGATTAAAAAAGGGCACCAAACTTATTAGAGGTCTTTGTCCAATATGGTGACAGCTAGCAAGATGTGGCAGGTCAACTTCAAGTGACAGCTGAATTAAATCTAGATATCATATCCTCACTCTACCCAGCCACAATTTTAGTTGAAAGTAGCCATAGCAAAAAGAGTATCACATCCCAGCACTGGGGAGGCAGAGGCAGGTGGATTTCTGAGTTCAAGGCCAGCTTGGTCTACAGAGTGAGTTCCAGGACAGCCAGGGCTACACAGAGAAACTCTGTCTTTAAAAAAAAAAAAAATCACAAAACATCGTTTTAGGCAGCTCTGTTCTATAGAACTTCAATAATGATAAGTTCTGGCTAGCTCGAAAGTTGCTAAGCAACATCTGCAATGCCATATTCCAGGACTTTAAATAGAAGAAACTATATTTTCCCATCTGTTTGGGGATTAATGGAATCACCTGGAAGCATTTGTAAAGTGTGAGAGAATACATGTGATAGACAGTGGTTAGCCTTCAATTGTAGTTTGTAGGTGTGTCTTGGCCTTAATTTAAGTTGTTGTGCTGGAGATAACAGCTTCAGAGTCTGTGCTGGTTCAGGGTGTTGGCACTTTCAAGGTTGCCACATGTGGACTGGTAAGATGGCTCAGTGAGGATCAGAGCTTGTGGCCCAAGCCGGATGACCTGAGTTTAATCCTTAGATCTGACAGTAAAAGGAGACAATATGCCATGTTATACTTTACTATACTATACATAGTTTTACAAGTTGCCATATGGAATTCTAGTGTAAGCCAAGTGATTGTTGAGGTCCCCTGCTATAAAATCCAAGTTAATATTTCCCTTACCTATATGCTCAAGAGAACAGTCTAGCTTTGTTTTTCTCCATTCCATCCCTAGACCCAGCTCAGAAGTTGCTGGGGACTACCAGCCACCATCTGCCTAACATTTTCAGGGAAGAGCCTTCCCAGGCAGCTTCTAGTTATATGAATTCAGGTTCAGAGCCTCGCTGATTAAAAACAAGGTCGGGGATGCCATAGGGCAGAAAGTCACGTGACAGCTTCTACATCCTTGTGTGGAGCCCTCCCTGAGGTTCAGGAGCTGTGTAGGGATGGGAGGGGTGGGACGCTATGCATCAGAATAGCAGAACAATGAGCCTTGGCACAATTTATGTTATTCTGAATTGTCCGTTCAGTTCATTCACATTCCGCTAAACAGTTCATAAAAATAAGAGCATTCTGAATGTTCTATATCTTTCTTCTCTCCCCAGGACTCCTAGAAGCCTGCACTTTCCACAAAAGTTAAAATCCAAGAGATGGGCTGCCACTGTGGTGGAGATCCATGGGCTTCTCTTGGCCTCCATGCGCTGAGGGGTTTGGGCTAACTGTGTCTGTCTTCACTGCTGTGTGTTACCACACACAGAGCACAAAATAAAAATGACTGTTGACTTGATATTTCCCAAACTTTCCAAATATTTTCACCAGGATTTCTTTCTACAATCTGACTAAATATCGTGTAAACTGAACCTTGTTTTCTGAGCTCAAGATTCAGGTATCCTGGAGAGATGGCTCAGAGGTTAAGAGCGCTATCTGCTCTTCCAGAGGTCCTGGGTTCAGTTCTCAGCAGCCACATGGTGGCTCACAGTTGTTTGTATCTCCAGTTCCATGAGATCTGATGCTTCTTTTGCTCCACAGAATCCTGCATACAGGTGAAGGACATAAGTTCATACAGCCACATACGCATAAAAATAAAAGACCAAAAATAAGAATCTTAAAAAAAAAATAAAATTCAGGTAGTCTTTCCCTTGGCTCAGTGTGGGGTTCACAGTCACAACTCCTGGGTCCAGCCCAAGAAGAGACATTCTTGAAAAGAGTCTCCTAGGTTATTCTGATAGAATCAAATCTATATGAACATGTGCATGCACATGATGCCAGAAAGAATAATTTGTTACAAATAAATGCCCTGGTGAGTACTGAGAAAGTTGATAAAAGACTCACTTTTATTAATTCATTATGACATAATAGCCGTGGTACAAAACCAAATCTGAATCAGCTTTTGGTAAAAATCTCCCTTCGAGCCTGAAAACATAGCAATTTGTTGTCAGTCAGTGGGCGGGGTCCTTTCTCATCCATCAGCTAGACATCATGGGCAGCTGAGGAGAAGCTCAAGGGCTGGTCATTAGGAGCTTTGGTGTACAGGATGTGGGGTTTGGGGGAGCTGCAGAGGGCAGGCATGTCCATGGCGCCCTCTAGTGTTACAGTCCTCCTGTAGGCAGGAGGTATGCAGGCCCTTAGCTTTGCGGTCAGATGACAGCTAAGTCAGTAAGGGTCCATGCTAAGAAATCAAAAAGTTCCATCCCCCAAGGCCTTGGCTTATTTGTACTAAATGAACATTAAAAAGAGTGCTTTATATCAGAATGGCTCAAGAGCTCAGCATTAACACTGACAGTGACTTTTTAATAGATTTTAATAGTCTGCCCAGTGCCCAGGGAGAGTTGAGGCCCTGTTCTTGTCTCATTTCTACCCTGGCGCCTCCCATTCTCAGCCCACTTTCCTGGAAGGTACAGGATCCATGTACGCTTCTCCCCATGTATGTAATAAGCAGTTGGTTGAACACACAGAGACTAGTCATCTGCTCGACATGTCTCACCCTGAAGAAGTCGCTACTACCCACCAACTCTTAAACCAGCTTACTTCTTTATTCTTAAGCCTGTTTCCTGCAGGAGTTACCCTCCCTTTCTTGGGATGTTTTTTCCTTTCTGACACAGTCATTCTCTTTGATTCCCACCTTTCTCTGTTCACTTGTGATCTGAATTGTGAGCTTGTCCTACCAATCTGGGTATCTTAATTCTTCTCTTGACCCAGTGTCCCCTCTCTTTTCAGATCCCCTTCTTGCAATATGAACAACTTCTGGATATTCATAGTCATAGTTGTGACCCAAGTCTTCAGCATCCTCCTTCTGTAAGGGTCCGAAAATCGCTGAAGGAAGACCCCAGACTCAGACAGTATGCAAAAACAAAGAGCATTTATTCTGCAGAAACAACCAGCAGGTGGGAGTCAACCATTCTTTGAAATGGCGACCGCAGACGAAGGCACACAGGCCTTCTTATAGGGAACAGGGGAACTCTCTGGAAGGATTAAATAATCTGAAATTTCATTGGTAGGTGCCAGGGGGTCACAGGTGATCAGTGGTCTACATTCCTAGGTCATGAGCATTTAACCATGTGATAGAATAGGGCTACCCAGCACAGATGGCCCATTCTGAGATAAGATATTTCCCCATTTTTTGTGGTTATTCCCAGGCTGTTTTTTGGGAGAAGGTTTTATGATCTTGTTCTGGAATTTACGGTCTGTTCCTAGAGCTGGGGTTTTATGACCTAGTTTCTGGGACTTGTGGTCTTTCAAGAAGCTGGTGCCTTATGGCCTTTTTTGAAATCAGGCCTGGTCCTCAATGGAGACAAGTGGAGTCCTTAAATGGGGACAAATGGGGTTTATATTGTCCCTTCACTTTCACCTGTGGATCTATAGTTTAGTTTTATAGAAATCAGAAACCCAACCAATCAATGACAGGGCCGCAGGTGTAGCTCAGTGATAGATTACTTGCTCCAAGTTTGATCCTCAGCATCACAAACTAAACAAAACCAACGAGCAAACAGACAAAACCTACAGGAATCATCTATAGCAGGACTTTCTAGGACCCACCAGCAGTATAATAACAGAGCGACTTTTAATATAGTTTAAAGTTTAGTCCTTTTGCTTGGACAGTCTCCCAGCTACTCTAACTGAACCTGAGCCTTCTAGCCAATGATCTGACATGGGGCTAGGTCATGCCTTTCTGTTCCACTCTGGTTTGAGTCTGTTCCCTCCCAGTAGCTTCTCTGAATTTCCCCTTGTCTGATTCTTCTTCCAGAGTCCCTCTCTCTGCCTACAAGTTTGGTCCTCCACTTCCTGCCCAGCTATAGGCTGTCATCTCTTTCTTATAACCAATCAGCAGTGAGATACATTTTTTTTTTTTAGATTGCCTCAGGAATAGAGGGCTGTCTGACCAAGTACTTGAGCAGGTGTTACCCTAACAATCAGCCTCTATGCTGTGATGATAAAACACCATGACCAAGGCAACTTATAAGTGAAAAGTGTTTAATTTGGCTTGTGGTTTCAGAAGGTTAGAGTCCATGATGCCAGAGCAAAGGCATGGTTATGGGAACAGCTTTGAGCTAAGTTCTGCATCTGCAATTGTGTGGCAGGGAAAGGGGGGGGGGAGAGGAAGGAAGGGAGGGAGGGAGAGAGAGAATGAGAATTTGGAGAGATGACTCAGTAATTATGAGCATATGTTGCTCTTGTTGGCATTTCATCTAGGCTCCGCCCCACAGTTACCTTGGCAACAGCCAGGTGTACCTGACTTATTAGAAAAGGGGCTGCTTGCCCCCTCGCTGTCATGCTCTTGCTCTCTTACCCTCTTCCCTCTCTCTCCCGGTTCCCCTTCCCCTCTCTCCCCGAGTACTCATTGTGTTATGCTAAGTTCGCGGGAGCCCCAAGAGACCCAGGAGTTTGTAGCATGCGAGCCCGAGCCCGGACCTGGCTCGCTGTCCTTTCTGCTGCGCAGGTTAGGAGAGTGACTCCGAAGTCTAGGAGTTTGAGGTCTATACAGAAGGATGCATAAACTGGGGCTCTCGACCCTGGCGTTACAGGATTGGGTAGGGGAAAAGGGAGTGCAGACCTTCAAACCCAATAGCATTTGTTCAGTCAGGGAGGCGGAACTGCGCAGCTGGAGAAAGGCCTTTTTGACTTGGGAAGAAACAACTTATTCCGCTATCAGAGACCAGCGTGTTTTTATAATGCGGTCACAGCTGCCTGAGAATACTTAATTGTCTCTTTCCTGTAGCTCAAGAGTGGGCTTTATCACTTCAAGGATACTAACTCCTGCCTCCTTCAAAGGTTGGAGCCATCTGCTCCGGGAGAGTGCTGTCACAGAAGGGTCACAATATTCGGGTGCCAGATTGGGCTCTCTTTTGTCTGTCCTCTTCAAAGGCCGGAGGCATCTATGTTGGGGAAGTGGGGGAAGGGGATACTAACTGCTCTGGCTCCATTCAGGGGCAGGAAGGGGGAAGGGGATACTAACAGCTCTGACTTCACGAAAGGGCAGGAGGGTGCAGGACCTGACAGGCAGATACCGGGGCAGGTTTCCTGTTTCTTCAATAGCCAGCCTCTACTCCTCTACTCTCTCTCTGCCTTTCTCTGTCTCTAGTCCCTCAACTCCCCTCCCCATGCCTCAAACAAAATATTCTATTCTATACTATACTGTATCCTCGAGGTGGGGGTGCCTCAGCATGGGCCCCCAGAGGCACTCCCTTCCCCTACACCATACCATACCTCCACCAAACATATCCCTGGCTTCTCTTATCTTTTTATAAAACACAACACTTGTAGAGGATGTAGATTCAGTTCCCAGAACCTACACTAGGCAGCTTGCAACCACCTGTAACTCAAGCTGCAGGGGATCCAACATCTTCTTCTGCACTCTCTGGGTACTACACTCACATGCACAAACTCACCCAGACACACATGCCCATACATACATGTGTAACTAAAACAAAATGCTTAAAAATAATTAAGTTATACCTTTTTTGAAAATTATCACAAACCTGAGGAGGGTGCCAGAGAAATGGCTTGGCATTTGAGAGCATTTATAAACCTCGGCACTCACATGAGAGCCTACAGCCTCACATTCACACGTACAAACTCACACCCAGACATGCACACCTACACATACATGCATAATTAAAATAAAATATTTAAAAATAACTCTAATTCCATTTTCAGGGGATCCAATGCCTCTTCTGACCTCAATGGGTTCCTAAACCCACAAATGGTGCATGTGTGTGTGTGTGTTAGTGTGTGTGTGTGTGTGTGTGTGTGTGTGTGTATTTTAAGACAGGTTCTCTTGTTATCCCAGCTGGCCTCAAACTTGCAGTGCAGCTAGTGAAGACCTTGAACTCCTGATCCTTCTGCCTTTATCTCTCAAGTACTAGGATTATAGTGCTCATTACCATACCTGACTCAGTTGTTCTTTTTTTAATTTCTTAAGAAACCTTTATGCTGTCTTGCATAAAGGCTTACTAAGCTACATTCCCACTAACAGTGTATCAGATTTCCCTTTCACCACTGTTTGGTGTATTTTGACTTTTTATTAGTAGCTATCTTAATGAGTATAAGGTAGTACCTCATAGCAGTTTTGATTTTCATTTTCTTAATGGGTAAAGATGTTAAGCACATTTCATATTCCTCCTGATAATTTGCCACATATGGAAAAATGTCTATTTAAGTCATTTTTTAAGTATTTATTTTGTGTGTGTATGTGTTTGTGCACATACAGGCACAGAACTTTATTTCTACCATATGAGGCTTACAATCTTTTATCTAATAATATTTAAACAACAACTTATTTTAGAAAGGATGATACAAAATCTCACACTATGTAGCCAAGTAATTTACTATGTAGGTTGGGCTATGTTGTAGTTTCTCCATAGGCTAATCTATTTGAATGCTTGATCCCCAGTTAGTGAAACTTTTTGGGAAGGATTAGGAGGTGTGGCCTTATTGGAGGAGGTGTGTCACTGGAGTGGGCTTTGGGGCTTTGAACGCCCACACCAGGCCCAGTTTCTTATTCTCTGTCCCTGAATCAGGATGTAGGCTGTTAGCTACTGTGTCAGTGCCATGCCTGCCTGCTGCCACACTCCCCACGACGACGTTCATGGACTCACCCTCTGAAATATAAACAAGCTTCCAATTAAATGCTTTCTTCCGTAAGTTGACTTGGTCATGGTGTCTTTTCACCGTAATAGAATAGCATCAACTAGGGCAAGATGTCACTCGGTCAGGTTTTGAAGTTTCTAAAGCCCACACCATTCCCAGTTAGATCTCTATATCTGCCTTGTGTTTGTTGTCTTATGTGAGCTTTCAGCTACAGATTGAGTACCATGTCTGCCTGTCTACTGCCATGCTCCTTACCATGGTCACAGACTTTATTTACTCTCTGGAATCTCAAATTAAATGTTTTCTTTTATATTTTTCTCTTTGCCATGGCATCTCTTCACAGCAATAGAAAGGTAGCTAAGACAGGCTGTTCTCAAAGTCATGGCCATCCTCCTGAATTACTCTCCTAAGTGCTGGGATTATGAGTATCACCACCATGTCTGGGTCAAAAAGTGCTATCTCTAAATTAAAAACAAAGGTGTGTGTGTGTGTGTGTGTGTGTGTGTGTGTGTGTGTGTTAAGGATCATAAAAAGAAAAGAAACAATATGTCATGTCTACCGATAGTTCTAGTGCTGATATTGTGTTATATAGTTACAGTTCTGATATAGCTCTGCTGTTCTGGTACTGCTACTAATAATGTACAACTTACCTAGTTAAAGCTCATGCCCCCAACACTCCTCTTTCACGTGAAGCCTGTATTACTGACCCATATCAAACGCGTCCTCCCTCGTTACACCTAGTGGTTAACGTAGAAGCCTAACTTCCTATAACCAAGTCCCAGCTCTGCCTCTACTGATGTACTTACTCATGGGGTCATTACTCAAACCCTTCCTCAGTTTCCCCTCTGTAAAAGTTGGAGTTCTGAGTCACTGTACAGTAATTCTGAGTTCTGAGAATATTAAGCATACTTAGATGCTAACACCAGAAAGTGCTCACTACGTTAGAGATTCTTCCCATTCTTGTGTTCATTTCCTTGGCAACCATACTCTCTCTCTCTCTCTCTCTGGCTTGTTTTTTGTTTTTTTTAAGACAGGGTTTCTCTGTGTAGCCCTGGCTGTCCTGGAACTCACTCTGTAGACCAGGCTGGCCTCAAACTCAGAGATCTGCCTGCCTCTGCCTCCCAAGTGCTGGGATTAAAGGTGTGAGCCACCACTGCCCGGCTCCACCATAGTCCCCCATTCCCCCCCCCCCCCCCCACCAGCCCTGAACTGACATTCATCCAGAAGCCTTATCGGAGAGACTTCTCTGCTACAAAAGATTCTATTGACAACTGCCAGACATGTTTATTTCTATATTACTGACTCAGGAACTCCTCCTCCCCCCCAAAAAAAGCCCAATTGATTCCTGACTCTCAAATGAAGGCCAAGCACACATTTGTGGCACTTTTCATCTCTTCATTCAACCACTTGTTTCATGGTGGCTTTCAGATTCTCCAGAAGCCCCTGAAACATGATGTAGACAATTTTCATTCTAGATTCCCTTTCTCACTGGGGCCCCACTCTTTTTTAACAATGTCCTTAATTCACTAAACAACATATTCACCTTTCATGCCACCTGACTATTCTCCTTTACTTAAGATACTAGCTTCATCTATATATTTTATAGTCGTTACAGCCTACATATTTTAACTTCTAAATATCTCAGAAATTTGTACCCTCTATTTCACACTATTAGTGTTTGTTTATTATTTATGTATTTATTTATTTTATTGTATGTGAGTAGACTGTAGCTGTCTTCAGAGAATATCAGATCCCATTACAGATGGTTCTGAGCCACCATGTGGTTGCTGGGAATTGAACTCATGGCCTCTGGAAGAGCAGTCAGTGCTCTTAACCGCTGAGCCATATCTCCAGACCTCTATTTCACACTTTTATCCTTAATGCATTGATCCCCCAGCTTCAGTCTTTTCTCTCTCAAGTCATAGATCTGCTAATTATCCATGTCACCTTCAGCTTGTTGTTATACTCTGAGTAAACTCTAGGTTCTTTAGCATAGCACACAAAACCCCTCCAGGTCTGATTCCTATAAACTTTTCCAGCTGATTTCCTGCCATGTTTGCTTCAATGGACAATCATTCTTTTCTGTAGTTTGTAACCAGCGACTCAGTATCTGGTGATAATAAGGCCAAATGGGTGGCCTAAAATGTGCGTTTTCTCACCTGCGGTCTGCTTTTTTGAGGATGTATCTAAATCTAAATTACATTGGAAACCTTCCAATCTCAAACTTTAACATCTTTGTTTCATTTCCTACCCAATAACTCACTGCCACACTAGAGAGAAAGGGAGAGTCCCATCTCCTCCCTTCGGGGTACCTGCAGGAGTTGGGGGTTTATAAGGTGAGGGACCCCTAAGGGCTTTTTCCAGTCCCACACCCTCCTTACAGCTTCCCCTCCCGCCTAGGGTCAAGGCTAGGCCAAGTTCCATTTTCCACCCACAGGAACATTCTTGAGTAAAGAAGTCTCAGGATGTACTGACAGTCACCTGACCCTCTGGAAAGTCCCAGGTAGAGTTCAAATGCGTGTCATGCTTGCTAGCCAATAGATTTAAAGGTCAATTCGCTTAGCCAATAAGTCTGAACTGTAACCTTGCTGATGTAACCTGTGACCCTAAAAAGTATAAAAACTGCTTGTAATAGCCGTTTGGGGGGGTCGCCTTCTCATCACTCGCCTTGAGGGACTAATTGAAGGATGACCCGGACTGGATGGAAAATAAACCTCTTGTGTTTGCATTGATCTGCGTTTCGGTGTCTCATTTGGGGGAGTGTCTCACTGGGGGAGGGGGCATCTCGAAGTACCACTGACTGAGGGTCAGGGTCTTACCGTGGCAATGTGACATTGTAATGAAGTTGTTTAGTCTTTAAGAGACACTGACTTTTCATGTCATCTCGCAGCCAGACCTGTACTTTATAAAACAATGGCAGCTACTTAATGACAGAGACTGCAAATGGTCCTCTAGGCTTGGCCACTTTTGACTGGCAGAGATGTTTGAATTGGAGCTCATAGTTTTGAATGTTTTCGATTACCTGCTGAAATCTTTTTTTTTTTTCCCCCGAGACAGGCTTTCTCTGTAGCCCTGGCTGTCCTGGAACTCACTCAGTAGACCAGGCTGGCCTCGAACTCAGAAATCCGCCTGCCTCTGCCTCCCGAGTGCTGCGATTAAAGGTGTGCGCCACCACCGCCCCACCGCCGGCACCTGCTGAAATCTTAAGTAGGAGAGTTCCAACGAGATCTTTTATAAATAAGTCCTCTTGAGAAACTGAAAATGTTGTCTACTCCAGGCCTCCCAAAGGCCGACCTGGCTGAATAGAGCCTGCTTCCTTTGGGTGGGAATGATCAATCTATTGTCTACACCCCCACATCCTCCCGAGCACTGATTTTCCTGACTGCGATTTAAAATACAGTCATTTGAGTTTTCCGTGTTGGGCGAGTCAATGCAGGACACAGAATTACCGAGTTTCCCACACGTCATTGGCTTTTACTCATACTTCTCTTCCGTGCATCTTTTTCTGTTTTCTTTAGCTGCTGGCATAGGTTAACACATCCTCCAAGATTCAGTTTCATCTCTAGATACTTTTCTCTGATCTCATAAAGGACTCGACGTGTCTCTGGATTCTCTGTGACTCCATCACATCTCCCATCACATTATACTGTGGTAAAATGTCTCATAAATTTCATCCCATATAACGGCAGAGTAGAAATCCTCAAATGAGGTTTAGCAGCCATTAATTTTGCTCAAATTCATCGTTCTTTCGAAAATCAAAATGAAATAGGAGTAGAGGGGTGGATTTGACCAAAAGACATATTCATGTATGAGATTTTCCAAAGATAAAAATTAAAATGCAAGGAAAAAAACTCCACAAAGCCTGAGTCAATACATACATGTCTCAAAGCATAACGGTATGAATACACTAGCCCACTGGGTTGTAGAAACCAAAAAACTCCAATTCCCATCAGGCACTTGGCGCTCCCCGCGGCGAGTAGCGGAGATACCCCTAAGGAACTACCACTCCCGTGATGCTCCGCGCCCCGCCGCGGCGTGGCGCCTAAAGCCACGTATCTTTGGAGGCCCGGGAAGACTACGCACCTCCTTCATGGCTTCCGCGAACACTCGGCGTGTTGGGGATGGTGCTGGGGGCGCCTTCCAGCCTTACCTTGACTCTTTGCGACAGGAGTTGCAGCAGAGGGATCCGACGCTGCTGTCCGTGGCGGTGGCGGTACTGGCGGTGCTGCTGACTCTGGGTGAGGCGGCTGGCGTTCGCAGCGAGGGCGGGGTGACTTGGCGCCGCAGGCCGGGGAGGCAGACGGCTGGGGCTCCCCTCTTCTACTACTCATCTTCCAGACCCGAGCAGTGTCGAAAGGGGACGCTGAAGTGACCTGGTTCTTGGGACAGGAGTACTTACCTGAGGCGCCCCTATGCGCTTGAGCGCAGCGTGCTGCGGCCGCCATCACTCACTCTTAACTTTAAGCCACTTGTGTCTGAGCTGGGCTCTGGGCTACTGAGGTACTAAGGCAGAATAGAAATCTACCAATCAAATTTATCAAGCCACTGATTTTTCTCAGATCCATCGTTCTGTGTATACTTGAAGTCTCCACATTTGGGGTGAGGGAAGTAGACGTGGAAAAGTTTACTATCGATAGTGGCGGTCGCTCAGTGGGTTCCTGACAAAACTGGCTCTAATCGGTATGACAATGAAAGTAGCTTTTGTCGTAAATGCCTATTAATGTATTTTGAAAATGAAAGCTGCCTTTTTCTTCTCTGCAGTATTCTGGAAGTTTATCTGGAGCCGAAAGAGCAGTCAGAGAGCTGTTCTCTTCGTTGGTCTCTGTGACTCTGGGAAAACATTGCTGTTTGTCAGGGTAATGCTTTGATTTCTATTTCTGTTAGACTTACTGGGGATTGTTATGGCATTTCCGTATTCATGGCATCTTACAGTTTATTTGGTACTGGAAACTGTGTCAGCCAGTTTGGGACATGTTTTTAAAAATATTTAAGTTTTTTCTTTTTAGTTTTATGTGTGTGTGTGTGTATGTGTGTGTGTGTGTGTGTGTGTGTGTGCGCGCGCGCACATGAGTGGCTGCACCTGTAGAGGCCAGATGTGTCAGATTTTGTAGAGTTGGAGTTAAAAGCTGCTTGATATGGGTGCTGGTAATTGAATTCAGGTCCCTTGCAACGGCAGTATGTGTTCTTAACCAACTTAGTTGACTCTCCAGTCCTGGGAGTTAATTCTTGACTTACTTGGGAATACAAACTAGACTCTAGGAAAACCTGTAAACCACACACACACACACACACACTGCTGTTAGAATCCATGGCCTGGGAATGGGGAGGTCTGTTTTCTTGTCTGGCAAAAATGAGGGCCTGAGTTTGGATCCCTGGAACTTACATGAAAGCCAGGTCCAGAGGTACTAGTCAGTAATCCCAGTGCTAAGGAGGTAGAGATGCAATGGAGATACAGTGGATCCCTGGAATTCCTTGGCTCCCCACCCTTGCTAGTTGGTGGGCTCCAGGTTCAATGAGAGACCACAGACCCATAAAATAAGGTTGATGGCTGGGGGGGGGGGGGGGGGGGGTCCATGCCTTTAAAGCTAGCACTTGGTAGGCAGAGGCAGGCGGAGCTCTTCAGGTTCGAGGCAGGCTTGGTCTTTAGAATGAGTTCCAGGACAGCCATGGTTGCACAGAGAAACCCTATGTCAAAAAAAGCAAAAGAAATAAGGTGGAGAGAGATTGAGGAAGAACTCCCAACATCAGCCTTCAGTATACACACATACACTCGTTAAAAAAATGCATTGTCAGTTTCTTGGCTAGTCAGAATATAAAGGTTATAGATATACATTTTTAAGTGTAGCGTGTGTTGTTACCCTTTCTTTAATCTAAACAATCAGTAAAAGAATAAAGGAAGCCCAATAACTTTTGCTGATTTCTGTTACATAAATAGTCCCAGCATGGCCATTTCTGAGCAATCCAGCATTATCATAATCATGACAAAAATTATCCTCCTTTGACAGCTTAAGCTAGTGAGCCTTCCCTTTATTAATATTTAGTTTTATATAGCCAGTATTTTTAACTGAACACGTTTTACTGTGGAGAATTTCCACTCTTCCTTTGGAGGGTATTTTTTATTATTATTATTATTATTATTATTATTATTATTATTATTATTATTATTTTAAATGTGTGTATGTGTGTTGGTTCATGTGAGTGAGTGCTGGTATGTGTGTGCCCGGGCACATCTATGGAGGTCAGAGGACCAGAAGTGTTGGTCTTCTCTCATTGCTCCGCCAGGCTGGCTAATGGGAGTTTCTGGAGATTGTCCTGTCTCCCTCCCATTTTCCCATAGGAGTACTGGGGTAGTAAATGTGTGCACTACTACTAGATCTGCCTTCCTGTGGGTTCAGAGGGGCTGAACTTGTGTCAGCAAGGTTTCACAGCCAGTGTTTTATCCACTGAAACATCTCCGGGGGCCTTGGGTTGTTTCTGGTGGTTAAAATCTTTACAGGTCAGTATATTTGGCCCCTTGCTGATGTTTAAAATGAATAATAATGTTGGGCCCAGGGAGCAACTTTTGGGTCTGTTCACCAGCACTGCAAAAAGGAGGAATAAAGCTTGTAATTAATTATATTATTCTACAAGTTAAAAATAAATCAATCAGTAGGTCCTTTTCAGCTGTTTCAAGTAGCCGTCATTCATTTGACCTTACTCTCGACAGAATTAAAATGGTGTTCTTTAAATTGAATTTGGTGTTATTGTAGGCGCTTACCCTGTTCTCATCTTGTTTCTTTTTTACAGTTGCTAACTGGCCAGTACAGAGACACACAGACTTCTATTACAGATAGTTCTGCTGTATACAAAGTCAACAATAACAGGGTAAGAGGTATCTGTGGAATGTTCTAGAATCTGACACTCTTCCTTACTGAGTTCTACTGTCATATCTGTTGCTGACCAGAAGCAACTTGAGGAGGAACGGATTTAATCTGTTTACACTCCCAGGGCATAATTCATTATTAAGGGAAATCAGGACAGGGTCCTGGCAGCAGAAGCCATGCAGAGATGCTGCTTGCTGGCTCACTCTTCGGCTTGCTTAGCTAGATTTCTTCTTATCCCGGACCACCTGCCTATAAACATGGCATCTCCCACTTTGGACTCAAGAAAATGACCCCATAGACATGTGCACAGGCCAGTCTGATGGAGGCACTTCTGTTGAGGCTTCTTCTCTTACATGGCTGTAAGCTGTGACAAGTTGACAAAGCTTATTGGGGCACTGTGGCTTGTCAAGGAAGGACCTTTTTGAATGGAGTAGTCTGAAAATGTAGGTATCTTTTGTAGCTTTCTTTTATGTAGAACATATTCTGCATATCAGATCTGTCCTTGGCAATATAGGCAGCAGATTTAGTCCTGCCCACCCATCCTTGTACCTTATGTACAGGGTTACAAGACATTTTATTTCTAGGTTCTGTCTGTCCAACATTACTATGAGGTTCAGTGAGTACTGGGTCTTTTTCTGATATAAGCAGGCAGTATGTAGACATAGGACAATCATTTGGTTAAAAATAGTTGTCCTTCTCTGCCTCCGCTAGCCAGACTTTTCTTTAGAAGCTGTCCCATAGTTAGATTCTTATTAATCAGAGCTTTGTTTATGTTTAGTGCTGTTACAGTCTTTTGCTTTTAAGAGCATCGTTTTAGTGGATTTTTTTTTTAAAACTTTTTATTGGTTCTTTGTGAGTTTCACATCATGCACCCTAGGCCTACTTATTTCCCAGTCCCTCATATCCACCTTCACCGTTGCGCAAAATAAAACACATGCACGCGCGCGCGCGCGCGCGCGCACACACACACACCAAAGCATAGAATAATTCTCATTGTGGAAGCTGTAGGTGTCAGCTACAGTATGTCCCTTTGTCCACACATTTCACTTGCAAATGTTCATTGCAGTGAGTCATTGGTCTGGTTTGAAATTTCTGGCTTCTGTGATACCACATGTTGGATGTCTTAATGCCACTATATCAGATATTTTAAACATACCCATGAAGAACCAGAGTGGCTTGTTGCTCACCTGTATAACTGCAGGGTACAGATGGTAACTGCCAAGCTGATTCCAATGACACCTGAGCTTTGATGAGTGAGGTGTGAGGGCTCAGTGGCTGATTAGGGATGGAAGGATAGGCAATGGATGAGACCCTGTTCCTCCCCTTCCTGATGTCTTCAGAATCACTCATTGTCTGCAAATAAAAGGGTCCGCCGTCAACTTCATCTATTTATTTGTTTATATTCTTTTCAGATAGGGTCTCGCTGTGTAGATCAGGCTGGCCCTGAACTCACAGAGATTCACCTCCCTCTGCCTCCCAAGTGTTGGAATTAAAGGTGAGTACCATACCTGGTTCAGGATGGCTAAGCACCGTACCTGGATAAGGTCTCCCTTTAAAGTTTAAGCTGCCTTGGAGCCCAGCCTCCCCTTACCCCAGCCTCCCCTTACCCCAGCCTCCCCAGTTGTTGGTATTTTAGAGATGTGCTGCAGCATTCCATCCAGCCCTACACCTTTTCAAACTTCTGAGTCTTTGATATTGACTTTTTTTTTTAAGATTTTATTTATTTTATGTATATGAGTACATTATAGCTGTCTTCAGACACACCAGAGAGGATATCAGATCCCATTACAGATGGTTGTGAGCCACCATGTGGTTGCTGGGAATTGAACTCAGGACCTCTGGAAGAGCAGTCAGTGCTCTTAACTGCTGAGCCATCTCTCCAGCCCTGATGTTGACATTTTATCCTTGTATCTGGGCTTTTGAGGGTAGTGATGCTAGAGATCCAGGGCATTGTGCATGTCAGGCATGTCAGGCACTGAGCTACACCCCCAAGTTTTTTTTAAGTTGTGTGTGTTTGGAGTGGGAACATGTGTGCCATAGCACATGTGTAGCGGTCAGAGGATAGCTTGAGGGAAACACTTCTGTCCTTCTGTCATGTGTGTTCCAAGGATCAAACGTAGATCCTCAGGTTTAGTGGCAAGTACTTTCACCTGCTGAGTTCTACCTTAACCCCAGATTTTTAAAGTGGAATGCTTCAGGGTCTACTTTTGACCTGTGTGTGCATCACAGCACTGCTCTGTGTGAGTGTTCAGTACTTATAATGTGATTCATCCAAATTGAGGGGTGCTGTTCAATGCCAAATACATGCCAGGTCTTAAGACTTAGTATGAATAAGAAATAATGAACAACTAATAATGTTTTGGGTTTTGCAGATTAATTGGGAGGCTGGAGAGATGTATTAGGGTTCCCTACAGGAACAGCTGATAAAATGAATCCATATACATATAATATATAATAAATTCCCCATATATATTACATACATACATACATACATACATACATACATATGTGTGTATGTATATTAGACAATTTGTTGGGGAGGGTCTGGGTAGGCTACCCAAAAGGGCATAATGAATCTAGAGGGCTGTGTGCAGTCTGTATGTGGTACCGACTTCCTTTGGAAGACACTGTGGTCATGGTTGGTTGAGGATGAACTTGTAAGAAATGGTGGATGATTCTGATACCTGTACCAGACCACATCTGATGGTCTTGCTATCTCTGTAATAACATTCATTCAGTGAGGTCCTGGGATGGTGACTAGCACCTATTACAATGTACAGCGAATTTGTCCAGTAGGGGAAGAGGAACTGGAACAAGATATTGACAAAGTTGCAACAGATAAATGCTGTATCTAATATACATTTAATTATATATTTAAATTAATATATTAAATTAATATAAATAAATACACATTTAATTATACATTTAAAGAAATACTTAAAACCAAGAATAAAAATTATGTTTCATTAAGAAGATTGAGAGCCCCATTAATTGTAATATCTACTATAACTTTACATCATTTGTGAATATATACTAGTTTTCATGTGGCCTGCTTATACTCACATTGGTATATGTCCTAAGCCTTGGACAGACCATGCTTCTGTGCTTCCTTCAGACAGTAAAGTGTCACCATTCTCTTAAAAACGTTTATTGCTGGGCATGGTGGCCCAGGCCTTTGATGGTGGCACTTGAGAGGCAGAGGCAGGTGAATCTCTTTGAGTTCAACGCCAGCCTGGTCTATAAAGTAAGTCCAGGATAGCCAGGGCTGCATAGAGAAACCGTCTTGAAACACAAAACCCAACCAACCAAACAACTCATTTATTAACATTGTAATTTTAATGTGTCTTCCATGATTTTGCAGTGCTTTGTCCCCTTATAATTCATGTCAGGAACCATGTTTACTGTTTCACTGCAGAGCTTCGGCCATTGCTTTATTTAATTTGTGTTCACCTGTGTGTTGGGGGTGCGGGTGTATGTGTACACAGATGTGTGAAGGCCAGGGTCAAACTTGGGGGTGTTGTTCCTCAGGATGCACATTGGTTTTTGAGACAGGGTCTCTCACTGTCCTGGAACTCACAAAGTAGGTTAGGCTGGCTGACCAGAGAGCTTCAGGAATCTGCCTGTGTCTGTTTCCTCAGTGTTTACTACCAGGGCACCCTCCACAGACACCTTCATCAGTGT
>JADRCH010000097.1:6993204-7124429 GCA_019843965.1 Rhynchomys soricoides | reverse complement strand
GAACCGTGGTATAGAGCAGTCCACTGCACAGGAACCGTGGTATAGAGACTTTCCTTATTATCTCCCTTGCTAGAGGCGCCATGGTGCCAGCATGTCTGTTCTCAAATTAACTACATTGATACCTTAAGAAAGAACTGTTTTTAGTTTAAGTCCCGATTTTTAAATTCTTTCCTAAAGTTTGTATGCTGTAGATTTAAATGCTTTCTTCATGTTTGCTCTCTAACATTGATTAAAAAGTAAGGTAAATTTGTATGCTACATTTCACTGATGTGAAGATATTCTTTGATATCTGAATTTGGGGAGCATCTCGGTGATGATGTTGTGATGGTTAAATTGGCAGTCCTGAGGTAGTGCTGTTTCTTTTGACTGTCATTCGAGCCTCCTGTTTGTCAATGTCTAGACACAGATTTTGTCATTACTTCTTGCCACAAGTAGATGGTGTTGAGCAATCTGTCATAGATGAGAATGATTTTTATTCTCAGACAATTGAGACATATCTACATCTGCTAAATTTGGCCATAATTGGGTGTTTTTTTTCTCTTTTTCCCTCTTGTTGGGCACCGTGGCACACACTTAGGAGAGGCAGGGGAATGGCAGCTTTGGGACCTGCCTAAGCTATCTAGTCAACTCGAACAGCTTTTTTTCCTTTTTCCATTATCACTTGCAAATATTTTAGAGTTTGTAGTACAATTATGCTGTAATCCAAGGATTTTGGATAAATAGAATATTCAGCATATAAAGATAAAACTAAGTTAAGAGAGACTTCAGTCATAAAGCTGTTAAATTGAAAACACTTTTACTGTAGTATATGACACTTTTCTTTTTAAGATTTCTTTTTAAAATTTGGGTGCATGTACCTGTTCATATGTTTGTGCATGGTATGTGCAGGTACCCAAAGGACCAAAACATGGTGCTGGATCTCCTGGACTGGAGTTACTAGCAGTAGTGAGCTGTCTGGTGTGGGTGCTGGGAACTAACCTGGCTCCTCTACAAGAGCAACAAGTACTCTTACCATGACCTTCAGGGTGACATTTAAAAAAATTCTTCTTGTGACCTAAGATTGTTTTGCTATCTACTGATTTAAAAGTGTATTGTTTTTTCTTTCTGTAGATTTCTGCCCCATTTTAAACAATAAACACAGTATCTAATCAGGACCCGTTTCTTTTTCATGAACCGAATTAAGCACCTGTGCTTTGAGCTTCCTCAGACCCTTGTGGTATTTTAGG
The DNA here is from genome assembly GCA_019843965.1 of Rhynchomys soricoides. Lineage (NCBI taxonomy): Eukaryota > Metazoa > Chordata > Mammalia > Rodentia > Muridae > Rhynchomys > Rhynchomys soricoides. Next base: position 7,123,203 of record JADRCH010000097.1, on the reverse strand, counting down.
AATGTACCTCTGTGACTGCCAGTGGTCCCTACCTTTTCTTACACCCAGTGGTTACTTTACAGGACTTGATGTTTGTGATTTCTTTGCTCTTTGCCAAATTCTGCTCCTTCCTTTCGGGTTCTGTTTTTCTCATGACTGCTAGAAATGTCTCTAGAGGATGTGTGTCTCATGAAGTTGCTGGCTGTCTTTCACTTGACGCCACCTTTATGTGGCCCTCTCTATTTCTTTTTCATAGTCCTTGGTTTTACCTGGATGTGAGGTCCTGGGTAGCAGCTCTTTCAGTGATCCCATGGAGACTGCCGACTCTACACATCTGTTCTTACACAGAGTGCTATTGCCAGTGTAACTGACATTTCCCTATGAGTCATCTGTCTTTGTATATGTGGTGTTTGGAATTCAAGTGTACCACCCCACACAAAAGGGCGTTATCATCTGTTAAGTGCAGGGGCTACGAGGCCCTGGTGGGCAGCTGGACCAACCACCCTGCACAAAGCATGCCACTCTGGCAGTCTAATGGAGACTGTGGCTGGAAAGTAATTCCAAAGAAACAGAAACACCTGGTCGCCATGCCTTGCTGCTACAAGACACAAGTGGACACTCTACAGGCATAAGAGCCCCAAGTGAAAAATTAGCATAAACATTGGACCAGATTCATCAAACCCTGTGATTGCAAAAAATGGCACTGCCTGCTGTCTCACTTGCCACAGCATGGGCCCTTCTCTCTGCCCTAGCTCTTAAATCCTTCTCTCTTGAGTGTTGTGTTAGCCCCTCAGATCTGCCTAGTTTGCTGTGTTCTTTTTAGCTGAGAGGAATGCTTAGTTTCCACTGAGTTGCTAATTTTATTTACTACTTTATAATGTGTTCTTTTTTAAAATACCCTTTTAAAGTCCACCTGTTTCTTTTTATTTGCTTCTAGTGTTAGCTTCTAAAATAATTTTAAACATACAACTTTTTTGTTGTTTTTTTGAAGGCAGAATTTCATGTAGCTCAGCCTGACCTTGAACTCACTGTTTAACCGAAAGTGAGCTTGAGGGTTTTTTTGGTTTGGTTTGGTTCTTCGAAACAGGGTTTCTCTGTAGCCCTGGCTGTCCTGGAACTCACTCTGTAGACCAGGCTGGTCTCGAACTCAGAAATCCACCTGCCTCTGCTTCCCAAGTGCTGGGATTAAAGGCGTGCGCCACCACTGCCCGGCTAATGGCCCATTTTCATCTGTTTTGATCCAGAACCTCTCCTTTAAGAGAATGAGTGTTGATGAGGCTGGCAGTCTTTGTTACTGTAAGACATGAAAGGCCGACTCCACACTGCTATTTCCCTTTGTTAGCACCGTCAGGGCTTCATGAGTATGGTCCAGTTTTTATATAATCATTTGCTTTAGGGCTCTTATTCCAAGGGATAGTGTCCACTTATGCCCCATAGTGTAGCCATTGGAGACCAGGTGTTTTAGTTTCTTTAAAATTATTTTCTAACCACAGCCTCCAATAGACTGCCTTTGAGCTGCCTAGGCCCTGTTGGCCATTGCTCATTCTCTCCAGCTGGGTTTCAAACCCCAGGCCCCTAGCACCTGCTGTCTGAGGTTCTCGTGCATTCTCTCTGGTAAGTACATGATGGTGTCATTGCTGTAGTCATAATTCTTGGGTTCCCTCCCAAGAGTGTTGTGTCTTCTACTTAGGCATTAACAGTCCTCACAAACACAAGCTTCACAGAGCAGTACCCTCATCCCTTCCCTCTCTGACCTGGCTTCCCCCATTCACCCCCGCCCATGTGCTCTTCCTGAGATGGGTTTTATTGATTAGTGTCTTCAGGATCCTCCCTTTCCCTACAGTCTGCCAGTTTTTGTTTGTTTGTCTACTCAGCTCTACATCTTTTGTTCTTCCATTGTGGGTACACTCTGCCCTGGTGTTCATCACATGGATCTGTCAGATGGATTTCTGGCCCTTGAGAGCAGACGTCATCTCTTGTGTCCTTTTAGCTTCTTCATGTTTTGTTTTTTACTTAAAACGTGCATGCTTGCGTGCACGTTGTGATGGAGGGCTGAGTGGAGAAACCAGGGATCCGTTTTGTGGCTCCTGCTTGCTGTTGCGTGCTTATGTGTCCCTTCTGTTTAACTGTCCCTGCAGGGCTGTGGTGTTCGTGGTGGACAGTGCAACGTTCCAGCGGGAGGTAAAAGATGTGGCCGAGTTTCTGTATCAGGTCCTCATCGACAGCATGGCTCTGAAGAATGCACCATCCTTCTTAATAGCCTGCAATAAGCAAGGTGCTTCCTGGCAGTGGACCATTTGAGGGTTGCTATCAGGAACTAGTTCATTTACCTTCAGTTGTTATTACTGAGCGTGGAGGAGGGGCTGTAATTAAGCATTAATTAAGGGATTAAATCTGAAAATTTGTTTCTGTTACTTTCCTGGTCTTTTATCAGGTTGTCCCAAGGACTGGCAGCTAAGGGCTCTGTTGATATTATAGTCTTTTTCATGGCACAGTGCTTTTTAAAGATGTGAGGCCGCGTACTGCCGATTCTGGGGGGGATGATTGGGCCTCTCCTTCCAGACAGGCTGCACCACTGTTCCCCTTACTCCAGTGGTCATGCTCAGGTTGGCTGGGCTTCAGCTCTGTGGCCAGGCCAGGTAACATACAGGAGCTGGTCTTTCAGAACTCTTTCATGGCTATGTTTCTTAGGAGTCTGAGGCATTTTTCAGCAGTGATTTTTTAAAATTCTAATACCTGATGAGTGGTGCAGCTCGTAACATCTTTTATGAAAGTATTTTTATGTGGGGGGGTGTAGGGGACACTGGTCCTCGGGCATACCTGGACCTGAGAAGATTATGAAAGGGCTTTGGATCTGCTGGGCCATTTGTGAGCTGCCATGTGGATACTGGGACTTGAACCCTGGTCCTCTGGAAGAGTAGCCAGTGCTGTAACCACTTAGCCATCTCTAGCCCCAGCCAGCTTCTTAGTTTGTATGAGGAGGGCAGTCAATACTGATTGGGCTTGGGCTTTATGCCCTCCTGGGCCCGCTGGCAGTGGACGAGGTTTCTCTTTAAAGGGTTGCTATGGTGTTATGTGTTGAAAGTTCTCATCAGATGTCAGTAATGTGCGTGTATGTTTGCTTTCTTTAAATGGACTAGACAGGTTAAGTATTGAAGGGCTTGTGAGGTGTGGAAAACTTAAGCTTAGCTAGTTTTAGGGTCATTAGCACTAAAGCAATACTACTTTGTTGTATTTTATGTTCTAAAGCATTTTTTTAAAAACCTGCAAATACAGCATTAACTTTGACAGAAAGAGTGATAAAGTGTTTTAACAAAGGAATGGGAATGAACTTCTTAGTATAAATAGAAATTTTCTTTCTGTGCTAGAAAAGTCCAGGGAGAAGACACATTCTGGGTTAAACTAGAATAATGCTCTGTTTTTTTTCTTCACAGATATTGCAATGGCAAAATCAGCAAAGTTAATTCAGCAGCAGCTTGAAAAGGAACTGTAAGTGGGAATGTGCCCCTGGTAGTATCCTGACATGGCGGAGTTGACGGGTTGAGTCATATTCAGCTTTGGTTCTAATGACGATCATAGTTACAGTTGGGGTAGTATGGGACATATGTGTTAAAGGAGTTAATAGAATTGTAAAAGACATGGGGTGCTTATAGCTATTTAAGGTTTTCATGGGTGCTGGGAAAGGCATGTGACACCATGCCCTGCTTTTAATTTTAGTCAGATGTAGTATTTATAAAATTTAGTCCCTGGCAGGAAGTCAGCGAGCATGCTGCTTATGTGCTGAACAGGACCAGCAGCTGGCAGTAAAGTGACTTAGTTTGGGAAGGTTTCCCTACTTACAGATAAACAGGACGGATGAGACTTTAAAGTTTGTGGATGTATGAGCTTCGTATCCTAGAAGACTCATAATAAAAAAATAAAGCTCCCTATCTACCCATTCTGAAATTTCAAAACCTTGAGTTTTGGGGCTGGAGAGATGGCTCAGAGGTTAAGAGCATTGACTGCTCTTCTAGAAGACCTGGGTTCAATTCCCAGCACCCACATGGCAGCTCAAAACTTTCTGTAACACATTCTCACATAGACATACATGCAAGCAAAACACCAATTTATACTAAATAACAATAAATAAATTATAAAAAGAAAGGAAAAAAACCCTTGAGTTTTATAGTACAGCATACATTTAAAACTGTTTTCAGTGCTGTCATTGAGGAGAGCTTAGAAGTAGGTATAGGCTTCAAAGAGCTGGTGTGACCTGGGTATCCTCTCCCATCTCCCCTGTCTGTCTGAAACAGTGGTCCATGGATATAGAGGACCAGCCAGCAGGGCCAATGCCGACTGGCATTTATCCCATCAGGTTTAGGAACTGATAGGAATTTGTGGCTTTCTTGCTTCTGACTTGTCCCTTTGCCCGCAGCAACACCTTACGTGTCACCCGGTCTGCGGCTCCCAGCACACTGGACAGTTCCAGTACTGCGCCTACTCAGCTGGGAAAGAAAGGCAAAGAATTTGAATTCTCCCAGTTGCCCCTCAAAGTGGAGTTCCTGGAGTGTAGTGCCAAGGGTGGACGAGGGGACACTGGCTCTGCTGACATCCAGGACTTGGAGAAGTGGCTGGCCAAGATCGCCTGAGGACCATCACTGGCCTCAAACCTTGGCCATGTGAGACAGACTTGCAGTTTGGGAAAGGGCTGTGGTGGTGTGGACTGACAAAGAGGGGCATGTCATTGTAGCATTTCGTGAGTTCTTGAAACAATTATACCAGCTTGAGAGTTTCCCTCCCCATCAGCTCCTTTCTCAACTAGTCCTTTTTACTTAATTCCCGTATCCTTCCTTTGCTAGGTGTTAGGTATAGCATCACATTAGTGTGAGACATAACAGAGAGGGCATCACCATGAGAGTAGGGTATCATCTGAGAAGTCCTTGTCTCCTGCCTCTCTGTGCTGGTCCCTTTTCCTGGGACCAGATCTGCCTGTTTGTAGAATAAGTTAATTTCCAGTTGCTCCTGGTGTTTCGGCATAATACATTGTCAGTTCTTAGTGTAGTCGGGATGTGAAGGTAGTTACAGTGAAGCCAGCTTCAAAACCATAGGGTATAGCTGACGGTGTGTTCTTCATGGGCACAGTGACCTGTCTCCACACCACCTTAGGTTCAGAAGCTGCTGGAACCCCAAGAGTCACCTTCACATGGTAGCTCTAAGAGCCAAATCCCCAGGCACTTGTGGGTTGGTGTGTTCTAGAGATTCCACTGGGGAGAGTTAGGAGACAGCACACTGCTGTCTTGGGTGTGTGTGAGCCCAGGCTGTCCCCTGGGCTCCTTGATCAGCTCCTGTTGTGTCACCCTAGCTAGAGTGCTGTGGAGCAATACAAACTGAAGACATCCACTGTGCATTTTAAATATGTGTTCGTTCATGCTTTAAAAAAATGTTGCCTTTTTAAAGTGTGCTGTCTTCACCATTTGTGTTGTTACTGCTTTTATAAATGACTGGTGTCTTGAATAACTATTGAAAGCATTAAGTCAAATGAGGGGTGCAAGTGGGAGCCTGAGCTAGAACTCAGGCCCAGCTCCAGGTAACCAAGCCTACAGATCGCTGCACAGACAGACTCTTCCCACACTCGGAGTCAGATACAGCATCAGAGCAGTGACTTGAGGCACAGTGTTCTGGGAGCATGTGCAGGAGAATCTGGGCTGACCATGGGACCAGTGAGGAGGACAGGATAAATACATGGGTGTTCTCTGGACAGTCCAGCCCAAGTCTCTGTCTGCTGCCACATGGCCTCCCCATAGGTCACTTGGGCTGACAATACAGTTCAACCATGATTCCTATCATAAGTACTCAGCTTCCCATCTCTAAAATATCTACTGGCCTTGCATATGGTGTATGAGACAGATATACCACAGAACAGATAAGTCATGAGATGACCCTGCCAATTCTCACTGGGAAGCAGGATTGCTGCTAGTATTCTTACTGCCCTTTGGACATTGCTGTTCATGTTAGTCACGGACAAACAGGAAGAGCACGATGAAGGATGGTCACATCACAGCAGGTGCTCATGAAAAAAACTTTCAGTTAGCATGTTCACTGACCTCCCTTTTTTCTGGGTAATAAAGAGATTTTTATTTAGTGGGAGAATCAGTACATCTCCCCCACCCCACTCCCGACCCCACCCCCAAAAAAGTGATGAGGATGGAGAGCAAAGATAAATGTTATTCATAGCCTGATGTCCTGAGCAAAAGGTAAGCTGAGCAAGGCTGGAAACTAGGTTGGTAGAATGCTTACCTGGACTGCATAGGTCTGGCTTTCCTATGGGCTGCTGTAAAACCCAGCTGTAAATGGGCAGCTGCACCAAAGAAGGGCTGGAGTAAATAATCTACTTCTGGAATCTTCCAAGGAGCCAAGACAGTAGTAGCTTCTCATTGCTAGGTGCCTCATGGTCTCTGGAGAGGCCTCAGCTCTTAATGAACAACAGCTAGGAAACCCCTGCCACTGCTTCCCAAGGCCTCCAGCACCTCTTGACACAAAGTGTTCTATTGGAGGGGAGGTTTGGGAGCGGTCCAGCCATTGAGCTGTTTAAGGCATATTAAAATACAAGGTTACATGTGTGTCTTTCGGGAACCCAGAACACTGGGGTGGATATCTAGGAGTTCGTAGCCGCCACTACAGGGTTGATTTGAGTTAAGATTGACAACTACAACAGATGGCACCCAATGTGGGACTTAAACTCATATTTAAAAGTTAGAGATTCCCAATTAGAATACACATGTCTTCCCTTTAAGATTAGGAGGCAGGAAGAACGAGTTTCTCAGCCGAGCTGAGCTATGTGGTTCCTCTCCAAGCAAAGTATGTTTCAAAACTAAGGTAAAAATTCATGCTAGTTTGGCACATGTGATTCTGGGGTTTGTGGCTTAAGACTAGGACACACCCAGGCAGACTCAGGATCATGGGCAGTGGGCTAAAGACTTCTCCTGGGCTGCTACAAAGAGTTTAAGCCACAGATACTAAAAGCTCCTGCTAAGATAGGCTAAAGAAAACGGGCCTAAATAAAATGAAAATAAAAGAAAAATTGTTTTAATGATAAAAAGCCTAAAAATAGGCTCATATAAAAATAGAAAATTTAATTAAAGTTAAATACATTTTAAAAATATGTTAATTCAAGCTATATAAAGAGAAAGGTGTACTCACAGAGATGTTAATCCCCACAGAAGGGAGAATGAATAAAAACTGATTTAATTGTTTATAAGGATAGAAAGAAATGGTAATGGCTTTAAAGGAAATTTGAAAAGTCTATGCCATTGCAGGCAGCTGGGTTCTTTGAACATGGGATCCATGGGAATTCTGGGACTACTTAGCCTGGTATGACAAATTAATAGCATAGAAATAGGCTTATACAGCAAGTAGAAGGTAATTTAATTGACATTAAATAAGGATATTAATTTAACTCTTAGGTGATATACCCACAGAGATATCAATCTCCACAGAAGGGAACATTTAAATATACATAGATGAATAAATAAATTGAGGCTTTTGACCTCATAGGTCAGGGCAGGGGGTAGGGAGAAAAGCTTTATCTGAGACAGTAGAAATTTAGGCCTTGATCTCATGTATGAACAAGGCAGGTCCCTGCCCCTAGTTGGTTTTGATCGGTAAGTAAAGTTGCTGGCTGTCAATGGCTGGGCAGGGAGACAGAGGTGGGTCTTTAGGATCTGTGGACAGGGGACGGAGGGAGGAAGAGGAGGAAGATAGAGCTGCCATGCTAGGAAAGGAGTAAGGACCAGGCCTGAGAGGTGCAGAAGAGAGAGCACACCAATCACGTAAGAGCTGGGAGTGGCCCCAGGCTCCCCCAACCCCAACTGAGTCTAGGGCAACAAAGATAAAATACAGATTTTAGTAAGTAATAACTCAGGAATATCAGAGGGGAGGTGTTAGCTATGTGGAGGCTTGGGAGTGGCCCAGCCATTGAGCTGTGTGAGGCATTTTAAATGTAAGGCTTCCTGCGTGTGTCTTTCATTTGGGAACCCAGAACATTGGTGCAGGTATCAAGGAATGCGCTGATGCCTCTGCCACCAAGTCGATTTGAGTGAGATTAGTTGGCAACTACATCAGTGTTCTGCTGACATCATTTCATCCAGAATGTGTTGCTTCCATTTGTTTCTTAAAGAATTGCCAGAGTTCAGCTGTCCTATTCCATTCTTATCCGAATTGTCTCTGTGCTGCCCTCTCCCTTACCCGCTCCCTTACGCTACATGGGGTCCTAGGTAGGCTGTTTCTCTTCCTGTAGCCTCAATCAGCACATGGAAAACCTAGTTCTATTGACCTGGGGGGAAAAATGTGTGTATGTATGTATTCAGGTTTTGTGTGTGTGTGTGTGTGTGTGTGTGTGTGTGTGTGTGTATTTTTGAAGGCTACAAGGTTTTCCTGAAATCTATAAATCTGAGCTTAACAAACAGTGGCCACTCTTGCAGTGATTAGGAGGAAAGTCACCCAGTAGCCCCTGCCCTTGCTATATTGTACTCTAAGCAGAGCAATCATAGTGTCATCTCATGTACCCGCCTGGAGCACCTCCTCAGCCTTTTTGGGAACTGCGGGCAGCTGTGCTAACATCTTACCCAAAGAGCAGCCATTCCTTCAGAAGTGTGAAGCCTCGTGGCACTGACCACCACCGTGCTGGGGAAGGACCGGCTGTTCTGTCTGGACCACGTCATCTTCTCAAGTTCTCAGCCTTCTGCCCTTTGCCATCCCCTGTACCTGCTCACCTCACACCTTATGACTAGATGCCGATCTAAGGCAGCAGGCAGGGACTTTCATAGCTGCTTCTAATTAGTAGTGTCCTTGTGGCAGACGGGAGTGTTCCAGAACTTTTAGAATCGTTCTACAGGAAAAGTCATTGGTGAACTTGGACTTGAAGAGTGGCATTTCCAGCATCTCAGGAATTGTTCTGAGAGCCAGCTTGGCTCTGAGGGCACCTGCTAGGTTGGAGGTTGCCAAGATCTCAGGGACCTCTCCCTAACTGGTGTGGGAGAAGCTGCATGGTCATGGTTGGTACTATAAAGGTAATCATAATTTCCTTTAAATGATCGTCTGGAAATTAAGAGGATGAGAAACTTAGTCCCTCTCTGAATTCTGCCTTCCTAACCCCAGCCATGTCAAGTAGAGTGTGGGGCGATGGTAAATATACTCCCAAATCCTGGTCTCCCCTGGAGCTTCACAGACAGATGAGATGTGGAAAGGCTTGTGGACACAATGTCACTAGTCCACAGTTTTCTTTTAGAACTGGTGGAGAGCCCAGGTGAGCAGCGACAATAGGAAAGGGCTCTGTGGAGGGGATACACCACCCAGACAGGAGGGTCCTTTGAGGAAACCCCCTTTTAAGCTATAATTACACCACTTAGAAACAGTTGACAAGAAGCTTTGTTTCGAGAATTAGGACAGTTTATTGTTTGACCAACATGCTGAGTCTTTTCCACATATTACACAGTTGAATGTAAAGTCAGTATGGCCACTGTGCCTTCTGAGCTCAGTACAGATGGAAATGCCACCCTCTGCTCCTCACTTTAAAGGACAGGTGAGGTAAGAAGTCAACACATCACAACAGGCAGGCTGGCCTTCGTTGCTGTGGAGGCTCCCTGCCTCCTGAAAGGCCCATCTGAACTCTCGCTGCAAGGTTTTCCTGATAATCATACCCTGCGGAGAGTGTCAGTCAGACAGGGGTCTGGAGTCCAAGGAGTTTGCACATTGAAACTGCAAGATTTTGGAACAGCGAAGAAGTTGATTTCAAACAAAAATTAAAACGGGTACCCTGACTACTGCTGTGTGTGTGTGTGTGTGTGTGTGTGTATACACAAGACAATGCAAGTAGTTTTGGGGACCACCCTTCTTTACAGTGAGAGCCCAAAATGCACCTATCTTCTCTCTAGCTAGTCAGGCTGGGAATACCCTTATGTGCTAGCCATGGAGTAGAGATGGCTTAAGGGACATGAGCACAGCAGTCCTGTCTGTACACTGCAGGTCAGCAATGGATCAAGAATGCCAACACTAGTTCTGAGCATCTCTGGCTTGTAAGTGACCTTGTCTATTCTGGTTCTCCCACTTGTGAAACAGGAAAAGTTTGGCTCCCAGGGCCGTGGCAAGGTGATGGGGCCTCCCATTCTTGGGGGGAGGGGGAGGTAGTTTAGAAACTAGTGAGCCCTGAGCCCTGAGCATTTGACCCACCCAGACTCCTGCTAGCTGGCTCTTGTGTAGCTCTAACTCACTTTGCTGACAGCCTCTCCCCCATCCATAAGGAGAAGGGATAGACTACTATGCCTGCAGGATGCTGAAGCCAGCAGTGCTTAGATCTCTGACATTGGTTAACCACTGGGTTACAGAGACTAGGTCCAGGTGTCTACACTCCTAGCTACCACCTTGCAACTGAGACCACCTTTGTTGCCTGAGACACTGAACTGATGTACCCAGGACTTCCTGGATCTTGAGATATTGTGAAATGTTTATAAAGATGGGGCCAGGGAGCAGGGACTGACAGCAGCAAGGCTCTAACCACCAAACATTCTAACCTCTGACCCCACAGCAATCCTAGCACTCAGGACACCCATGTCACACCTTTGGTTTGGTCTGCAGGAGTGTTCAGCTACGCTGCCTGCCTTTTCAATCTCTGCACTGCTCACAGAAGTTTTGCTGACAACTTTTCTTCAAGGCTCCTAAAGAAAAGGAAGAGGGCCATGCCCATCTGCCAGGTCAGGAAGAGTGTCCAGAGAGAGGAACTGAATTACTACATTGAGATCATGCTCTAAGAAGAGTCCTCCATTTTGTCCTCTGACTGATCTGAATTTAGCAAAGATGGGACACAGATATTTTCAGGGTGTCTTTAAGAGAACCTGACTGGATCCTACTTACAAGTAGGATAATGGTGGTGGTGGTCAAGGGGAGAGCCAAGGCCCAACACAGTTCTGTTGGCGCTTGGCTGCCTTAATTGCCTTTAGGGAAGGAGATGAGCAGCTTGGCTGAGGAAAAGATGGCCAGGGCACCTCTGGGGTAGGAGAGACATGGGGCAGAACTCTCATTCTCAGGGGCTGCAGGGCCAGGAGAGCCTAAACTCAAGAAGGGTTTTTGTGTACAAGCTAGGAAGGCAGGGCTCCTTAGGCCAGATCAACCAGAAATGGCATCTGCCATGGCACCTGCTGTTTCTAATAGCAGGCCATGATGCCTTAGATTATGTGCACAAGAGGAGAGAACGGAGTTTCTAATTAGAGTTACAGAATACAAGAAAGGTTATTCAGTGTCAAGAAGGTTAAAATCCACCCTACATTCATTCAGTGCGAGCCAGTAGAGTGCAGTGGGGCTCTGCCAGAGGCCACCAGCAAAGCCCCTCACTGCCAACCAGGCTGCTGTCACCACAGGGTACGTACGCTTTCTTCCAGCAAGCACCACATAGGTGGGGGTGTCCACACTGGGGGACACTGGCCCACGACAGCATGCACACCTGTGCACACAGGTACATAAAGCAGTGGTAAAGGTAGTTCCGTGGACTATTTTTGTTTGTAGTTTAACACATCTATGCACTATTTTATTGAAGGCAAGACAACCACAAGTTATTTGACAATATTGAATTATTTCTCATTTCAATACACTGCATACTTTTGAACTTCCAAAAACCGGAATCACAATGCAAGTTCCAAGTTGTGAGTGGAGAGAGACAAGGATATACATTGAGCACATGTGTATGTGAGGATGTGTGTGTGTGGAGGGTGTATACACAAGTCTATCTCTATGTATAATTATGTACACACATATAAAAACTAAACACGTGACACTTCAGTTATGCTCGTACATTGGTCCTCGCCTTCTGGAAGAGGTACCCAGAGGGATCCTACTTCCTCTCCTCTTTACCAGAATCGGCTCTGACACTGTCTCCCACGATGAAGGAGCATGACAGGCCCACTCACAAAATCAGCTGTGCCATGTAGGCTGCCATTTTGAACTCATTTTTGAGAGATTCCATAATTCAGTCCAACGTTCTTGTTGGAGTTCTGCCTTATGGAGGCAATTCACTCTGCCCATCAGCAGTCTGGAAGAGCCAATGCTATCGGAGCTGGGATGTTCTGATTAGAGTCACTGCCCTGGGCCTGCCCAAAGGCAGACGGGGCAGTGAGTCGGGAGGCATTTAGGAAGTGAGCTATTTTGCTTTGAGAAGAGCACTCTGATGGAGACTTTGAAGGTCTTCAAGACAGAAACAGTCTGGGGAATGAGTGGAAATAGCAAGGACAGCCTGCTGGGGGGCAGATTGCAGTGCCCTGGGCAGCCTTCTGGAAACCCCACAGTGACTCTGAGATGCTAGCAGTGCAGCCGTAACACTCCCAAAGGTATTCATACAAAGATTTCAAACATACCATGCCAGGGGTGAGAACACACCAAGGAATCAACTTTTCCAGAACAACATTCGGCAAGAGTAGTAACCAAGGCTCTGAAAACATGGAGTGTTCAGAGTCATGGCCGACAACCCTCACCTCTTCAATGGTAGCTGCAGTGATAGCAGGTACTCTAGGCTTCAGCATCCCTGAGCCACCCAGCATCACATGTTGAGTTGGCAAGTCAGTCTAACCACGTGTCAACTGTTGGGCCAGTAGATTACAACTTTCGAGACCCACACGATGCCTCAGCCCACAGCTGCTAAGAGCACCCCATTCTTCCAGTAACTTCTTGCTCTGCTTGTCACTGGGTCAGCCCAGAGAACACACTGTTGCCTGTGCTTTCTGTCTATAGTTTTTTTTTCAGGGAAGGAGAAGAGGCAGAAGCAGCCGAGGGGCCTGCTGCTGAAGCTACAGTCCACTGGCCTTCATTTCCACTCAGGGGCCTGCTAATGTGTCCCACTCTGCCAAGGAAGGACTCGACAATGTCTCCTCAGAGGCTGTTTTCTGGATTAAAGTCTGATTTGACTGTGGGGTGCCGGGTTTGGTTGGTTTGGGCCATGTGACCCAGAACTAGAATGTAACTACTACTGTTCAGTTAATTGCTTTAATTTTCCAGGCCTGGGGTAGGAGGAAAATAGAGGTGACACATGGTTCCCAGAGAACAGGAAGGAAGGGGTGTGTGGAGAGGCTCTCTGTAAGTTTACAAATATACAAAAACAAACAAACAAAAAAGCACTTCTTTCAAATAAAAATGACTACTTTTCCTTATCTGGCAAAAAGTTGTATACACATGATTTAAATTTTTTTTTTTTTAAATTTTAACAGTTTTTGGCAATCTTAATAAAGTACAATATATTACAACCAAACCAAAAAATAGTTGTTTAGGTAACAGCTGTTAAGAGTGACGTGGTCCCTGATGCCCAGCCTCCCTCCCCATGTCCCACCCTACTCCTAGAGAGAGAGAGAAAAGAAAGATCCTCCCTTGATAAACTCAGTTCCCACCCCGTTAGGAAGCTAACCGATAGGAGGCAAAACAAGTGAGTGGCGTTGAGGAAGTGGGCTGTGCATTAGCAGGAGCAGCCGCCCTCACTGGCCGGGGGCTCCTGAGGCTTGTCCAGCTTGATGTCAATCACTGTAGGAGGCAGGCTAAGGAAGAAGTGCTGGTCGCTGAGATGCCATTTTGTCCCTCTGCCAACCCACAGCCTCAGCTGGAGTAGGAAGGAACTGCTTCACACCCTTTTCTCTCCTATCTCTACCTGCCTACACCCCGCCCCCCCCCCCCCCCCCCAAACTGTCAACCCAGACTCCCAGGCTGTGATCTCACTATCAACACCACCCAGAGGCCAGGGAGAGTCAGCTTAGAAGCTTTCCCCAGTGACTGATGAACTAACTGTGCTCCAGCTTCAGCATTTAGCAACAGTCTCAGCCTGGGAGGGAAGAGTCCCCCAGGCCAGGTTCAGAATTAAGTGTCCATATCATAAAGTACAAGACGGGTAGTCATGGTGAGCAATGGAGCTTGCTGCTAGCATTCTCAGGATGTCTCTGTGTCCCCTCTTTGGGGGTAAGGTGAGGTTCTTTTGGTATGACATACCCTGAATTTCACATCCTCTCTGCCTTGGCTGTTAAGTTCACAGCCAGTACTTTGCTCTTTCTATCAATCACTCAGCATGGTGTGTATTTTCAGTATGATTTTCCCCTACCCTTATCTTCTCTATCTTGTATGTGTGCTCATAAAAATCATATAGTTTTACCTTGCTGGCATGTGCGTATGTATGTGCACCCACATGTCTGATGCCACTGCAGAGTATATACACACAAGTAAACTTGCTTTCCTTCCCTCCCCCATCCCACGGTCCTTTCCCTCTGCTCCCTCCTCTCTACAATGCTTCCCAGACCATCCTGACCGTCCTGATGCTATTCTTTGCTAACTGTGGTGCCGTGGTGATCCCCACTGATCCTAGTACACTCCAGATCCTGGCTTGCGCTGCTGGCCCTAAACAAAGGCCTCCTTGGGGTCTTCTCATCTTTCCCAGGTGCCCCTCTGAGCCACCTCACCCCTTGCTCAGCAGAGTGGCATCCCTAAGCCAGCTCAGGGACACCCATGCCATCACCTGGAGCAGAGGCACAACATCCAAGATCTCATGCTAGCGCTCAGGCTTTCTCACAAATCAGCTCTGGTTTGACCCTTGCCCTCCACCATACATGGAAGCTCCAGCAATCAAGACTGTCCCCCTCTTCAACAGATTCCATACTTTCCTTCCTTCTAGAAATACTGCACACAACCCTGCCCCATCCAGGTCCCCTCCCTATCTCTGCGTATAAGTGGCCTCATTCTAAGCCAGGGCTTTCGACTGTGTCAGTTCCTTTGTGGAGCCTCTTCAGGTCACAGGTTCCCAGCACTGCATGAGGCCCACCTAACTTCAACATAAGATCCCACCCATCATCCAGACTGGAGGCTGAGGGGCCTGGGTGAACCCCAAGGCTACATGACCTTCCCGCCTGGAGTTGGCTTATTTACTTACTCAGACTGAGGATGGAACCCAGGGTCTCAGACGCATCAAGCATGTACTCAACCGTGAGCTATACCTCCTGTCCAGCTTACGTCACCACACACACATTTCTACTGTCACTCTGAGGTGTGTATGTTCCCTATGTGACATGTACACTCCTCTGCCCTCTCTAGGAGGTAGTGGGAGCCAAAGCAGTTGTTCATGTTCCTTTTTCCTTCCAGGACTTCCCCCAGACTGAAGAGTGGAGAGGCTCCTTCTCTGCCAACCCATCCGCCTATATTAAAGAGTTCTGCTTCCTTTGCCAGGCCTATGCTCTAACTTGACATGACCTTTATGCCATTCAGGCCTCTACCCTCACTCCAGAGGAACATGGGTCCGTTCAGGCTGCAGTCAGACAGTATGCAGACCAGGGCCACCTAGTGGACAATACTGTCCCTGTGGGTGACACAACGGTGCTGACCATAGAACCTAAGTGGAATTATTAGCCAGGTCACAATGACCGCCAAAGGAGAGACCTCATGGTCCATTGTCTCCTTCAGGGAAAGGAAATGGTCTCAAAATTGTTAACTTCGACAAGTTCCGTGAAATTACACAGGAAGCTAACGAAAATCTGGCCATTTTTTAAAAAGTTGATTACAACAAACCATGGTCTAATACAGCCACCTTGACCCAGTCTCCCCAGCAGGGGCTACGGTCCTGCTTACCCATTTTTATTTCCCAATCCTCTTCAGATATCCAGGGGTGGGAGGTGGTGGTGGTGGGGTGGCTAAAAAAGGCCAAGCATGGTCCCCAAACCCCATACAGGAATTAGTAAAGATGACTTTTAACGCCTGAGAGAAGGCAGCTGAGTCGTCTCAACAGGCTGCACTCCAAGCCTCAGGCCTGGCAATTGCCCTGAGGCCACTGGCAATTCCACAGAGGGAACAAGGGAGATCCACCAGTCCCCATCCGGTAAATGTCAACTCCAACAGGGGCCTGTTTCAAATGCAGCCAGGGAAGGTCACTGATCCGCAACTGCCCCAACCCTCAGCAACCCATGCTCTGGCTGCCCACAGCCCTGCCACTGAAAGTCAGAATGCCCCAGTGTGGGCTTGTCCCCTGTGCCATGCCACAGAGGTCCAGCCCCGTCAGCACAGGGACCTCAAACTCTTCCTATCTTCATGCTCCTCAGCCTGGCAGGGGACTGATGAGACCCAGACTAGAGGACTCCTGCCACCCTTGAAGATCCCTGGGTAATGCTCCATCACCTTCTGGGTAGACATGGGACTACCTTCTCTGCCTTGACATCCCACTCGGGTCCCACCGTTCCATCACCGATCTCTATGAGGGTGGATGGGATCGCCTCCTTTCCAGCCAACTATTCCACTTCCTGAATTCTTGCAGGACGATTTTTCTCACATTCTTTCTAGTCATGCCTGTCTGCCCAGTGCCTTTACTTGGACACAATACCCTCAGCCATTTTGGGGCCACCCTCTCTCGGAGCCCCACAACCTCTCTTGAGTCTCATCTTCTTCTTACCTTGGTCGTCTCCCAGATCCCTACCCCAGGATACCCTGTCCACCCGTGAGTATGGGCTATCTCCACCCTGTAATTTCTCACCACCATCAGCCAGTCCTAGTTCTCCCTAAGGACCCCTCTTCCTTCCCCTCCCAGACCCCAGCTCCCCATTTCTGAGACCCATCATCGCTGTCTTGAGCCCATCACCACCCACCTCCTGCGTCAGGGACTTCTTCCATTCTCCCTGTGCCCTCCAGAGCCTACGGCTTACTTCAGGACCTCAATCACTCCAATCCGCCCTGCGGTTCCAACCCCAACACCTTTCACTTTAACATCCCTCCTACAAATTCCCATTTTACCACCCTTGACCTGAAAGATGCCTTCTTTACTCTCCCCGACACCCTGACTCATATTTTCTTTTTGCCTTCACCTGGAAGGACCCTGATACAAGGGCTGCAAGACAACTCCCGTGGACAGTTCTCCCTCAGGGCTTTCGGGATAATCCTCCTTTAGCCAGGCCTAGGCCCAGGACCTCTCCTCCTTAGACCTTAATGCTAGTACACGTCTTTAGTACGGAGATGACCTCCTACTTTGCAGCCCCTCCCTGTCTGTCTTTGTCCCAGACAGCCAACTCCTTGCTTCTAAACTACCTTGGCTCCCTGGGATCATGTCTCCCCATCAACTATGCTCTCCCACTGTATTATACTTGGGCGTTCATCTTAGCCAAGGCTCTAAGACCCTCACCACTGACCAAGCGAGGGTGCTGAGAGACATACAGCCCCCAACTATAGTGGGGCCTGGTGGGATTCTTTAGACACTGGGTCCCTAATTTTGCTAATATGGTTAAGCCACTATACCAGGTAGCCAAGGAGGACCCCAGCGGGCCTCTCACCACTCAGCTATCGTTCACCACCATTTTCCCTTCTCTCCAAGATGCCCCTTTAGCAGCCTCAGCCTTGGCCCTATCAGACTCTACTCGGTCCTACCACCTCTTTACGGACGAGAGGCTGGGGTCCTACCCAAACCCATTGGGCCCTCTCACTGAGCCTTGGCTCTTCTGTCTAAAAATGGACCCTACTGTGTGTGGATGGCAGTCATGTCTTCAAGCCCCACAGCAATGGCTGAACTCACCGAAAGGCCCTCAAGATCACCTTACTCCAGCCTATTACTGCATACTCTACCCACCGCCTCTCTGATCTCCTGAGCCACGCTTCTTTCTCTTTCCGCAGACCCTCATGGGCCCAACCCTTTCATCTGTTATTCCTGGAAAATTCCCAGGTCACCTTGCCCCTAGCCCAGCAGCTGTACCTCCTCTTCCACTCTCCTCTGATACGCCTTCCCACTTTCGCCTAGAGGCTGTGGAGGCCCTATGCTCATGCCAACCTGGCCTCCTAGGCCTACCTCTCACAAACTTACAACTCACCCATTTTGTGGATAGAAGTTCCCTTATAGATAACTCAGGACCCGCCAGGAGGCATATGTGGTGGTTACCTCAGCTGCAACATTTGAGGCAAACTGTCTTCCAGTGGAACTTCTCACAGAAAGATGAACTAATCTCTCTAACCAGGGCACTCCATGTTGCCAAAGGACAATGAGCTAATGCTGATTCAAAGTTTGCCTTTCTTGTAGCTCATAGCCCCTCTGTCCTATGGAAGGAAAGGGGTTTCCTCACCACCATGGGTGCTCCCGTTGTCAGTGGTCCTTATAGCCAAGCTCTTGGAGCCTCCAACTTCCTGCAGAGGTGGCCATAATTCAGTGTGGGGGTGAGGGAGGGACCAGACCTCCACAGATCCAGAGCCTCTGGATAATGCCAGGGCTGACTCAGCGGCCTGAGGTCTGGCTTCTGGCTCCTACAGAATCATGGGACACTTCTTCTTCCTAACATCTTCCTACAAACCTCAATACCAACTGGAGGAAAAACCCACACAAACAGATTCCTTAACAAAGGGACCACACAGCCATAAGACGGATGGCCCTACCTAAATAACAACCTTACTCTTCCCCCCAAATCGGCTCCTTCCATCATCTGACGTCCACCAGAGCCTACACATCGAACCCAAGGCTTTGTTCCCATTTCTAGAGCCCCCCTTCAACCCCACCAACCTCCGAGGCCATATTTTACAGGCCTATGCTTCCTGCCAAACATGTGCCAAGACAAACTCGCAGGGGGCTCTCCAGATACGCCGGGCCCTGCACCAGCTCCTAGGACACCAATTGGGACAAGACTGGCAAACTGACTTCACACAGTTTGCCTGCCTACAAAAGACTCCGCCATCTCCTAACCCTTGTTGACACTTCTACAGGGTGGATCCAAACGCTCCCCACCTCCAGGGGAGCAGCAGGTATGACAGCCCAGAAGCTGCTTGAACATATCATTCCTCGGGTTTGCATGCCAAGGATGCCTTGAATGTCTCCTGAAAATTTCGCATTCCGTACCACCCACAATCATTGAGAAAGGTAGAGAGAGCCAATTATCAGACAGCTCTCAAGACTCTCACCTGAGCTCAGGTTATCCTGGCCTTCTCTTCTCCCCAGTGATCTCTCTCACCCGCCCCTGAGCTACCCCACGTTCTCCAAACCTCAGCCCTTTTGAGCGCCTGTACAGAAGGCTGTTTCTCCTCAACCACCATCCGCTGGCCCAGACTCCCCCACTGGCTGGCTACTTACCCTATCCTTCCTATGCCCCCGTAACCACTCACACACTGACAACTATCTCCCTACCCCCAAATCAGCAGACTCAGCCACTGCCCACACCTCCCCCTTTCCCGGGGTGAGGGGACCAGGTGCTTCTCAAACAACTATCTTCCAAAGTTTTAGAGCCCTGGTGGACCAGACCCTACACAGTAATCACCACCCCCTCAGCTGCCAAACTCCTAGGATATCAGTGTTGGTACCATCTAGCTAGGCTCAAAAAGGCCCCAGCCCAAGATGGCTGGTCTGTTCAGCAGCTGGGATCCACTGCTCTCAGGTTCTACAGGGATTCTCAGAAACAGGTCTGAATGGTCAAACTTCACTACGGTTACTCTATTAGCCTCTTCCTTTTTTCTGGGTCACGTCCTTTCTCTGCTGCCACAGGCACCAGACACTGCCAGGTTGTCTCTTAGCTTACAGTTGTCTTAATCTTTTCCCAGCTAGGTGAGACCGAGTCAGTTCCAACATATTGCTGATGCTTCCATGTTCAGCGAAAGAGCTAGTGAGACCCACAATGACATCGTGGCCAAGCAGACTGTCCCTCTAAGGGATGCCAAGATGGTATCTCCATCCCAGTTTCTTTCTTTAAATGCACAGGGCGTACTGCTTCTTTATGATTTGCTTTACCCACGACCAGATGGAGGAAGCCTGTGGTACTCAAAGGGTCAAGGAATATGGGGGTTGCTCATGGGGTCCTTGTAAAACGAACATCCCAGAGGGTATAAACAAAAGCTTCTGGGGAACACGGACAAAAATGGCCCTGTCCAGTGGCTGAATACTCCCCACTAAACCACAGCCATATCAGCATCCGAGATCCTCGGAATGACCAGTGGGCTCGGTGTAATAGGCAGTCTATCAGAGTGAAACATCCTCATACTCGTATGAACAAATAGAAATCTGGTGACCCTACATCCTGACCTTGCCCTCTTCCCTCCAGAGCCTGGCAAGCCTCACCAAGACCATACAACAACAGGAGTCCCTCCAATCACACCCAAGAGACTCCTCCCAATCTCAAGTAAAAACTAAAGAAAACGAACCATTCTCCTGGCTGGGCCTCATCCAGGAGGGAGCAACCCTACTCAACCTCTCTAAAGCCTTCAACCACAACAACTGCTTTCTCCGTGCTGCTCTGGGTCATGCTGCTCTGATGGCAGTTCCCTTGCCTGTCCCTTCATGCGGCCAAGGGCTGACCCTCCAACCAAAGGCTATCACTATACAAGATGTAGCCCTCTCCTGGAGTTCTCTGGACACTCACTTCCCTTTCTGCTGCTCTGGACCCTGCTCCCCTGGCAATGCCCCTAATACATCTTTGGTATCTGTCTGGGCACCCGCAGGGGAATTCTTCTGGTGCAATGACTCTATATCAAAAAACTTGCTTCCTGGTGGTCCTTCCTCTCTATGTATCCTGATGACACCGGTACTGGACCAAATGCTTAATGGATAGGCTGAAACAGCCACGCTCTCCTTTCCTACCAGCCCTTCCCAATCTCGGGCGCCCTTTTCCCAGACAGATCACAGTAGTAACAAGTATCGCTGTTGTGGCCTTGATAATAGCAACCGCCTGAACTGCAGGTGCCATGGGAGACAGGTGGCTGAGATCAGAGGGGTGTCTGACTATCTCCAAAAGGCTATCAACAACTTGGTGGTGTCATTGGTCACCCCTCCAGCATCAGATCACTTCAGTGGCCCAGGTGGCCATGCAAAACTAAAGAGCATTGGTCCTCACAGCAGAGGAGGGAGATGTTAGCATTCTGTCTAAACTGCACCCCACAGTTACCTGGCAACAGCCAGGTATGCTCCGCCCCACAGTTGCCTGGCAACAGCCAGGTGGGCCTGGCCCACTATAAAAGGGGCTGCTTGCCCCTCCTCTCTCTCTTATCTCTTGCTCTTGCCTCTCCCTTGCATCTCTTATCCCTTCCCTCTCCCCATTCCCCTCCCTTCCCCCACCCCACATGGTCATGGCCGGCCTCCACCTCTCCACCCCTCTACTTCTCTACTCTCTCCCTCTGCCTCTACTACCCTCTTAGCTCCCCTTCCTATGCCCTAAATAAACTCTATTCTATACTATACCTTCGAGTGTGGCTGGTCCCTCAGGGGGAAGGGATGCCTGGGCTTGGGCCCGCTGAGGCACGCCCTTCCCCCACACCTCCCTATACCTCCATAAAACATTACTCTTTATATTTTTATAAACACATCAGGAGGCACCTCCATGGGAGAAGAATGTTGTTATGTCAGCAAATCTGGCTTAGTAGAGACTAACACTGAGTCACCTCACAAACTGTCGGAAGAACTCTGCCAAGACAAGCAGGGCACGTCTCCTTTCTATTCTTTGTGGCACTCTGCACGTGGCTAGCCCCGTTCATAGGACCGGTGGTATTAATCTATTTTTTTCTCCCAGCACCTTGCATCCTCTGCTTTCTCCGGGAATGGATTCTCGAAGATTCCCGAGTTACTGTCAACCAAATGCTCTTCACTCATACCTCCCGCTGAACCCACCGACTCCTGACTCTCTCCCTCTTCAGCAGGAAGTAGCCAGCTCTGAATCTGTGCCCTTCTACCCAAAGAGGTCAGGTTGCACAAGCTAAGAAACCCCATTTGTTCTTCCTCCAACCCGGCCTGCAAGAGGAAAATTCCAGGCTACTATATCATCTCCCCCTGTCTCTGTTTCTGGCCTTGCGCCCATGAATGCCCACGCAGGGTTTCTGCTTGTCTACCTTACACAGGCATAATCCCAGCTCCTAGCTCACACATCATCACCCTGTGCCTAAAACTCCCATAACCCCCTGGCTTTAGCCTGGGCACGTGACTTCACTGACCTCCAGGTGAGACTCACTGGACAGCTGCCTCTCAGTAAACCTGCTGTTATACTTTTGATTTGGCTTGAATTGGTTCATTCCATCAGCGGAGAGGCCTATTATTGCCAAGTTACTGTCATTATTTGGCACACGCAACCCTCGTTCCAGAAAGAAGAGCCCTGTGTGCGTGGACACAGCAAAGGGCTGTGGCCCTATCTCTCTGTGGTCCCTTAGCCCAACTCTGTTCAGAGATCAAGCGCTGGGGGGTGGGTGAGAGAAGCTGTTAGAATGGCCCTGGGGAGGCTTCCTGTTCAGGGCAGAAGTGACGAGCGCCGAAGCTCTCAAAGGACCTGGAAGCAGAAGACAGAAGTTCGGAGCCTACACAACTCCCCCACCCCACCTGGCCACACTCACACCAGTCCAGGGAGTAAAGCCATATAAGAACCATTCATATATCATCACTAAGTGACACTTCCGTGTGCTTGTTCCTTATGTGCAAGCATGGCCCTTAGAACACATCGGGACAACATCTGGGTTTGAACCATCAGTCAACAGAAGTGCTAGCTCAACACTGAGCTGAGGTAGCAGCTGCTTTCACTTGGTCCCTGCTGTGCTGTCTAGAGTCTGTTCCAGGCTGTTCTAGTCTTGCCTCATAGGAGGCTCCAGCCACTGAGCACCTGGGAGTGGTACAGATGGTTGCATCTGCTAGATGGGGGCACCCCACAGCTGGGCCCTGTATGATCTGTTTGCTGTCTGCCCAGCACTCTTCTCCCTAAAGCTGGGCTAGATGCTAGGTACACTAGGATGCCATGTTAGTTGTCACGCTGAAGTGGAAGCCCATGGGACCTGACTCCAACATGGAGTCTCACCTGGGCCTTAGGGAGAACATGAATGAATGAATGGCCATCATGCATGCTAGTATGTCAGCATTGCCTTTGGAGCGGGCAGGATAAAGGCTGGCTATCTGTTTCTCATGGTGGGCAAGGGTCACTACACCTATTGCCTTCCCATCGGTCATGCTCCTTTCTTGACTCTGCAGGTGGGTTTTTGCTCAGGCAGGGCCATCTGATGGACTTTAAAGGAAGCCTGCTTGTGGGCAGTGTGTTCACCCACCTACAATGCTGCTAATCTCAGCCTATCAGGGGCCCACTGAGAGACAACACTCCAGAACAGGAGTAGGGATACATCTGCAGGAAGCCTCAATGTAAAGGCTAATTCCCTGAGTTACATAGAATGCACCTTGGAGTAAACCCATCTACCTCTGTGAACCTCAGATTCAGCATCTGGGCACGAGCGAGGTTTTCAGTTTTACTGTGTGATGTTGGGCAAGCTTTTCCCACAGAGCAGTGGGAGATGGAGGAAGCACTGACACACTGAAATCAAGTGCTCACTGCATGGAAGCCTCCTTGCCTGGGATCTCCAGTGGACTCAGGAAACACACGTAGTGTTTACTACAAAGCAACACACAGCCACCATCTCCCCCTCCTCCCACTGCTGCACAGCCCTTGCCTCTCCTCACTGCTAGGGAAGAAGAGGCAGTCTTGGTTAAAGACGGTTGGGAGCTCAGAGAACATGGAGCCCATCTGGCTACTGAAGGAGGTGGCCTGGCTATCTGTATCAGTCCAGGGAGGGCTGTGCTGGAGGCCAAGTGGTATTTATCTACTTAGTGAACCAAGTGACTCACGGGCTTGGGGAGCCATCTTTTCACTCACGTGATTAAGGGAAAAGGATACTCCCTTCTTTGCTCTTCTCCTGGACATTCTCCATGCCGGGCAGAGCTGATGCCACACGTCGAAAGAGCTGCAGGCAGGAGATGAAGGGTGAGGTCTGCCCAGTCCCCCTCCTCCCCTCTCCTGGCCTCCCCCTGCATTGCTCTCCTCATGTGTACCGATCTTGAGGATTGATGGCCTGTCTGTCCACTAACTGCCCCAGAGTGCAGGCCTGTTCTAAGTCCTCTGCTGTCGCCATAGCCCCTTGCAATGCTGGTCCTGAACATTTCGGGATGTTTATAGGAAGAGGGAACTGGGGCTAGGGAGACAGCCTGTCAATAGAGTGTTTGCCACACAAGCATGAGGACCGAACTTCTGCCCCCAGAATCCACATAAAAAGCTGGATGTAGCTGCACACACTTGTAATCCTAGTGATCAATGGAGTGACAGAGACAGGTTCCCAGGCTCACTGGCTAGCTGAACTGGTACACTCCAGGTAAAATCAAAGACCCTGTCTCAAAATACAAGCTGGATGACACTTGAGGAATGACACCAGAGGTTAACTTGCAACCTCCACTGGTGGAAACACATGCCTGCGCACACACCTGCACACAAACACATGTCCACACACACATGACATGCCTGTACACACAGCAAAGCTAGGGCTCCTCCTAGAGGCAGGCTGGCCCACAAGCAGTCAGCAGGGGTCACGAGAGTGACTGCAAGGGACCTGCCCTGGTACAGAAATAATCTAGGCCATAGGGAGCAGGCCCTTCAGTGGGCTTCTGTCCATCAGTCTCACATGGGGACTAGGTGCAGAAAACCAGTTTCTTGCCTTGAGTAAGATAAATGACTCTCCCCAGGAACACTGAGGCAGCCAGATCGTGGGAGCCAGGGCCAGAGCCACAATGAGAGATGTGAAAATTTGTGTGGATGTGGATGTGTGCATGTGCTATGAGTGGTGTGCATGATTTTGTTTGTAGAGTGGGTATAAAAAGTTAAGTGTGCTGGGTAGTGGTGGCACACGCCTTTAATCCCAGCACTTGGGAGGCAGAGGCAGGCGGATTTCTGAGTTCGAGGCCAGCCTGATCTATAGAGTGAGTTCCAGGACAGCCAGGGCTATCCAGAGAACCCTGTCTCGGGAAAAAAAAAAAGAGTTAAGTGTGTGTCTGAGTGAGTGTGTGTGTGTATGTGGTATTGTAAATGTCATGTTTCTGCATGTATACGAGAAAGTGAGTGTGAGAGGAGCAAACATGTGGAGTGTGGGTTCACATGCAAGTCTACCTAAGTGAGCGTGCACGAGAATAGGAGACATCAGGGATACCTAACAGGTGGATGCTAGCAGAGGTAATATCTTGAAAGCAACAGGTACAGGCAGAAGCCGGGAGCACAGAAGATCCTGGGCTGGATGTCTGGGTCTCCCCCAAGTTCATAAGTTAAAACCTAACTCCTGACCAGGCAGTGGTGGTATATGTCTCTAATACCAGCACTGTGAGTTCGAGGCCAGCCTGGTCTACAGAGTAAGTTCCAGGACAGCCAGGGTTATGCAGAGAAATCCTGTCTCAAAAAAACAAAAAACCAAAAAAACCCCAAAACCAAAGCAACCAAACAAACAAAAACCCAACTAAACAAACAAACGAAAAACAACCTAACTCTCAGCAAGGTGGTGTAAGGAGGTGTTGCCTTAAGGATCCCCCCTGACTGGGACTTTACAGAGAAGCTGAGGGAGCCTCAAGTTCCTTTCATGTGAGGAAACAACTGGAAGGTGCCAAATACGAGGGAACAGAGTCCATAAGACACTGGATCTCCGAACACCTTCATCTTGGATTCTTCAGCCTTCAGAGCAAGGAGAAATACTTTTCCGTTATCTATGAGCTACATGGCCTGTAGTAATCTGTGAGAGCAGCTCAAACTGGCCAGATTTAACTCCTGCTCAAACCCTTGCTCAGATTCTAGATCATTCCAAGAGGGGGAAGAGACCAGCCTCTCCTTGGCCCAGTGGGTTGTAGATGCCTCCTGCTCTATGGATGCCTGATATTGTCCTCGGCTTCCATTTCCCATAATGTCACCCAAAAAGCAGCAGCCTCCCTCCTCAACCCCGGCCTCTTTTTCCTCCTCCCTGACACACCCTCAGGGGTGGTTAGGCTCGAATCTGATACGGAGGCCAGGAAAGGGCTGGGGTGAATGGAGCTGAGGGCCGTCCAATCGGGCACTGGGTTCTGGAAACTGTGGGGGTGCCCAGATTTGCCTGGTGTTCCCAGGAAGTCTAGGGTCACAGCAGATACGGCATCAAGCCATGTTCCTTACTTAGTGTCCCTTCCTGTGCTACAGGCACCCAGTGGCCAGGCCTCTACTCCCACCAGCCCTGCCTATGATTTCCTTCTTCCTTGCCAGCACCCTCCTCCTGCTCCAAGATAGGGGTTCTTCACCTTGCTTGAGCCATGGACTCCTTTCACAGTCTGCTGAAGCCGGTGGACTTGTTTTCAGATGTAGTCACGTTATAGGGACCATAAAGGAAACCGTTTGCTTCTGAATGAAACCTCCCAAATATTTAAGGATCATAAATCTGTGCCATGCTGACACCTGCGTCTTCTTACGAACATACTAAACAGCAGGATTAGAGGTGATCTAACAGCTAGCGGGATGCTGAGGTCCAGTACTATGAAGTTTGGGATGCCTGTCATACTGTGAAGCTCTGTCAGTGGGACAGTCACGGGATTCAACACTAACATTGAGGTTGGCTGTCTACACTCATCATTGAGGATCAGGCTACAGATGAGGGAGCAGTCACAATATGTATGCGATTTTCTGAGGCCCAGGTCGGCTGAACTGCTAAGCTCTGCCCACCAACTATTCTGGTTCTGTGGATCCCAGCCACACTTCCTCTCCCTCCCGTGATTTCCCACTGCCACGGGAGCCTCTTCGCTCCATTTCTGAGTTGACCTTTATGGCCCCGGGTTCTTGCCAAGTACAAGACATAAACCCAACATGTTGATCAGATTCAATATCTTGCATTCCCATGTAAAGTGAAATGCTAAGAACTACAGCTTCCCCAGTCAGGTGATAGTCCATGCTGGGCCTTCATTCACACACGATGCTCCAGGGACCCACACCTGATAACCGCTGTGGAGACTAGTGACTGACAGGGTCTGCACTGCTCCTAAGCTGAGTGTCCCCCTCCACACCACCTGCTTATCAGTGCTGGAAGTCACCATCCCCCACTGCCCAGAGCTGTAAGTTTATGCACTGGTTGGCTGCCCCATTCTAGTCACTGGCCACTCAGAGCAAGGAAGGCCCCAGTAAGGGCTTCCGGACCTGAGCAGCAGGTTGTGTCCTCACCTGCTTCACATTGTAGCCGGTCTTCGCACTGGTCTCGATGAACATGACGCTCAGTTCTTTGGCCCGTTGTTCCCCTTCCTCAATGGTTATCTGCCTGGAAATGAAGGGGAGAGGGGAAATCAGGTGGTAGAGAGGCAACCCCTGGCAGAACTGGAGGAGGCAGCCTGAGATAAAGGACTGTGGATAAGGCAGGAGAAGCCTGCCAGGCCCAGTGTTCAGCCTTGAAGACAGGCTTACTGCCCAGGGGTCCCTGCCAGGGTGTCTGCCATAGTCTGTCTAGCAAGAAGGTAGCACCTGGGCACAGAGGACCCCAAGGATTTTCCACATTTTTCCACATCTTCCAAACTAAGGAGCAAGGCTAAGCCCCCCTCCCCCTACTTTTTAAGGCAGGGTCATATAGCCCAGGCTGGCCTTGCATTTGTAATGTAACAAAGAATGACGCTGAACTGCTGATCCTCCTATGTGTACCTCCCTAGAACAGGGACCATAGGTATATGCCACCAAGCCTGGGTTTATGAGTGCAGGGGACTGAACCCAGGGCTTCATGCTTGGAAAGGCAAGTGCTCTAGACCTGACCCACAACCCCTTGGCTTTCCCAGGAGTGGTTAGAATAGAGTCTCCTGGACACATGCAGCCTTTTTTGGAGTGAAGCCTCAGAACCCTTTCCTAATCCAAACGCCAAAATTAAAAGTAGCTTGCCTAGGCCCATACTGTTCTGCAGAGGAGACCATTTCCCTTCCCCCTGGGCAGGACACTAAGCTGAACTACTTCTTAACTGGCAGGGATGCTGTGAGAAACCGCATGCTTTATTAGAAACTGTGACACATGGCTTTTCTGTCCAAGTCAGCACAGGGTTCCAGGAGTGGACACATATGTAAAGGACACCTTAGTGGGTGGGGACATTGGAGGACAGCTATGGAGAAACCTTTTCCAAAACCACTCCATGTCCAGACAAAGCCATAAACCAGGATGCTCAGACTAGGGACAAGGTCCGTGCTCTGCTGACATTCTTCAGACTCATACCCGAGGACCTGGGTTTCACACCTGTCAATGCCAGGATTTCACAGGAACAGAAGCTGTGCCAGAGGCTACTTTGGGACCATGATGGGAACACCTGTGCAGATAGGTCCCTGCCCTGCCTTTGCTGAGCTGAGGAAGACAAAGCTTTCAGAGATGAGAAGTTTGCAGTGTGTGGGGGTTAACAGGTATGTCGGTGTCCCTGTGTGTGGAGACCAGCCTTGCTGTTCCTGTCATCTCAATCCTGGGCAGGAACAGCCACAGAGGGGCAAGGAAGCATGGGCCTGCTAGTCACAGCACCTCCATGCTCTGGTGCTTGCCTACCTCTTGTCAGCCAGATCCGTCTTGTTGCCCACAAGCATGATGATCACATCACTTCCCCTCTCTGTCCTGACGTCATCAATCCATTTAGAAGTCTGCTGGAAGGAGTTGAGATCTGGAGGCAGAAAGTGGGGACAGAGTGGGAATGAGGGCTCCCGGGGGGGTCAGGAGGCAAGCCGGAATCTGGCCCCGTGATCCTGGAGAGCCTCCAGCACTGCTCAGCTCCCCTACCTAGAAAGCTAGGCTGTCACAACCTCTACACAGAACAGTGACTCTAGAGGCCACATGAGAGTCAGAGCTGATTTGAGGCTCATAGCAGAGGGAGGAATGGAAGACCATGATGGGGCTGGCTGAGCTGCAGATCTGTGAAGGGAGGACACGGTGGCCACTAGGAAATGCTGTCCTACCAAAGTGATGCTTAAAGGAGCTTGAGGAAGGTCAGGCTGGCTGGGGAAAAGAACCTGCAACCCTACAGGGAAAGGTGGACAGATAAAGCGCCCTCTAGAGGCACATAAATCCAGAAGCAAGTCCCCTATGTTCAGTGTCATCTCCCTCAGACACATCCAAGCTCAGCACCCAGAGGAGGGGAGGTAGCTGCTCTCCCCAGCCTGTGACACAGGTCCTGTAGGACACAGCTCCCACCTCATTAGGGGATGTAAGGGGCATGTGCTCAGGGAGGAGGTAGACAGAGAGGCAAGGCAGAAGTGAGCAGTGAGGCATGTCTCAACCCCATGTACTTCAGGATCTTCACAGGATCCTCTGAGTAAAGCCTAGGACTTCTCAGGTGCGTTCCTCTTAGATCAGTGGCTTTCAACCTTCCCAGTGCTGACACTTTAACACAGCTGCTTACGTTGTGGTGAGCCCCAACCATTAATTTATTTTGTTGCTACACAACCCATTTTTAATTGTAACTTTGCTACTGTTATGAATTATAATATAAATATCTGATATGCAGGATATCTGCTATGCCATCCCCGTGAAAGAGTCACTTGACCCTAAAAGAGTGTCAACCCACAGGTTGAGAATCTTTGCTCTGGATGATTTGGGGGTAGCTGGGCTCTGCATAGGCCTGCCCCAACCTCTGGGCCCCCACTGAGTCTGTGTAGCCCTTCCAGGAACCATATATACAAGAGGAGCTGCCTACAGAGATACCTGGGGAAAGCTGGCATACACATGTCAGCCAGGGTCAGGGAGGGCACAGAGTGCTAGCCTTGTGAACATCTGCCACTGCCCCCACCCCAGGAGGACCGAGCCCTGAGCAGGACCCACTCTGACTTATGTAGTCCTGTCTGTCACAGTGTCACAGGAGTTTGAAGGACACTAATGAAATTAATACACTATTGTCCAAGATAATGCACTACCCCCACACTGAGCACATGCCTGTGTACATATTCACACACACACACACACACACACACACACACACACACACACTCACACACACACAGGTCTGGACAGGGTCACACTGGGGCCCAAGAGCCCCCTCCTTCCAGCACAGACCCCTACTTACTAGTGATGTCATACACCACCACAGCCACTGTGGAGTCCCGGATGTAACTGGGGATCAGGCTGCGGAACCTCTCTTGCCCAGCAGTGTCCCAGAGCTGCAGTCGGACCTACAGGGCCCGAACAGAGGCATCAGTAGAGGAGTAGTAAGGAGTTGGAGGCCCAGACCCCATGATGCTGGCACTGCCAGCTCCCTCCTGGTCTTGGCAGAGACTCCTGAGCGTGCCCAAGTGAGGGCTCTAGGGGACAAGCCCGACAATGCCCTCCTTGTCCTCCGGTTCTAAGACCAGGAACTCACCGTACGGTCTTCCAAGTACATGGTTTTTGACAAGAAGTCAATCCCGATGGTTGCCTGTTGAAAAACAGCACAGAGAGGTCAATATGTAAAGGGATCACACAAAGGAGCCAAAAGGCCAGGGACCCCAGGGAATGGCACAGACAGCTGAGGGGATACTCAAGCCAAGTCCCTCCACTGAGGAAGGAGCTTGAGCAAATTATAGGTGAGATCAGGTTTTTGTTTGTTTTCAAAGGAGGACATTCTATGTAGAGGGAGAGAAAAGTGCCTCAAGAAGGGAGAGAGAGCATGGGCACAGGAAGAAGGTCCCACCTGCCTCCAGCATCCCGAGCTCCCATGGACTCTCCCTTGGACTTAAGTTCAACATTGTTTTGGGGGGGAGGCAAGGTTCGGGGCGGGACTTGCCACTGCATGGTAACAGAGAGCAGTGTGCCCAGCCTTGGTTGGGGTACTGTGCACCATCCACAATGTCTTATTAGAAAAACCTAAAAGTTCTTTGCTCCTCATGCTGCTGAGTCAAGAGATGCCACCCACACCCCTATGCCACCTGGCACTTCTTCTATCCTAGTAGGCAACCCTGTCCTTACCTACACCCCATATCTGTAAGCAGGAGCCAAGATACTGTCAGAGTGAAATAGAGCAAACACTGCTAAGTAATAATGAAGCCTCAGACACAGCTAGACATCTGGGCATGGCTCCAGCTGTGTGCTCTACCCCGTGCCTAGAACCATCTTCTTGTAATACAGAAAGGTTTGCAGGAACCTTTGACCAGTGAAAGGGGCTCAGTAGAAAGCACTGTGTGTGGTAGATCCCAACCCGACTAACTGAAGTAGACAGATGGGTTCATATTTTCTCAGACAAACAGATGAAGAGAGTATGTTGTATACTGGTAGCCGAATTAACAATTGTACCACAGGCTGTTTTCACTCTCTCTAGTACGTATCTTTAGTTTCTATGATAAACTGTTAATAGTTATGAATTCAGAAGAGAAAAAAATCTTTGAGATAGCCATGTGTCTTATTTAGGGATGTACTGCTGTGAGCAGACACCACGACCAAGGCAACTCTCATAAGGACAACATTTAATTGGGGCTGGCTTACAGGTTCAGAGGCTCAGTCCATTATCGTCAAGGAGGGAACATGGCAGCATCCAGGCAGACATGGTGCAAGCAGAGCTGAGAGTTCTACATCTTCATCTGAAGGCTGCTAGTAGAAGACTCACTTCCAAGCAGCTAGGACAAGGGTCTTAAAGCCCAGACCCAGTGACACATCTACTCCAACAAGGGCACACCTACTCCAACAGGGCCACACCTACTCCAACAGGGCCACAGCTCCAAAGAGTGCCACTCCCAGGGCTGAGCATATACACACCATCACACCATGTGTGATGGCACATATCTGTTAATACTAACACTACTGAGGTAGAGAAAGGAGGTCAACCTGAGCTACACAGTTTTAAAAAAAAAATCTTTGAAAGAAAAAGTTCAAATCATTTCATCATGTGAAGAACTGCAGCAGACATAAAAGACACACCAAGGGAAGACTTCAGTGTAAATACGGAGATCTGTGAACCCGACTGAAAATCATCTAGGAGACACAATTTTGGGCTGTATGTGAGGGCATGT
Organism: Rhynchomys soricoides; assembly: GCA_019843965.1. Lineage (NCBI taxonomy): Eukaryota > Metazoa > Chordata > Mammalia > Rodentia > Muridae > Rhynchomys > Rhynchomys soricoides. Next base: position 7,091,519 of record JADRCH010000097.1, on the reverse strand, counting down.
CCAGGGAAGCTTAGCTGAGCAGGGAAGACCCACTCTGAATGCGAGCAGCACCCCATCATAAGCTGGGGTCCCAGACTGAATAAAAAGGACAAACTGAGAGAAGACATCTGGCACCCCTCCCTTCTTCCTCCCCCACCCCTTCCCTTCCCTTTCACCTCTCCATGTGGGTGAGTTTTTTGTCCACTTGATATGAACTAGAGTCACCTGGAAGAGGGTCTCTCAACCGGTTCCACCTGACTAGACTGGCCTGTGGACATGTCTGTGGGGGCATTTTCCTAATGAATGGCTGATGTGGGAAGGCCCAGCCCACCATGGGTTATGTCACCCTTGAGCATGTGGTTCTAGATGCTATAAGAAAGCAGGCTGAGCAGGCCATGAGGAGCAGGCCAGTAAGCAGTGTTCCCCCATGGCCTCTGCTTCATCTCCTGCTTCCTGCTTCCTGCCTGACTTCCCTAAGTGAAGGACTGTGACATAGAAGTGTAAGCTGAATAAACCCTTCCCCACCAAGTTGGATCTGGTTGGTGTTTTTATACCAGCAACAAAAAGCAAACCAGAACCAATGCTCTCTCTCCTTCCAGACTGTGGCCCTAGTTTAACCAGCAGTCTCATGCCCCTTATCTTTACCACAACAATCCTAAGCCCTTCTCAAACTGACCCAAATAAGTCTGTCCTTCCTCCCTTAAATTGCTGCTTCCCAGGGATTTGGTCACAGTGATTCAAAAAGTGCCAAATGCCACCTCACTCTAGAATGACTGCACAACTCCACAACCCAAGAGCTACACACACACACACACACACACACACACACAGAGAGAGAGAGAGAGAGAGAGAGAGAGAGAGAGAGAGAGAGAGAGACCTCAGACACATCCCATTCCAGTTGCTTGGGACTGCGGGTAGGACAAGACAAGGCCGGGACATGTCTCATGACTTTGCCAGTCTGTTTGGAGCTGGGAGAATCTGTTCTGAAATTCTGGCATTACTAGCCTGGCTATGATGCAGTGTCCTGCCTACCACAGCCACAAGAACTAAGTCTAAAGTTGAGGAATGCTTACAGACCAGGCCTCATTCCCGAGTGACCACATATTTCATTAATCAGTGAGTGGACTGACAACTCCGTGTCTGTTCAGAACCTTAAGGAATGTGCCAAGCAGGCAGAATTGTCAACTTCTGTATGTGCCACAGGATCCTTGGAGGCACTATGCTCCTTCTTTAGTGACCCCTGAACCAAGACCAGATGCCTGGGCTCAGGATCAGAGACAGAGGCTGCCAGCATCCCCCAATACAGAATTCAGAAAATGCACAGCCGAGCTAGTGGCTGCCCCAGTCAAAGGTCATGTTTCCCAGCATCCATGGCTGCAGGGTGGTTAAGTTCTGATCAAAGGATGTGAAGGTGATGAGCATCTGGAATGAGTCCTTCCTGAGTTAGTGCACCCCAAGCTGACCCCTTTCCCACTGCCTGGAATGCAGACTGGTGTGTGTGTGTGTGTGGTGATAATGGGTCATCCACCAGAGGACCACAGGGCAGGAAGACTTCAACGGAGCCTGACTCCCTGACTGTGAAGAGTTACCAAAGCAGCACTATCCTTTTGTGCAAGAGAGACTTCATTTTCTATTTTTCTCAAGTCACTTCTATCAACATGGCGTAACTAACTTTGATCAACAGAGTGAAGGATCATGGAAAATCATATCCTCAAAGGTCAGCAGCTTGGTGGTGACAGGAATGTTACTGATAATAACTGTGACGGTGACAATCCTTTCCCCCTGTTGTGTGCACGTGTAAGACACTTTGCTGCCATAGAGAGGAGAGAGGTCATTAGATAAAATAACTAGGAATCAGGCCAGTGGATCAAGTCACAGCAACTCATAGTGCAGTGACTTTTTTTTTTTTTTTTTTTTTTTGGTTTTTCGAGACAGGGTTTCTCTGTGTAGCCCTGGCTGTCAACGCTCACTGAGCCACATACTGTATCTCTGTTAAGCCTCATGAAACAGACTGACCAAAGAGATGGCAATGAGCCAACGCCGAGGGACCAACTTCTCCCCATAGCTGTCTCCCACCTCTATCTGATCATAAAGCTGCTACCTAAGAGCCACCCCTAATTGGGTAGCTGTCTCTCTCTAAGACCTGCTCTGGCCACTCGTTTAAACCTGAATCTGAAACATCCCATAGGTTCACCTTTTGAATGCTTGTTCTGCAGGTGGCAGTGTTAACTTGAAGAGCGGTGGAACCTTTGAGAATGGGATCTGCCTGGTGGATGCAGTTGGGTGGGGTGGGCTTTGAAGGTTACACAAAGCCTCTGTCCTTGCTGTTTCCTGACCTGCCTCAGTGATGTGAGGTGCCTCTACTCCATGCTGCTACTGCTGGATAGGCTAAAGCCCTTGAAAAACCGGGAGCCAAGATGACTCTTCAAGTTGTTTCTTTCAGAACAATGCAAAATCCCAGCAAAGTGGCAACGTTCAGATAGCTAATCTTACCAGGTGGTTTATAAGCCCTTGAACCTGGCTTGCAAGAGGAATTTGCAACAGTTTAACGATGTAGGCTCCAAGGCTCCAGATGCGCTGCTCTGGTGAGAACTTGGAGGATCAGCATACTGACAACAATATGAACAGCAAAGACCATACCCACGGTCTCACGGAGGAATAAGGACTCCAATGGTAACTGGACCACGGAGACCACCACTTGAGTCTGACAAGAATTTATTTACATTCTACCCATGACCTGAAATTTTGAGTGAGGTGAACTACCTCAAAGGTAATGGAGAAAATGCAAAGCAACCCAACATTCAGCCTCCCACCGTATGGTTCTGACTGGCTACTTTTACCTACATTTACAGTGAGACTCAGAGCAAAATGCAGAGAAGAATTTTCAAGATGTGGGATTTGGCCCTGAAAGGAAGGTGAAGATGTTTAAAGCTGTGGATATGAGAAGTGGGCAGGCTACTGATGTTGAAGCCATCAGCATCATTAAGAAGATGCCCACCTGGCACCGGGGCAATAGAGCAGGTGAGCTGAGAATCTGTCCCGATCCTGAGGGCTCCAGGGCATAAAACAGAAGACTAATCAATTAGTTGCTTAAATTACTTCCCTTCAGAAGGAGACTGTATTTTGTCTCCTAGTGTGCTATTGGTCAGGTGTGCAGAATGTAAACTATCGGGTCATAGAAATTTTCACCTAGAATTATTTTTATAATAAAATTTAATTGTTAGAGAATTTTAGAGAAATGTTCCATATAATAGTACAAATCAATACAGTGCTTCTAATGAACAGTTTACCAACAAGTACCAAAGTATAAATTGTGTATAAAATTTTATCTAGTAAACTTATTTCTAGGAAATAAGTTTATGTTGACAAAAATATGCATGTACTGTGGGATATCTATCACAGTATTATATACAAAGGTGAATTATGAGAAACATGTCAAAATTAAATACAGAATTAATAAATTATGAAATTACCTGTAGACATTTCTATAATAATTACAATGCTATTTTTTGGCTAAAACTTTAGAAGCCAACGTTATCATCATCTTATACTTTCACATTATAAATATGATTAAAATAAATTAGATCACTTGTAAAAACATTATGCAATTGGAAATTATTTCTGACAGATCAACTCTTACAGTTTTATAGGCCATTCATTTTTTTCTCCTTTGAAATGACAAAGGAAAGTTGACTTCAGTCAAAATAGCACACAACCTAATCTCATAAATCACACGTTTAATGTTACTTTTCAATAGGCTTTGAAAAACTTACTACTGTCACACTCAACTAGAAATAAGTTGACAACTCCTGAATTTCAAAATTCAGAGAAAATAAATACTAGTCTTCTAAAATATACAGGACTCACGTCCCTGACATTTCACCTGGATTTTTAAGGAACAGCTGTGTGTGAAACCAATGTTCCCCAGATTCTGGGATGGAGGTAGAAGGCTTAAGTGTTTTTCCCTGCTGGCTGCCGGTCCTACTTTTGTCTAATCTTGAATACATTCCTCTTACTTTATAGGGGACTACCGACTGTATTGAGCATCAGTGGAGACTTTGGACTTAGACTATTGGTCAATGTTGAGACTGAGGCTTCTTGAAGTTGGAATAAACATGTCTTTGCATTATAAGATGGCCAACCAGGCTGGAATGTTATGGTTTGACTCTAAGTGTCTCTCCCAGGCTTAGGTTTTGTGTATTTGTTCTGCAGATGGTGGTATTCTTTGGAGAGAGTTTGGAACCTTTGGGAAGTAGGACCTAACTGGTGGAAACGGGACACTAAAGGTGGTGTCTGGCTTGGACGCCAGGTTATATACCTGGTTCTTCCTCTCTTTGCTTCATGGTCTTCTGTGGTATGAGGAGCCTCCACCACAAGGTGGCACTGTTGTGAACTCTGCTGTGCCTTCCCTGCCCTGAAGGACTGAGCTCTTCTGAAACCATGAGCCAAAATAAATCTTTCTTTCTGTAAATTGTTTCTGTCAGGTAACTTAATCTCAACAACATAAAAAGTATAATTCACCAACCACGCAGCCCACTTAACTACTGCAAATCTTCTCATAGCTCTGCATGTCATGCCATCGGTATCACCTCTGCATGTCTGAGCCATCTTTTCTCTTAAACTCTAATGTCACAGTTTTTCTTTTGTTGAGAGCTGAGCAGATTGGATCAGACTATTGTGATTTATAGAAAAATTCAAGAAACAACAATGGACAAGCACATAAGAGAGACCACAAGCTGGTGAACGATGGAGGATTACAGCCTCTGGGGAAGCAAAAAGAACTGTACATTTAAATTATCCTATCCACAAAATAAAAACAGACTACCTATGCGAAGAAGAAATTTGGATCATAATCGAGAAAACAAAAAGTTCAACAGGAACAGACCCCCAGATGACACAAATAGTTATGCTTTAAAAGAAAAAATAGATGTGAAAATGAGTTTCAACAAATCTGAGGACACTCTGAAACAATCAAGACAGGGCTGAGGGGAGGCAGAGACAACAGTCTACACAGTGCTGCCTCCTGTGGTTTCACCTGCTCCCATCCTCACCCCCTTCTCACTGCTCTCACTGCTCCCTCATTCAGACTGAACCTCTCACGTGAGTAACCTCGGTAGCATCTCCACTGGCTACCCTGTCCTCAACACTGCCTTGTAAGTAATCTTCATGAAGCAGGCAAGGTTAGTTTTGAGTTGAGAACCAACGATATTAGGAATGTGGAGAGCAGTTAAGGTCACTTGCTGTTCTTGGGGAGGAGCCAGGTTCAGTTCCTAGCACCCACAGGGCAGCTCACAACTCTCTATAGTGCTTGTTCTGGGGAATCTCATGCCCTCTCGTGTTTCCACCAGCACTTCACATAATCTGGTGCATTTTCACACATGCTGGCAAACCACTCAACCATGAAATAAAGAGAAATGAATCTTAAGAAACAAAACAAATAATTAAAAAAAAAAATACTGACTCTGTTCCTCCTTACAGCTCCCAGGAAACATTCTAAGCACCTGTGGTTGACTGTTCATAGCCCACCACTGGCTTTTTATGACCTTGGGCTCCTCGTAACCAGTTTGACTTTATACTAGGGAATAATACTGTTTAGAATTCACATGTTGTGATGGTTTGTACATGCTTGGGCCAGGGAGTGGCACTATTAGGAGGTGTGGCCTTGTTGGAGTGGGTGTGTCACTGTGGGCATGGGCTTTAATACCCTAGTCCTAACTGCCTGGAAGCCAGTCTTCTCTTAGAGGCCTGCAGATGAAGATGTAGACCTCTCAGCTCCTCCTGCACCATGCCTGTCTGGATGCTGCCATGCTCCCTTGCCTTGATGATACTGGACTGAACCTCTGAACTTGTAAGGCAGCCCCAATTAAATGCTATCCTTATAAGAGTTGCCTTGGTCATGGTGTCTGCTCACAGCAGTAAAGCCCTAACTAAGACACATGTTACTCTGCCTTTATTTTTCGTTTATTTTGTGTATGTTTGTGCATGCATGCATGCAATGGCTTTTGTGTGGAGGTCAGAGGGCAATTTGCAGGAGCTGGTTCTCTCTCTCTACCTGAAGATCAAATTCAGGTCATCAGGCTTGGCAGCAAGCCCCTTTATGCACTGAGTTAGTCTGCAGGCCCTTCTTCCCATGTCAGCTTCTGTGTCTCCTTCCTGAGGCTGTCCCTCCTATGACATGTTCTTCCACAGTCAGTACTTCTTCAGAATTTGCGATGCTTCTCCGCCAATCAGATTATCAAGGCTCAGACCACCCCAGGAGCCTTTTGAAACACTGAATTTCCTGAGCCCACTCAGTAGATACAAGCACAGGCTCTGAGTGTCAGAATTACAGACAAGTTCTCAGATCGGTCACTTGCTCAGTGAAGTGTGCAGGTAACTGTTCTGTGCTGTGACCCAGGTCTGTGGAGACTGTGGTCTCCAGGGCCACAGACTGATAAACGAGGGTGGGGGGTGGAGGGGAATGGGGGATGGAGATGACACCAGTAGGTGAGTAGTTTTTTTTTTTTTAATTTTTTAACTATTTATTTATTTTATGTATGTGTGTACACTGTCGCTCTCTTCAGACACACTAGAAGAGGGCATCAGATCCTATTATAGATGGTTGTGAGCCACCATGAGGTTACTGGGAATTGAACTCAGGACCTCTGGAAGAGCAGTCAGTGCTCTTAACCTCTGAGCCATCTCTCCAGCCCCAGTAGGTGAGTAGTTATGCACAGGAAAGAAACCAGGCTCACTCAGAACCAAGGTCTGTCACCCAGGCTGGGTAGCAGACCTGGCTGGGATCTGAATCTAGCTCTCTCCAACGTCAATGTCTCTGCTTCAGGCTAATGAGTTGTATTCCTCCAGCATCTAGAAGTCCATTTCCGAAGCTGTCACTGTGTTTTCCTGGAGTCAAATCCTATCTGGCTCTCTACTGTCAGAAAGGGGTAATCATTGGCCATAACAGCTCTGCAGAGCCCTCTTAACAGAGAGTTCATTTGCATTTTAGTAGAAATAAATAAAGTGAGCCCTCAAAGGACAGAGGGGAAAGGGCTTGAAAGAGAGACCTGGCTGGGTCTCCATGACCAGAACATAGCTCTAGCTCCTGGGCACCATCTATTTCCCAGACACGAGTCACAGCAGCTGGCCCCACACCACTGTCAAGTGGAGCCTATCTCTCCCAAGAAGGCCAGATTTTCAGAGAAGTTCCTGGGCAGCTTCTTTGTGGCAGATGGTGTAAATAATTAACAGTCAAGCCACTCCACTTCACTTTTGAGTGCCTATTGTATGTTGTTTAAAAAAAAAAATCCCTGGCCCTTGCCTCTAAAGAACTTCCGACTTGGAGGAGAAGACATAAAGAAACTGTCACAAAAAATGGAAAGAAAGAGCCAGTGTAGAAGGGCTGAGGGTCCAGAGCAGCAAGCCTCGCTTGATTGGTGTCTTATGGAAATGTGGAATAGATATGTAAGCCCTCAGTGCATAGGACCTTCCAGTAGGTAGAGGTTGGGGAATAGTGGGGGATGGGAGGTTTGGGGAGAAGCATTTTGAAGGAGTGAGGGGACTCTGGTTCTCATCATAGGAGGCCATCTAACCCTCTCGATGATTAATGCCATTAACTCTGGACCGACTAGAAGGAACAGGTGATGAAGGCATCAGAAAGTACTGGTAAAAGTTCAGATTCATAAAGAAACCCAGACAGTCATACTGACTGGAAAATGAGAGGAGAGAACGTGAAGCCATCACAAGTGACGAAAAGTACAGAAAAATCCTAGACATGAGAAAGCCACAGAAGGGACTCTGAAGTCTACATATTAATGCTGTCCAACATGGGATGACCAGAGACCAGGTGCCCAAGGCCAGAAACAAAACGACAAACAGAATAGACAGTTGCTGCCCAGCACAGAGGACAGAGCTGAGAATCAGGATTTATTCAGGGTATTAAAACAAAGACCCAGTAGGACTCAAAGCTGCAACCGGAGTCCATAGACACAGACGAATTGTGCAGGATGTAATCTCAACTGAGTAGACAAATGAGGTGACAGGAAAATAAATGTAAGGCATACTCAAGGAAAACCAAAAAGGAGGATCAGTCCTGAGCTGATTTGGACATTGCAAGTAGGAAAAAATATTTAAGATAGCCATATTATGCCCAAATACAGAAGGTTACGTTCATGACACAGATATAGGCCAGCAAGATGGCTTAGCAGGTAAAGGTGCTTGCCACCAAGCCTGACCACCTCAGTTTGGTCCGGGAACCCCCATGGTAGAAAAGGGAAAACCAACTCGCCAAGTTGTCCTCTGATGTCCACACATGTGCCATGACATGCACCTGTCCATACACACAGGTGTACGTGTGCAGCACACACGCAGGCACACACACAAGTATATACAGAAGCTTTTAAAAATAAGAGTCAAATCAATGAGTGCCAAACAAAAGATAAAATCTTGGGACCAGCCAGAGGAAAATGGCACATGGTAGCCAAGGATGTAATGACAGGGATGATGATGATGATGACAGATCGAAAGTGGAGCTGGAATTTTAAACCAGGCAAAAAAAATGTTCCTCAAATGGGCAGATAAACTAGAAGCATCTTTTAAATGAATGGGGACAAAGAGTCTACGTTAAAGATGATCCTCAGCCTGAAAGAAATGGTGTTAGCAGGACCTGGGTCTTCTAGAAGGACTAAGGGCATAGGAGAGGTCAGTACATGGGTAAGGGCAGGAGAGAGCTGTAGGAGAGAGCACCCTGAAGTATGAAGCCACGTATTTCTTTCAGAAAATAGAGAATGGTTGGGGCAGATGGCTACGGTAGGGGACTTGAGGAGAGGACCTGGGAAAGCCAGGGAACTGGATGAAGAGAAGCTTCAGAAGGACTTCCTCAAAGCTGGTACTCTAGAGAGATCATCCTAGCTGGTAGATGGGACAAGTGCAAGGAAGACGCACAGAATTGTTGTGTACATCTGGAAGACAGGCAAGGGGAGGGGGCAGGCTCCGGAGGGGCGGGGCGTGGTCATGTGGATGATACTCAGGACAGGTCGGACTTGGTGAATGATGTAGAAAGGGTGTGTGCGTGGCTGAGGCAAGGTTTTAACGAGTGGAGTATTCACTCAGCAGAGGTTCAGACAAGAGACGTGACTTTTCCATGGTGTGATAGTGAGTCAGCAGGGTGACCTCTGCTGCTAGGACATGGCTTCAGGTGAGGACATAAAGATGGCCTTTGTGCGCTGAGTGATGGTTAAGTTTGTTGAGTCAATTAGTATATAATACTAATATATAATCTTGGATCACAGCAGCCAAAATACTCAATAGAGACAGGAACTCAAGAATGAGATGACTCTCCTCTAGCTTAGTTCCCAAGAATTCAGTCCATAGCTGCTTGGTCCCACCTCCTTGGGAAGGATATCTGGAAGTGGCAGAGTGTGGCCAGAGCTGTTCACCTCACAGCAGCCCAGGACGAGGAGAGTAACCCAGGAAGAAGGGGTTGGGTGTAATCTTCAAGGACCCACCTCCAGGGTCTTACTTCTACCAGATAGAACCCCACCTCTTAAAAATCACACAGCCTCTTAGAATAGAATCACAAGCTGGGGAATAAGCATTCAGAACACAAGCCTATGGAGGATGTTTCAAATTCAAACACACATACAAACAAACAGACCGTGAAACACCTAGGAGATTAATAATGCACCTCTATCTGCCTGTCCATCTGTCCATCTGTCTGTCCGTGTGTGTGTGTGTGTGTGTGTGTGTGTGTGTGTGTAACGGCATTTCCTGTGTGTGTGTGTGTGTGTGTGTGTGTGCTCGAGTGAACATGAGCAATGGCATTTCCAGAGACAATTAGATCATGAGAACTCTGGCCTGATCAATGGAGCAATCCTTCGATGGGTTCATAAGACAATGGCATTATGGGGACGTAGAAAGGCTATGAGATGGGGTCTAGTTGGAGGAAGTAAGTCACTAGCGTGTCCTTGCCCAGACCCTTGCTTGTATGCCCCTACTTTCTGCTTCCTGGGCACCATAATGTGAACTGCTTTGCTCTGTTATGTGTTCTGTACCACGATTAACTAACATCTCTGAAATCACACTCCCAAATCAACACTTTCTATATTAGGCTGTTTCTGTTGGGTGCTTGGTGATGCCTGTGTAAAAGTAGCTAAGACAGGCTGGCTTCTATGGAGCAGATTACAGAAAGGTAGCCACAACCACACCACACAAACTAGTGAAAACAGAGTACCTGACCATCACTCATACTGCCCATGTTGAGAGCCACAACGCTAGATCCAGACTGATGAGCATTCCCAGAGGGCATGGGCTGGGATGACCAGAGCCAAGTGGAGCTCCGGGGACTCCTGGGCTCTGTCTGAGAGCACTGTTTAATTGCTATTCAGCACTACCCTACAGGCTCTGACCTGTGTCAACTCCGACTGTGGAGGCCATGGACCTCAGGTGTTTGTCTACACAGTACAATATGGTGCCATCAGGAAGTGAGGTGGGTAGGCAGGCAGCACACTTTAGAGGACGGTGAGTCAGAAGCACAGACTACCCCATGAGGAGTCTACCTCATTGTTCACAGTATCATCAGCCACTCTACCTCCTGAGCCACTTCAAGTTCATCTCTGTAGGCTGGCCCTAGGAAACCCTAGTCATTGGTGACTTTTTTGTTGCTGAGACAGAATCCCTAACAGAAAGAACTTAAGGGAGGAAGGCTCTGTGTTGACAGTTTAGGGAAGGTGAGAACCAGCTCCTGCCCATGGCAGCTGGAGTGTGAGGCTGTTCCCATCACAGTGGATCAGGACTGGAGCCAGGCCATAAACATAATCCACTGCAGTGCTGCCTTCCCCACAGAGACACACTTCCTCCACTAGATCCCACCTCCTAAAAGTCCCAGAACTCCCCCAAACACCCCTACCTGCTGGCGACCAAGCATTCAAACACACGAGCCTGTGAGTGATGTGGGTTAGTTTATGTGGTAGCAACATCTGATGGGAACACAAACCTGAACGCTTCTTGTAGTTACAAGAACCAAGCACACAGTTTCCTTTCCTCCTGGCCACCAGGAAATCAAATGTTGAGCCCCAGGCGGTGTTTCTGCCACACAGCCCAGTGCCCTCACTCAGCTGGTTTTTTCTCCTTTGCATCTGCAGTCTGGTCATGAAGGAAGTTCCTGCTTCAGGTGAAAGTAGGAGGAAGGAGACACCAGAGTGAGAATGAGAAACTATTCAGCTAGGCCTGGGGATCCTTGGTGATTCCTCTTGACCAGCTCCCTCTCAGGGGTCAACACATAGGAGAGTTGTATATTGGTGGATGTGTGTGTGTGTGTGTGTGTGTGTGTGTGTGTGTGTGAACACATGGCAATGGGAACACACTCAAGTTTACACTGTACTTGTACAAAGGCATGAATGGGTTCTTTAGACTGGTATGAGTGAGAAGGGGCTGGGGGTTACTTCTGTTCTTTAGGTAAAGCCAGGATTTCTGATACACACATAGCTCCAGTACTGCCCTGAGGCCAAGGTGATGGGGAACCCTCACAGGTTCTTTGGAAATGGAGCACACTCAGGCTGCACCTATCAGGGACACTAGACAGGCTACAGCTGGCCCCAGAGAGGCTGACATGCCAGCAGTAGTGGGTCATGTCATGTGTCCAGTGGGCACCAGTGGGATTTTCTTTGTTGCTATTTGTGTTTATTTAGTTTTTGTTTTTCTGTCTTGAGAAAGGATCTGCTGTATCCCCAGCTCCCAAGTTGGCCTTTAACTTGTTGCCGAGGATGGCTTTGAGTTTATCCTACCTTCTACCTCCCGGGTGCTGTGATTACAGGTGCCCCATACTAAAGACCCAAGGTTTCATGCATACTAGACTCTACAAGTTGAACTAAGGAGTCTGATTAGCTTCCCTAGCCCTCAGTCCCCTCACCTCTCAAATGAAGATTCTAGAGCTCCCTGTAAGAACTGTTGGGCCAAATGAGTTAGACTCTGTGAAGGCACTTCATTCTGTCATACACTATGTCAACAAAAATGAGCAGTTGTTCCCAGGAACCAGTTGACCCAGGGCTGTTCAGGCTAAGCAGCACAGCCAAGCCATGGAGACTGGCCAGAGTCTGTCTGGTTATTCGGTATGGCCTCAGAGTCTTTGCTCAGGATGAACAGAAACATCGAGCAAGTAAGTACTCTGGGGAAAGGGTTCCTTTCCCAGGCTCATTAAAGGCTCTGTTGAGTCCTGCACTGGAGAGATAGGAACTGTTACTTTCCTAATCTGCCACCCCCTCTCACCCCGGGGAACCTCTGCTGTTTTATTCCTCATCAACATCCCAAGGGTCTGGCATTCCCAGGGCTTCAGCAAAGGGGGAGCTTCAGAAAGGTGGATCTGAAGAGAGGCAACGCCCCTCCTCCACTGTGCCAAGGAGTCATGCTCAAAGTAGCTTTTCTGTTCTTTGTTTTATGAGGTATGAAACAAATCACTTCCGATGGTAGCTGCCCCACAGGGGATGAGATATCAAGAAATAGAAACAACAGGCATGTGCTGGGGGAGTCCTCTGTCAGTCTAGAAGCCGCATGATCCCCTCACACAGCTGTGTCTACTCTGCCTGGATTGCGTGATGTCTCCTCTGATGGAGACTGCAATGGGTGTAGTCTATTGTGATACACAGCCCCAAACTGGCAATGCTAATTTATTCCTTTGCGCTTGCAAACAACACTGCCTGTGAAAAATGGCAGCCACTTTATTTTACACATGCAAAGAATATTAAGCACAGATTTCCTCCCACAGGTTATCTTCCTCTGAGTGTGGTATTAAACAGTAGCCACGGGGGTTTCAATGATGGCGTGTTCCATGCATTCCTCTGCACAGAACTTCCACCAGCACAGCCGAGCAAGAAGATCTCCGAGCAAGAAGATGTTCCCTACGGCACTTGTTGAAATCTTGTTAGCGCTGTGCATTTATTACGAAATATAAATTTGCATCCACATTCTGACAAGATACAACAATAAAGTCTACCGAGGAAATCTGCATGGCAATTTGCATAAACTGACTCCCGGCATTTATTTCTTCTGGGAAAGAGAATGAAAAGGCACGTATGTGTGTCTTCTTTCTGCCTTGGCCGGGTCTGAGCCCAGGGCTGGAGAGAAGCATCCAGAAAGCAGCTGCGCATGACAAGCCCTTGACAATGACTCTGCTGTTCTCTCTGCACAGCCAACCATCAGACCAAAAGTATCTGGGTAAAGTTATGCAAATTAACATGCAAATGAGCCTGGTAAGCTTAAAGACTCCGCCCTGAAAGTGGTTGCTTTGTAGGGAGGATCTCATAGCCTCTGGGAAAAGTGAAGGGCCAGGTCAATTAGCGTCCTGGAGGAGGTGATGCTGGCTCCCAAGGTCACAGAGCTGGCACCTGGCTTTTCAATACCACAACCTGTCTGGTGGTTACTTTCTTCCCAATTTGTATTTGTGTGTGTGTGTGTGTGTGTGTGTGTGTGTATACAATAACATATATTCATATACATACATTGATTCATATACATATTGATTCTGTTCCTCAGAATACTAATACAGAAAACACCTTGCTACCCCATCCCTGGGTGCTCACGGTGGTCACGGTGCTCACATCACGAGAAATATCACTGTTGTCAACCAAGTCCTTGCCCACTTACCCCCCCCCCCTCCAGTAGTGGCTGAGCCTGTGAAAAATAGTGTTAGTGACGTGGGCCCTGGGTGGTCCAGTCAAGCCAGCGATTGATGGCTGCTGGAGTGGACAGGAAGGCCACCTGGAGAAAAGATTGGAGCCAGTGGGAGGTGAGGAGGATTTGATCCAGCCACAGTGGAGAGGGGAAGAGCGCATGTAGAAGCAGTATTCAGGTATTCCGGAAAGGCTGAGGTGTAGGGATCCAGCATTGTGTGTGTGTATGCTGCATAAATGTGCGCGTGCTGGTGCGTGCGAGGTGTGTGCATGTTCGTGTGTGTGTGCGTGTGTGCATATATGTATGTGTATGTGCGCGTGTGTGTGTGTGTGTGTGTACACATATGTGTGTATATGCATATGTGTATTCACCTTGAAGAGGAAGCATAGCTTGTCAGGCCAGTTACTGCACTGTGTTAGGGAGAAGTCTCTGTGTCCACAGCAAGGGCACATAATCAGGAAAAGGCAGGGTTTACAGAAATAAAACCCAAGGCTTCAGGCACCATGTGAGGTGACTAGGAGCGGCTCCCGACAGACGGATGGTTCGTCCATTTCAAGGGCCCAGAGGGGAATCCATACCTATCAATCTGCCACATCTACTCAGATCCCAGGAAGAGTTCGGCCAGATGGAAATCTTGAAGCCCTTTAACAAAGAGCATCTGAGGCTGCTAGAAGCTGCCAAAGGCACGGAGAATGCCCTCCCCCCAACCTCCAAAAGACTAGGGCTCTCTTGTATTTATTTTACCCTCAGGCCCCCAGGAAGGTGAGGACAGAATACATTCCTATTGTTTGAAGCTAAGGTTTGTGGTAATTTGTTTCAGCAGCTCCAAGAAGGAGTGTGGGAAGCCTTAGGGCAGAACATACTGCCATGACTTGAGGATCAGCTGCAGGCAAGAGATCTCAGGAGAGCTGAGCCTTCCAGAAAGACCAGAGCTTCCTAGGAACCCCCTTCAGAGTCTGAAACACTTTCCCATCTCACGGGTGTCCGCTGAGAGCAGCCCTTCAGCAGTGGGCCTCTCCCCGAGGCAGCCATTAGATCTGTGGTGCTCTAACCTGTATCTTGGTGTGAATTACAGGAGGAGCCATGGGCTCCCAGAACTAAGTTCTCATCACTTCCCAGTTTTATAAGATGCTAAGGTCTGAGCTGCCAGCTTTGCAGACAGGAAAGAGAGCCTGGGAAAAGCCTCACAGCATCGATTTTCCAACCTCAGCCAGGAATGACCTCCAGAGGACCACACCTCCTATTACCAGGGCTCCTTCACACAGCTGACCCTCCCAGGGCCCACAGGGGTTTCCTGGGTGTGTGTTGGTATGGGTGGTGGAGGGCACACCAAGAGCCACCTCTTATTACAAGATATGTCCAGATTTTTTTTCCCTAGGTAGAATTTGAAGAAAACCTCTGGTCAGCATTTCTTCTAGGCTCCACCCAACAGTTACCTAGCAACAGCCAGGTAAGAGCCTGGCTTGCTATAAAGGCGGTTTGGCCTCTCTCTCCCCCATTCTGTTCTCTCCCCCTTTCTCTCTCTCTCCACGTGTTCCCGAGGCCTCTTCCCTTCTTTCTCTCTCCTCTCTTTCTGTCCTTCTCTGTCTTCTTTCTCTGCCTCCATCTCCTCTCCACACCCTGTTCTCATGCCCCAAATAAATTTCATTTTATACTAGACCCCTTCCCCTGTGGTATGCCTGGTCCCCAAGTGGGAGTGCCTCAACATGGGCCCACTGAGGGATCCACTTCCACTGCACCATGATACCATACTACAGAACACACTACCTCTTAGTTGGGATTTTACATGAAGGATTCATCACACACACAATTCCCTCTGGTTGAGACTTGGTTTTCCACCAAGTGAAAACTGTATAAGCAAATCAGTTTGGATGGTGTGATTAGGCAGGGTGGTGAGAGACTGTAAAGTACACGTGTCAGCAGAGGATAAGGTGTGCGTACATGCGTGCTTGCGTGCGTGCATGCGTGCCTGCAACTGCCAGGTAAATAGAGAAAGAAGATGTGATCCTCAAAGGTCCCCAGGGCTCTAAAAGTGGTAGCTCACCAGGGCCCACAAACAGAACCTTCTGAGAGGTTCAGGTGAGGACCCCTAGCCTACCATACTCAGGGCCTCATGGTGGAACCAAGGTGGAACTGGCTGTGGCGGAGGCTAGGCCCTGCCCTCTCTCTGTGCCCCGCTGAGGGGGGGAGGTCAGGCTCTTTAGCCAGGCTGCTTTCTTCCGCTGCCTTTTGGCAGACCATGCACCACAGCACACAGCTGTCCTTTGTCAGAATGAGCGAAGGAGAGGAGAGGAAAGAGGGAACACTGTCCTGGGAGCTGACTGAGTGGGTCTAGACTCTGCCATTGCTGTACTGCTGCTGGAACAGACAGGATATTGGTGGAATGGTGACAGGCACAGCCACTGTGCAGTGGGACAGCCTGAGAGGAAATACATTTCATCTCCTAGGGTCCCTGGGGACTTTATCTACTTCCCATTCATCTCTGCTGCTATGCTCAGAAGAAAATAAACAGTCTGTCCTCTTCCATCTCCAGAGGATTAAGACAAGCAATTGTGCATCTCTCTGTGTGTGTCTCTGTGTGAGTATGTGTGTATGTGTGTCCGTGTGTGTATATGTGTATGTCTTTGTGTATATATGTGTGTCTGTGTGTGTCTTTGTGTGTATGTGTATGTTTTTGTGTGTGTCTGTGTGTCTATGTGTGCATGTGTATGTCTTTCTGTGTGTGTGTGTGTTTATCTGTATATGTGTGTATATGTCTGTCTGTCTGTCTGTCTGTCTCTCTGTGTGTGTGTGTGTTTATCTGTATATGTGTGTATATGTCTGTCTGTCTCTCTCTCTTTCTCTCTCTCTCTCTCTCTCTCTCTCTGTGTTTATCTGTATATGTGTGTATATGTCTGTCTCTCTTTCTCTCTCTCTCTCTCTGTGTGTTTATCTGTATATGTGTGTATATGTCTGTCTGTCTGTCTGTCTGTCTGTCTGTCTCTCTCTCTCTCTCTCTCTATGTGAGACTGAGAGACGCAGAGCCCAGCCTCTCCCCTAATTACTATTCTAAAGGGCTTAAGAAAAGGATTTCCACCTGAGGCTGTAAAGAAACCAAGTCAGACAATTCTGTCTACCACGCATGAGGAGAGCAGTGTCTGTCCTGTGGCTTCCTTGACTCAACATATAGTGGCCCCGGGAGGCGCTCAATCTGATGGCACCAGTCAACTGAGGCAAGCAGCCATTACTGTGCCCGCAGACACCTATGACACCATCTGTGGCTAGGCCTTGTGCAGTGATGGCTCCAAGAAGACCCTGGACTTGGCACAGGTGAGAACCAGAAGGGCAGAGAAGTAGCCCTAGATTTGAGGGGCCCAACTAGCCTTCAGGACCACATGCTACAGCCAAAGGGTCATGGGGGCTGATGCAAGTGGTAGGGCCTCTGTACTTAGGGCAAAGGTTTGCCCAAGCTTCAGGCACTGGAAGACTTTTCAGAGCAGAGAGAGCAGAGCCAGGACAATGACAGGAGCTGAGGCTATGCCAGCACCACTGCACGGACAGCAGCAGGTAAAGTCTGACTTGAGTGACAAGTGTCAGGCAATGAAGGTGACAGTGGGGAGGTAAAATTTCAAAGGTAACTTGTCCACTGTTGCTAAGAATCTCAATGTGGTGCCAATGAAAACCAGGAAGAAGATCACACACACACACACACACACACACACAAAAAAAAAAATCAAGCAGTAGGTGTGGTGCAAGCAGAAAGATCCAGAGATGAAGGTCATTCTTAGCTACCTGAAAGAGTCAAGGCCAGCCACAGCCACATGAGTCTCTATATCAAAAGGGAAAGGGAAAAGTCAACTAATACAAACATGAGCATGTGCACAGGCACACACATCCACACGTGTGTGCACACACAGAGCACAATGGGAGACTTTAGGAGAGAGTCTGTTAGGGATGTCACCTCTGCTCCACAGTCAGACTAAAGTGATGCAAACTCCTGGCTTGGCAGAGGACACAACAGTATGACCATCATCAATGTCCCAAAGCCCTGCATGGTACCACGTGCACCACTCTGATGCACCCAGAGTCTCTGGTCCTTCCCCGTAGGCAATCCTTCTGTGTCCACGTGATATGGGATTTCAGTCCACCCATTGCAGTGGAATAGCAAGTTGAGGGAAACAGAAAGGGGGTCCTCGGAGAGTGTCTGAGACAAGGACGTCTGCACCAGGACACTGACAGACCGACAGGCCAACGGAGAACCGAGATCCCCAAGAGCTTCTCTGCACCCAGCGGTGGGGAGCAGCATCTCGGAACAGCTGTCCTAGTGAATCTATAAATACTTGTCCTTGAGAATGTGTTGACAAAGGGATTCTACACTCAAACAGTCGCTACTTCTGCTTTTAGCAGACTGAAGCCCTGGGCTGAGGGAAGAACCCTGAGAAGCAATGCTGAGTGAGAACAGTCCCCCCTGTGTAAACAAGCCAGTTCTGCTTGGACCACACAACTGCCTTTTCCAAGTAATAGCAACTAACATGTCTGGGAGCTAGTATCTCACAGGACCCCAGCCTAGAGAAATGAATTGGAGAACTAACTGTCTATATTCAAAGGTTGGGGTGGGGACTTTGGCAAAATGCCTTAGTTGTGAGGAAACTCACTTGGATACCACCCTCTCCACCCCCACGGATACCAAACAGATATATCGCTACCCTTCACAAATTCGGTTTGAGGTCACCTATAGGTCTGTGGCTGAGCCCAGGCCACCATTCCCAAACCAGGATCCACAGAGGTCTTTATGCCCAGGCTCCTGACCATACAGGGCAGGGTCAACTAACCACCCACGCCCCTCTGTAGCAGGTGTACTTCAGCAACGGGGATGAGGGCTCAGCATGTGTGTGCACAGGTGTGTGAAAGTCTGTGGGTGGTCTGGGTTATGTGTATGTAAAGTCCAGACAATATGACTGCTCCTGAGGTGCACCCCCTCCAACTGCTCTTGTGTTTCATCTTGACCTCTTCTGCCTGCCCCACAACATAACCAAATGCTGTAATGATCCCAACCTGTCTCTTCAAAAGATCTCCCTCCTCTCTGGTTTTGTTATTTCCCCCTTAAAAAAAAAAATTTCCTTTTAAAGATCTAGATTCTGAGCTCATTTCCTGCATAGGCCCAGTACTCAGGGAAGGCATTCCTTCAAAGCAGAAAGATGCCTCAGAAATCAGGACTGGCCCTACCCACTCTGAGCTCAATGGTCCCTGGAGGCAGCTGGCAGTGGTCTCTAGACAGGGTCCACAGGCAGAGACAGAGGCAGGGGAGACAGAGAGGGGAGCGTGGGAAGTGGAGTCTCACCTGGTAGGTGTTGTCGAAGCTGTCATACATGAATCTCGTGATGAGAGACGTCTTCCCGACTGCAAGGCAGAAAGGAGAGAGAGGTTCAGCTATAAAACGGGCCAATGGCAAGGGCCTTCTAAACACACCCACTTGAAAAGCTGGCTTATAAGAGTCACAGAAAGGGGAGAAGCAGACCCCAGGAAAAAGATCCCAAGTCAAGGTACTGAAGTGAATTCTAGGGGGGCACACTTGTCAGATGCCAGGCTGCCAAGGAGAAGGAGGCCTACCCTTTCTCCAGTTCCTACCACCCCAGTCCAGGTCTGCTCTTACCCCAGGCACCAGCTGACGTGAGATCCCAACAGAATGCTCTTCTCATGGCTGCCTGTGCTCCCCTGGACACACCACCTGACCACTCATCAGCTCAGGGGAGACTCTTTGGCTCCCATTTATCCAACTTAAACATTGGCGAGGAAGGGGCAGGAAAGGCAGACCTTTCTCAGGTTTCTCAAGGGCAAGCCTAATCCCCACAGAGTGTGTCTGACTGTCTAGCTCAATGCTGGGCTGTTAGCACCTCTAGATCCCACTGTGTAGTTGACAAGAGGATGCCCAAATACTGGGACAACTGCAGGTTTACCCACACGTCCCTAAACTCCCTAAATGGGGCAGAAATGTCCCCAACTGAAACTTGCTGGCATGGCTGAGACCCAAGAGTCTCTTGGGAGACCCATAAGTGCTAATTTCCCAAACTGCAGGGCTTGGCTTCTGACACAACCCGGTGCAGGTCCCCTGGGACACGGCGGTGACAAGAATGCCAACTGCTGTACTTGAGCCATCTGGGAGGAGAAGCAGGATATTAATAAAGAGACATTCGTTAAGCCATTACATGAAACTCTCCTCTGCCCCACCAGGACTCAGCCACAGTCCAGAGAGGTTCAAAGGGAGCTGCAGGAGATAAGAACCCCTGACAGGGAAGACAAAGGTCACTAAGGCCCTGTCCACGGTCTAGCAGGCCATCCCCAGGTAGGGACTTAGTGGAATGGTTGTCACTGCTTGGGCAGGGCAGGGCAGGTCAACCCAATGGGATCCATGGAGAGGCTCTTTGCTGGGTCTGAATGTGCACATCATGTAATAGACAAGTGTAATCATTCCTGACAGCCAACAGTGGCCAAAGAGAGGCAGTCACCTGACCAGGGGCCTCTGATAGAGTAGGTTTGAGCTGCAGCCAAAAGACCTCACATCTGACCCAGCTGAGGTGAGGTGAAATCCTACTGGGGCACTTATCAGCTGTGTCACCTTGAGGTGGTCACCACTCCTCTGGCCCTCAGTGCCTCATTATAACATAACAAAGATGTCAGAGAATGTTAGCTAGTGAGAAGGTCATAGGAAATGCACTTAAGATAGCAGAGGAGTTGTCAGGTCACTTAAGATAGCAGAGGTAACTTCCAGAAAGACATAGACAGGAGAAAAACAAAACCACCAACACTAAGGTTGTGTAAGGAAAACACTGACTCCTCCTGGTCTTGGGGTGGGGACACAACATGCTTGGAGTGGAATTGGGGGGGGGGGAGTGTGCAACATGAATATCTTTGTTTTTCCTAAGCCCTAGTCACTCCACCTGAGCCTGCATTAATGAGGTGGTGGTTCCCTAGGTGGCCTCAGGATGGGGCTGTCAGCCCTAAGACCAGAGGGCTGGGGCCCAGAGTCAGTCCACCTCCCAGGGAAGGAAGGCATCACATGGACAATACTCAACCAGCTCTGTCTGGTGTTGAAACCCTGGAAAGAATTCCAGACAGCCAGTCCCTGCAGAGCCTCTGGGTGGTGAACACACAGATGTGCCTTGAGGGTGGACAGGCCATGATTCTGTGAGGAGAGGGTACAGCTATACTGCATTGGGAGCTCATGGACTGGTGAGGCTGGCTAGCTCCAGGGATCTGCATGTCTCTCCCCCCTCCCCCTCCAGGGCTGTGATTACAGATGTGCAGCACCACCACACCTAGCTTCTAATGTGGATGCTGGGGAGCCAAACTCCGGTCTTCATGATTGCACAGCAAGTGACCAACTGAGCTATCTCTCCACTGCCCCTCACCCCCGCCACTGCAATCTTAAGGAGAGGGCTTTTCTGAGTTTCCGTTCTTGAACCTAAGGGACACCTGGACCCCCTGGATTTAGAAATAGTTGGTCAGAAGCATAGATGTCTTGGGGACCCCCCCAACATTTTCCAGCTTCTCTACTTGGAGACAGTTCCCCACATCCTGGCATGCCTCATCCTTCCCCGTCCTCATGCAACCCAGAGCATTTGTCCCTGCTCTTTATTTGTTTCTCAGCAGCCCCACACTGGCCAAGTTTGGAACTGCAGGGTCTCTGCCCTGAGCCTGGCTTTTGAGGTCTCTGGGCTCAACGGTCTGCAGGGGACTGGACTGCCCTGCTCTGGACACAAAGCCTGAAAACTGCAGGAAAAGGCTGTCCTCCGAGGCTGTCTCCTGGAACCTCCAGGTGGCCTGAGCAGAGTATAAGGCACTCCCTCTGTTCACTCACATTGGCCTCCACCATAGCATCACAGGAAAGGGCCCTGTGGCACATGCTCTGCCAACTTCACCCCACCCTGAAGGGCAGAAGGTCCTTCCCTGTCCCTTTCTTGCCCTCTACAACAGCCGTGGGTAGATGCTGGAATCTGGAAATAGACCTCATTAGGAGTTACTATAGGTCATGGTAAGTGTGGGGGGCAGGGTGCTCAGAGGGGTGGCAGTGGTCAGCATGAACTAGGACAGGCAGTGGGGGGAGGGGCATGAAATGCTGGTGAACCTCAGCCTTGAATCTCTGCAGGAACCCTTCAGAGAGGCAGCCTCCCACCCGGCTCCACCCTCAAGGTCACCCCGCGCCGCCGCACTGCACTGCCGAGGCTCAGGACACACTGCAGCACAGCAAGGCAGGACTTTATTAGAAACAAGCAGGCAAACCATCACTGAGCTCTCTTTACTCTCAGCCCTGAGCTCAGTAACACTTTGACTATCTCCTGGGTGGACAGTCCCACATGATTAAACAGGGAGGTGCATTATTCTTTCAGCCAAATGAAGGTGAGGAAATTCACTCAGGGGCATTGACCAGGAGCCTCCAGAAAGGAGAAAAGAAAACAGCCAAGGGCCTCCACCTAAGCCAGGCAGGGGATTTGTCCCTTGGGTTTCCTCAGGAATTCCCATCTCCATGCTTTAGGATACCCAAGGTCAAGTTCCCTCTATCCGCCTCCGATGTCTATTTTATTTCCCCCTCTGAGTGAAATTCAAACATTCTCCCCAGAACCCTCCTTGTTACTTAGCTTCTTAAGGTCTGTGGATTGTACCATGATTATCCTGTACTTTATGGCTAATATCCACTTATAAGTGAGTACAGACCACACATGTCTTTCTGGGTCTGGGTTACGTCACTCAAGATGATATTTCCATTTGCCCAAAAATTTCACGATGTCTGTTTTTAATAGCTGAGCCTCAGTGGGAGAGGATGTGCTTAGTCCTGCTTCGACTTGATGTGCCAGCGTGGGTTGGTACCCACGGGGGGTGTGTGTGTGCCCCTTCTCTGAGAAGGGGAGGAGTTAGTGGGGGAGGGGCTTGAGAGGGTGGGTCTGGTAGGAGAGGAAGGAGGGAGCTGGAATCAGAATGTAAAGTGAATTAATTAATTAATTAATTAATTAATGAAAAGAAAAAAAGATGCCCAAGGTCTCAAAGTGAACAAGCAGTGAAGGAGTACAGCTCTGTCTCCCGTAGAGAGGTCTGGCAAGTAGCAGATCCTGGGGTCTGTCAGCAAAGCTGCTGGTGGGAAGGTGGGGTGGGCAGCAAGACCCCAGGCAGCGGGAAGAGTGAGCAAATTCAGAAAGCAGTGGAGTGGGCCAGGTTATCATGGGGACCTGTGTGGACACCCCTCAGCCCTAACACTGCCTCCCAGAATAATGGAGGCAGGCAGTGTGTGAAGAAAGAAATGAGAACACTGTTCCCATGAGGGAACATTGGAAGCTCCATGGGGCTGCAGGGTCAGTTTAAACAAAAACTCACCTTTGGGGCTGGATGTGGAGCTACAAGGGGCAGATGGGAAGGCTAGGCTGCCAAAGGCATGGCAGCCATATCTGAAGCTTCCAGAGGAGGCTTCAGCAGAAGGATATGGATGTACCCAGGGATGGAGGTTCAACATTCCCACCACAGAGAACGGTTCCCATTCCATGCCCTCACAATGCAAGCCTGGCACTTCATCAGGGGCTGCGTCAGAAGGGTCCTACTCTGGTGACAGAAATGTTTCTGTGTGTCAACAGGGGAGAAAGGGCAGATCACCTGCCAAGAGTGTGTTCCTGTCTGTGCACTCTAAAACTGGGCTCTCAGGTTTTTCGAGAGCCCACGACAGCCCACCTGGGTGAGGTCACTCTGGTGTTCATGTGACAAGAAACTGAGATATCCTCCATTCCAGGTCACCTGTGAGAGTGAGTGAGCCTTCTCATTCTGAGGACTCTAGCACTCTCAATGCTGTATGTTCAGAACCAACTAATGCCTACCCGGATGTGTCCTGCTCCAGTTATGACCCTGAGAGAACCAGGTGAAGGTCCTCCTTTGTCTTGGGCAGCTGAATTTTGGGTGGTTTAATCCATGGCATGAGATACACAGATAGTTCAGCGCTTTTAAAAGGATCTCTTACACTGTCTAGGGGACTGGCTACAGAAGCCACCCAGGAGGTGGGGCTGAAGTCTGGGGAGAGATAGACCATTTGGAAGGATGCAGGGTCAGTGGAGGGGGGGGGGGTTACATAACACAGGAGGTGACCCCATGGCAGGTCAGAGTCAAGTGAGAGCCCAAGATGCCTCGGGTCACCTGGCTTTGTGACCAGCGGATGATGGAGCCATCCCCAGAATCCCAGCAAACAAGGATCGATCAGGTAATGAACTTATATTCTAAGTGCCATGAAGGCATAATAATGACCAGACCAGGACACACAAATAAGCACTGTTTCCAGAAAGTAAATACTGAAGCAATCATTCAATCTCATGAGCAAAGGATCCATGCATATTTTCTATAAAACCTTACTCTCTTCTAATTCTCTTCTGAGCTGCCACACAAGGCTCATGCAAACCCACAGGCTGTGAGGTGCTTGCTTCCACACACCATGGCAATACTGCCAGCTGCTGGAGAGACTGAACGCCGTCCTGTGATGGCCCGCCACCCGTACCTGCCTGTCTGTTTCCTTGGGGCCCATGCACTCCACTGGCTTCCCATAGGCTTTGGGACCCATCTCAGCACCAGGTTCAGTCAGACTGACTTGTGCACATTATGGCAGATTCTAAGTAGATGCAGAAGACAGAGGTTTCAGCATTCACTGACCCTCCACTGGGTGCCAACTCTGCCAGGTTCACTCTGTGAACCAAGATCACAGTGAGGAAGCAGGCTGCCCTGGCCACGCAGAGCTAGTCCCTGCCTCCGCAGTGAATACCTGAAAGGCCAAGCGTCAGGGAGGGGCTGCAATGTGGCCCTGATGGGGGAGTCCTGGCGCCCAGCACATCCTCTTTGAGGGGAGCTGACACCTGGTCTGATGTGGGGAAGACGAAGATCTGAGGGCTGGGATTACTGATGGGATTACTTTCACCTCATGTCATCCACCCACAATGCTCCACGGGTGGCATGCTGAGAGTCAGTACCCATGAGGACTCTGGGTGTGGCTTGGGCCTGGGTCACAGGATGAGAGCTGAAGAGATGGTGAGGTCCAGACTCATGTCCTGCTGCTGTCTCACTTGTGAAGGACACACCTCCCCCTCCCTCTCCTTCTCTCCACAGTGAGTGTGAATGTGGGCTGAGAGACTGCTATTAGGGCCAGGGAGTGAGACCACAGACTTGATGGAGGGTCTGCCAAGGCCTGGCAAAAGCTGTGCCACCTCCGAGAGCCTTGGCCTGCATCGCATGCAGCTTGCTCTCAGCTCAAGCTCACATCACTGTCCCTAACTGCTCTGCAGCCTTCCTGGACAGAGATGTAATTCAGCCTAGTCCTCCTGATGGTCCAGACAGAGCTCACTCACATCCTGGCCCTGACCCTGTGTCACTGTTTCATAGCACCCCCAAAAGACGTCTCCACCATCCCCTGAAACCTCTGCACACCAGGCACCCTGTAACTGGCCCAGCTGTAATGTGCATGATACCCAGGCCCTATAAGGAAGAGAGGAACCGAGAAAGACGCCAGCTACCTTTGTCTGAGTCTTGTTTCCTTTTGTTCTGGGTTAAAGAAACAGAAAACCCAGTCCTCTCTGACTGCGCAAGGCAAAAGTGCCTGGGGCCAGGCTTCCCCTCCACACCCTGCTCTGCCACCCTGTGCTCAAGCAGCTTTGACAGCTCCCACCTGAGCCCTCAGGGCCCAGCTGGCTCACCGTAGGCTAAATGCAGAAACAGGTGAAAAAAAAATCCCATCCCAAACCTTCCCCCCACAGACTCAGACAGTAATTAAGAAGTATACCAGCTCTTCATTGGACACTTTAATTAAGTATGTTAATTCCCTCTGCCAGCGGAAGCTCAGCTGCCTGGGCCTCACTCAGGGGCCAGTGAAGATGGAACAAGGGTATGGGGGAGGCAGGAAAAGGAAGGCTGAGGGCAACAAGGCATGGGGCAAGTTTGTGTGGCTCAGGCCCTTCTGTACCACCCAGGGCTGGCCATGCCTGACCCTCTGGCCTTCGTGCTGCGTGTTCTTGCCTCACAGTCTTCCCCAGCCACCCCACCCCCACAGCCCCACTTCCTATAAGCCCAGTGTTCTGGAAGCTTGTCCTGACTTAGATGTAGAGTGTTACTTCGTTACACCCTTTGTGCTTGTTGGAAAAGTGGGGATCCAGGCCTCCAGAAGGGAGTTCTGGCCTCCGATGTGACCCTGTTGGCTGTAGACCTTGGAGCCATTGTAATCCCTCAGGATTACAGCCGTTCTGTGAGAGCAAAAAAGAGCAGGATTAGGGGGATCCGACGACATCTTAGCAACACAGAAATCTACACCTCAGGGGTTGGAGAGATGGCTCCAGGGTTAAGAGCACTTGATGCTCTTGAAGAAGACTGGAGTTCAGTTCCCAGCACTACTGGGTGTCTGGTGGCTCACAACTACTGTTAACTCAAGTTCCAGCTCAAGGGGGATCTGATACCTCTGGCCTTCTTGGACACATATAATTTCAATAGTGATGATGAGGAGGAGGAGAGGAGAGGAGGAGGAGGAAAAGGAAGAAGAGGAGGAGGAGGAGGAGGAGGAGGAGGAGGAAGAGGAGGAAGAAGAAGAAGAAGAAGAAGAAGAAGAAGAAGAAGAAGAAGAAGAATTAAAAATAAAATACTGTAAGAAGAAGAAGAAGAAGAAGAAGAAGAAGAAGAAGAAGAAGAAGAAGAAGAAGAATTAAAAATAAAATACTGTAAAATTAAAAAGAGACCCACAGTTCAACCATGTAGACAGGATAAAGTGAAAACCAGAAGGGCAAACTAAAAGTTCCTCGTTCCCCATGGAGTCTAATACAGACAAGCATGCTCCCCTCATCCAGGAGCCTAAGGCATACAGCGTGGTCAGTCTTCCAGACACCTTCATCAAAGCCCTGTGCCCGTAAGTGACATAATGGATTGCTAGGCCTCCACATGGTCATCAGTTTCCCTTTCTACAATACACTCGCGGCTGTCTTGCTTCTTTTCCAGTGGCTCCTCCTTCAGTAGAAAGTTAATTAGAGGAAAGAGCTGCCCAAGAGCTGAGCTAGGTGAGACCCTTCCAAAGGTACCCAGCCGGGCCTCCCGCTGCCCAGAGGGAGGGCGCTGCCACCTTCCTGCTTTATGCTCATCCGTGTGTTCTCCAACGGCCTTGCTTTCTCCACCCCCAGGTGAACGAAGGCACAGCTGACAAGTCAGTGTGTTAGTTAAAATAGACAAGGTGATGCTTTGATAGAACTCTTCTATAGATACATACGTGGTGATGTGGCAGTTAGTCTAGCTAATGTATTCACAGCACAGCTTCCTCTCTGGCATGTGTGTATATATGCCTGTGGGGTGTGTGTGTGTGTGTGTGGGGTGAGTACAGCCCACAGACTTCACATTTCTGGAGTCCGTTCCACTCTCCAAAGCCCTCTGGGAGCTTGCATGTTAGTCCGGCTTCTATCCCTCCTTCCCCATGACCTCATGAGATTTCAGACTAAATCCTCCCTGTCCAGCCAGACCTAACTGAGATTTCTTCTTCTCCTTCAACCCTAAGCAGACCCTTGGGGCATTTGTCCTGGCCAACCCCACTGTGAGAATGAATGATTTTGGGTGCATCAGCCACAGGAGCGTCCCATTCCTTAACCCTAAGACACACTAAAACTAAGCCAAAGCCAACCTCAGGCCAGGATCAGGAAGCAGTCTTGAGCTCTGATCTGAGGCTTTTTCAGTTCAAGGTCAGGGAATAGCATGGAGCCCAAAGTCACGAGGGCATACAGGATGGTAGTAGGTACAGGACTCAGTTACTGGAAGATGTGGTCAACAAAGGGGAAGAGGGACATTACACTGTTAAAGGCTAAAGAAGGGAAACCGTGAACTAGAAATACAAGACAGGTTTGCCTGAAGGTGGCTCTGCAGCAAGGCCTCAGGTTACTGAAACAAAGACACTGTGTCCCAGAACAGACATTTGGAATGGCAGTCCGGAACTGAGAAAGGCACTGTTCATGAGAGAAATGGGTTCACTGACAGAACAGTGACCTGCTCATCAAGACCCAGCCAGGACTAGTATCCAGAGCTGCCTGTCGAATGATGGAGGCCTAAGGGGGTAACATGACCAACAAGCTTACCAATGTGCCCATGAACTCATCTTGGCTTTGCCTACTCATTGGTATTCCACTGAGGCTGAGCCAAATGGTCTTTAAGACCTGAATATACTTTGATATACTATGGGATGGAAGTTCTTTCTAGAAAGGCTCCTTTACTGTTGTGGGCAGAATCCTCTTACCCTGGGGCTTCATAACCTTGGTCATGTCCCACTTCCCCTCATCCATCCCAGAGCCCTGAAGCTAAATGACAGAACGGAAGTCTGGCAGCTTACTGTGGTGAGAAGGCAGAGGAGAGCTGGGGTAGCTAGCATGGGGGTGTCAGTTGTGTTCTCTGGCTCAGGACCACTGTGTGCCGGAGTACCTGCCCTTATTTAATTACTTAGATAATTCCTTCTCTGTGCTAAAAAGATTGTTCATAACTCTCAAAAATAAGACTGGAATATAATTGTTGAAGACAGTGTCAGGATACGGCAACTTCTTATTAATAAAACTGAATGGCTTCTCAATCCCCGTGGATGTCCAGTGTTTAGGGAAGCTCCAACTTACCTCTCCAATGGAGAAGTATCACTTTGCAACACACAGCCTTCTCCCTTCAGATACTCACACAAGACTCGACCAGAGGGCTGGTGTGAACACAGTGAGAAGGACTCACTGTGATCTGGAGTCTGCATCCAGAGGCAGCTGCCCTGGAGTATGGGCTTTAGCATCCACTGGGACCCAGCAATGGAACTGTGTCTACCTATGGGACTCCTGCTACACTCTCGGTCTGAGTCTCCAGCCTTCCACTCTGAACTGTCCAATCATGCCTCTGCTGCTCAAGCCAGCTGGATGGCGACACTAGGTCTCTTGTTTTAAATTCAGGAAGGCAAAGGGTAGGTCAGTTAAAAGAGAACACATGAGCAGAGTCTGTTTATCAACATACATTGGCAACAGCTTCCCCTGAAGCTTCTCATCTTCCCTGGCAGTCAAAGCTGAAAACTCACAGCAGGACCAGTTATAACAGTCACGGTGGTATAACAGCTCTCACTTATCCACAGGGTACTCGTCCTAAGACCTGAGTGTGCCCATAGCCACAGATAGCACCAAGCTGTATAAACTATGCTACATCTTAGGAGTATACCTTCATGATAAAGTTTAATTTCTAAGTTGGTGTAGAGATTGATAATAATCACAATATAAGAAGTATATCAATTCACTGTTATTAAGGTCTGCATTCAAGGTACTTTACTATTCCGTGTTAATCCCACTTCTTCCAGTTGCCCATGGGTAGCTGAAGCAGTAGAAGTAAGACGTAAAGGGGGGTACCCTCATATATGTCCTGATGTGGGGGTCCCCAAACCAGTTGCTGATATAGATGGCTATATGAGTTGGATTCCAAAAGAATTTTAGAAAAGGGTCTGGAACGCAGAAATTGTGTAGCCACTCAAAGGGCCAATCCAAACTCACACAACTGCATGCCGTCGCTGCTGAAACCAAGGCTGACAATGATGAGACTAAATCAGCGCTCAGAGGTACAGGCTCCCATTAGTGTCCTGACAAACAACTGGAGACCTGAGAAACCCAAGATCCAGAGACTTTAGCCTCTGGTCAAGTTGTAGTAAAAGAGACCGGACATATCTCATCCAAATGACAGATAAAATATAGGAAAACTGCCATTTAAAGTAACGGCTTCTCGGCAATGGTGGTTGCCTCTTGGCAATGGTGGTCCCAGAAAGACATGAAATAGATGCCACGCACCCACGTACTCAAGATGATGCTGTGAGAGTCAGGGTAACCTGGTGCACCCCTAGGCAGAGGAGGTGGATCTGAGATCCTAGAGATGGTGAAACTACTGGAGTCAACAAGACAGAGTTCCAGAGAGGAGGCCCAGAAAGAAAACTGTAACATCTACGAGGGACTCTCACAAGTCTCAAACTGAGCCCTGAGAAGCCAGCGTGTGGAAACACTACTTGGGGACAGAGGAATGACTCCCCTTACCCTCCTGTCCCTACCAATCACTGTGGATGCTCATCTCTTGAAAGACACTGGGGAAGTCCTCAGAAGGGCTGTGCTCAAAGTGGGCTGCTAGTCACTGAGTTGCTTAGGCTCCAACTAACAAATCTTCCTAACATTTACAGGAAGGTAAAACTGCCGTACACAATGACACCAAGTTCACGATATCTGATATCAAGTTTAAAAAAGAAAATCACCAGGAGAGGTTGTGCAGATGCTAAGAGCATCGTCTGCTCTTCCAGAGAACCTGTGCTCAATTCCCAGCACCCACAACCATCTGTAACTCTAGTTCTAGGGGATTCCATGCTATCTTCTGGGCACTGGGCACACATGTGGTACACAGACATACATACAGGCAAAACACACATACACATAAAAAAGAAAAACCTTAAAAAAAACACCAGGCATGCAACAAAAACAAAAACAAAAAAACTGAAAATGGGAACATAAAAGGAGAGAAAAAAATCAGCTGGGACCAAACCAAAACTGACACAGGAGAATTAGCAGAAAAAGACACTACGAGACTGTTGTTGTAACTGCATTCCATATGTCCGAAAAATTAAATAGAGACAAGGAATAGACTTTTAAAGACACAAACCCAAATCCCAGCAGTGAAAACTATGATGTCAGAGATGATCGCCCTTCGCAGAAGAGAACAGCAATGAACTTGGGAACAGTGATAAACACTATCAAAGATGAACCAGTGTGAACCAGTGAGGAGATAAAGGAGCCTACGTGAGCAGAATACCAGTGAGCTGCAGGGCAGTGTCAAGTGTCTTCTCTATATGTGACTGGAGATCTCAAAGGCTGAGTGTGAGTTAGAAGCGGGGAGTGGGGAGGATGGAGAGGGGGGAGAGAGAGAGAGAGAGAGGACAAGAGCTCAACAAAAGTCTATCAAGAAGCTCAACTGCATACAGTCAGTGGCTAGCAGAATCTGAACATATATATAGACACTGGGGGGAGGGCACATCCCCTATGGGATTCAGGCTCCTGCTCCAAGTCTGAGTCTCCAGCCTTCCACTCTGAAGTGCCCAATCACGCCTCCAGTCTCAAGCCAGCTGGATGGTGACACCAAGATTCGAAGATAAGGAGGCAGCAGAGCTCTTCCCTAAATCGATACAAGCAAGAAGTCAACAGAGAGCTCAACGTGCAGTGGGCCCTGGTTCAATTCTTGGCCCTAAGGTTAAAAAAAGTTCTGAAAGTTTTACACTATTAACTTAGAATTCTATACCTAGGGACGATATCTTTAAAAGTGGCAAGATAAAGAGGTCTGTCTGTCTATCATCTGTCCATCTATCCATCTAGAAACATACAAAATCTAACAGAATTTATCACTAGCAGATCCTCACAACAAAAACTGTTAGCGGAAATTCTTCAAGAATACAGGAAAACGGCGCTGGGTAGAAGAAACACAGACACAAGGGAATGGATGATGGACAAGTGTGGGCGAATACCAAGACCTTTGCCATTTAAGTCACTTTGAAGGTAACTAAACAAAAATAACAATAAGCCTGAAAGAATTAGAGAATAACCCTCGTTACTCTGAAATGATATAACAGGCATGTGGAGACTGCTTTTACCGAGAAACTTGGCTCCTCATTGGCTCCAGGAGGCAACTGAAGCAGGAGAAAAGCCTTCCTCTTTGGTCTTAAACTTGTCATCAGAGCTGAGTATCCTGGTGTCCACCTTTAATCCCACCAGCTCTCGGGAGGGCAGAATCGGACTGGTCTCTTACACAGTGAGCCCTGCTCCAACTTAGGTTCCGGCTCTGCTTAACTCTGCACATAGGCATGTTAGTTATTCAAGGGCAGTCCGTGCAAAAGTCAGTGATTTATCTCACTCCCTTCAAGCCTGAAAGTATGCAGATAAAAGCATCTTCCTGTCAACATTCTGTTCGAGACACTCCACTCCCCAACCCCAAACAATGCGAAACGACACTCAATGTACCAGGAAGTAGCCACTCATAGCTTTAAATCTGCTATCACCTGGATACCTTGGGGGACAGAATGCCTGCCTCCAGTGTCTCTTCCCTCAGAAGCCATTGTCTTAGGGAACTGCCCTGCCCCCTCAAGAAAGGAGTTGAGCTAGCTAGCAGAGCCAGAACTGACTGATAGAATAATCACCTAGACCAGTTTAACCAAGCCTGCTTACCAAGCTGCACATGCAATCTTCCTCTGTCTAAACCTAAAGCCTGGGTCAGTTCCCAGAAGATGGACTGCACAGGCTTAAAGAGGTGACTTCCCAGCACAGCAGTGCTGATTAACATCCTTCCTTGCTGTATCACTGCCACCCCACCTGCCTTCTTTGGAGTAAGTGGCAGGGACCTGACCGGCTGGAACCTTCAGAGTTGGGCCTCTTGCCTAGGACTCCAGTGACGATGACACACGGAGCAAGTGCTATCTTCAAAATATCAGCAGCCCCAGATTCTATCCCCCACCCCCCACCCCAAAAATCATTTCAAAAATTAAAGTGAAATAAAGACAGACAGATGTGGAGATAACTCACTGCTTGCAGATCTATGGTACAAGAAAGAAAACCAAGGGCAGAAGAGGAGGTGTCTACCTCACACAGCCTCGTCGCTCACACAGATGCTTTAAGGACCAACAGGCCTGAGTTCTAATCTTGGCTCTGCCTCTGGTCTGCTGTGTGATCTTATGTCAGTTACTACCCTCTCTGTGGTTCAGCTTCCTCAGGCATATAATGGGGAGAGAAATACCTATCTCACAAAAGTCTGTGAGGGTAGAAAAAAATTTTAAATTGGGAGTCCTGGGTAAAAGGCAGATGGGAAACTTTGGTATTATTTCTGTAACTTTTTTATAAGCTTAAAAGTATGCTAAAATAAACAAAGGGGAAATATTATATATTAATATACAATATATATGCTAACACATACACAGTGACACACACACACACAGTCTCTGAGATACCCAGTATATTCAAGAAATGGTGCCATTCTATTTGATTAAACAAATATGCTGGTGAATATGAAAATGTTAAGAATTTTATTTTTAAGTACATGTTTAAGTACATGTGTATGTCAGGGGGTATGTACTCAAAGTGAGTGCAGTACTTGAGGACAACAGGAAAAAGTATCAGAACCCCTGGGGCTAGAGTAACGAGTTGTCATAAGCCAGCCAATGTGGGCACTGGAAACCAAACCGGGGTCCACTGAAAGAGCTGTTCACTCTCTTAAGGACTGCATAGCTCCTGGTGAATATGAGATTTCCCTAAGAAACTGGGATATTACTTTACATCTATTCAAACCTCATGGTCAGAGGCTGTTGGGAGCTCTTATTGCAGGTTGCCACTGATGTACGAATATTTGAGATACATGTACACACACATACATGTGTATGCACACACATGGCCAATACAACAGGCCTGTGTGGAAATGCCTTGATTTCCCTGGGCTTCTTGCTGTTGGGACTGAGGATCCAAATCACTACCTTCAGGGTTTCTAAGACCCTCCTGAGAATTGGCACCCTCTGTGGGCTGCAGAACTACTTTGACTCCAGCCAACTTCCCCAGGTCTGAATCCTTTCCGCCTCAATGCACTGTACACTCATAGTGACTTTAGAAAGGTATGGTGTCTTCCCTGTAGGACCAAGGAAAGACTTCTGAATGCCAGACGCGCTACACTGGTAGGTCCCCATCCACAGCACACATAGCAACCCCTGGCTTCCCAGGAAAGTCACACTGGAGTGGGCAAATGTGCTCCCATTCAACTTCTCATATTCTCACGAGATGAGAGGCTCAACCCAACTCCAGTCAGGCCCTTCAGACCAACTGTGCCCATGCATCCACGAGTTGCAGAACTAGTCTGCCATGAATACATCATGAGAAGGGAGATATGAATGCTACATTCCCATTACCGCCTGAGAAAGTTCCTGCTATTGCAATCTGATAGCTTATCTAACAGGATGTCTCGGCTTAGCCAGACATAACATTGGCAAAGTAATGGGCATGTTCATCTTTTTCTTCCCAAGGTTGGTGCTGTGGATGTTAAAAGTCTCAGTAATACAGAAAATGGGTGAGGGGGCAAGATGGTGGACGGGATACTAAGAGGCATGGCTACTCTTCCTAAGTTATCAGAGAGACTTGTAACTACCTATAGCTCCCCAAACCAGGGTCACAACTTTGGCATGACAATGGGATAAAGCTTGCTTAGGAGTGTGGAAGGGGCCTGATGCCTGATGCTGGCAAACATCTTCCCAGAAGTCTACTCCATTCTCAAAGGATCTGTGGGACGGGGTAGCATTATGCCAAGGGGCAAACTGGGATGCTCTTAGTCTCCAAACAGGAGGCTGCTTCTGATGCTACCTCTGTGGGCCCTCACTTCTTCTCTCCTGTCCTCCTACAGATCCTCACACAGCTGCTCAACCTTCTGCTGGCCCAGGAGGAGATGGATAGAGGCTCAGCCCTGCTCCACTCAGGCCAGCTATAAAAGAGAACACAAGATCAAGAGAGAGACTTCTAGACCTCCCATTCAGCCAAAATTGACCATCTTCTGCTCCTCAGACACCTGTATAGGGGCAGGTCTCCTGCTGAAGTACCATGAGGAAGGAAAACTCACTGTAGATAGACCTCAGGGTTCTGGGCCTGTGAGTGGACAAGGACCATCTGGGATGCAGGAAAGACACTGTATCTCCAGCTTTTGTGGAACTCAGATGGTTGCTGATCAAGCACCAGACTGGATGGGGAACTGGGGAACCAGGGCAATGTTCAGAATCTCCTCCCAGCTCTAAGCTCTAGGTCTCTAAGGAGCCATTCCTAAAAGCAGCCCCATAATGTGCAAAACCACAAAAGACTCTGCAGCAGATCTTATCAGAGAGATGTGAAGCTAGAATGGGGGGGGGGGGGAGCACTCTCCTGTCTAGCAGGATACAGCACTAAAGCCACATCCAGGCACCATCTCTTACAATTCACAGAGAGATCACTCTCAGAAGCCTCCTGTCTAACCAGGGCACATGCAGGCCCTGCCTCTTCCAATGAACAACTCTTGTTCTTGCCGCTGATATGAAACCACAAGGTCACCAAGGTGTCACCAGACCAGGAAGACTTCACCTGCTAAAGCCCTACTGTAAACATGCAGTGGGAAGTACCAAGGGTCAGTAGAGAGGTTAAGGGACAATAAAGCCTGGCTCCTGGGAGGGCCATAGATCAGAGTGGCCTCAGAGCACAAGGACGTGGCAGAAGGCCCTACAGAATGTTCTAGCCCTGCATCTGACAGGGAGCAACTCCAGGAATCAAGGTTTATTTGGGAATTGTACTGGCTGGTTTTGTGCATCAACTTGACACAAGCTGGAGTTATCACAGAGAAAGGAGCCTCCCTTGAGAAAATGCCTCCATGAGATCTAACTGTAAGGCATTTTCTCAATTAGTGATCAAGGGTGAGAGGGTGTGGGTGGTGCCATCCCCAGGCTGGTAGTCTTGGGTTCTATAAGAAAGCAAGCTGAGCAAGCCAGGGGAAGCAAGCCAGTAAGTAACATCCCTCCATGGCCTCTGCATCAGCTCCTGCTTCCTGGCCTGCTTGGGTTCCAGTCCTGACTTCCTTTGGTGATGAACAGCAATGTGGAAGTGTAAGCTGAATAAACCCTTTCCTTCCCAGCTTGTTTCTAAGTCATGATGTTTGTGCAGGACTAAGACAGGCACACATGAAGAACACAAGCAGATCACGCATCAGGGGTTCACATGTCAGGCCTGGGTAGCTTCTTGACTCAGCTGGTCACGGGTCTCTCCTGAGAACTCCACTCCTTCTCTGAGAAAGGCACCTGCTCACCCTAAGATCGTTCTTCTCTGCCTAATTATCTATTGCTGTATGCCAACCACCATCAGTAACTGTCACAGTGGCTCAAAACAGTGAACTTGTATAATCTCTCAGTCCCTGAGGGCTAGGAGTCCAGGCATGGGTTGAAGAGTCCTCTGCTTGGGGGTCTCACAAGGTCACAAACATGGTGTCTGCTGGACTGTATTTCTCTTCTGAAGTCAGAGTCCTCCTACAAGCTTATAAAACTGGAGACACTTTCTTCTTAGAGGTCAGCCACAGTTCCCAGCCCCCCTCCACACACACTTGTCACGGTATGGCAGCTTATTTCTCTGAGGCACAGAGGAAAGAACAATCAAGAAGGACTGGGGAGATGGCTCAGTGGATAAAGGGTTTGCTACAGAAGCATGAGGACCTGAGTTCGGATCCTCAGCACCCATGTGAAAAGCTATGGGTGGCCTATAAATCTTAGCACAGGAGGCAGGGGTGGAAGAATCCCCAGAGCTCACTGAACAGCTAATCTAGCCAATCAGTGAGCTCCAGGTTCACTGAGAGACCCTGTCTCAAAAAAGTATGGTGGAGAGCAGGGGAGGATGACATCTGGCGTGGTCCTGGGGGTGTGTGTGCTGGAGTGGGGAAAATAATGGGGAGGTATGATCAAGTACACTGTTACACATGTGAAAGTTTTAAAGAGTACATTTTAATTAATACATAAAATGAAACAGTTAAGGGATAAACTATTGTGTTACCTTTCCCAATGACACGACTCAATTAAACAAGTGACCTCCTGCCACCTTTGCCATACTGTATGGGCTAGCAGCAAATCACAAGTCCCATCTGCACGCAGGGGAAGGACATCTGAGAACACAGGGTTCACAGTGACAGGCGCCCTTCCACTTCCAAAGCAGTTCCCTTCCCCCTCCTACTGCTGTGACCTGGACTGATCCCCCGGAACAAGGTCTCCTAACCATCAGACATTCTCCCAGCCTGCTGGGACGAAGACAGAATGGAGGGCTGCTCTGTAGGGTCTACTGGTCCAAGCACTGGTGCATCCACTGTCCAGACCCCCACGCCATACCTGGGCCCCCCAAACAGAAGACACCAGATGATGCCAGCTTTAGCATTTCTGTTCTCAGAGCTGGAGAAGAGCAGAGTTTTCCTGGCTCCACAGGTGGGGCTCTAGCATTTTCTGATTATGGGTAGGAGAGGATCAGAACTGGAGACGGCAGGTGCCTTGTCAGGCCTCCTGCTCCTCGTGATCTGGGCAGTGGCCTGCAGTGTTAAGAAAGGATGTAGAGAAGAGGAAGGGAACCCAATGAGCCAGAATTCAGAACTTACAGGCTCTAGGGTTTCGCATAGGATGTGCTGAGAGTTTTAAACTAATTTGGAAGAATTCTCTACAGTGGCCAGATAAGTGTACATCTGCAGGGTCACAGAAGCAGCACAGACCCCTGGGGGAGAGAGAGAGATGGGGCTCAGCATCACCCCACTGCACAACACACACAGGAAGTGCTCAGGCAGTGGGGGTGCTGGAGGTCCTCCAGGAAGCACCAGTCAGAGTCTTCCCTTCCCCTGCTGTCCCACTGGGCTACAGTCCTCTTCTTGCCCTACACAGTCACAACACACTATGCCCAAGAACCAGCAACAATTTGACAGAACCCCCTAGTCTTTAACTGGACTTTGTTCAGAACCCTGGGATGGATAGCATCATTAGAACTGCCAAGCATCCTGGCTTTGGAAGCTTCACAGTAAGCCAACAAGCCCTTAAGGCAGGCTTAGTGTGGCTGCTGAGCCTGGCCAGTGATGGAGGCAGGAAGCACGTTCTCCCTGACTCAGTTCATCCTTGGTC
Source organism: Rhynchomys soricoides (assembly GCA_019843965.1). NCBI lineage: Eukaryota > Metazoa > Chordata > Mammalia > Rodentia > Muridae > Rhynchomys > Rhynchomys soricoides. Next base: position 7,054,219 of record JADRCH010000097.1, on the reverse strand, counting down.
CTTCTTCCCTCTGGCTATTCCTGTGGCTCCCTCCCGGCCTGCTCACTATACTGGACAGGAGGGGGAAAAAATGAGAAACCTGTTCTAAATGGCTCCATTGCTCTGGCCTATGACCTACTTCCTGCTCATCACAGGGTCAAGGTGAAATGTTTCTGGGTCACTCTCAGAGTTAGCCAGAAGCTTACCTGCCTGTCCCTTGGGACTTGGCTTTAGCGCACAGGTCACAGTTACATCGATTTATTCCAGAACCAGGAATGGGTCTCCAGTTCCCATCCCTGCAGAGGAGGCTGGAACAGGCCCCTTCTTCTGCTGAACACCAGCACAGATAAGAGTCCTCACCTACCATGACTGAGAGAGATGATAGATCTGGAGCTGCTCAAGGGGCTATCCACAAGTGTGACTATGAGATGCTGTCATTGCAGATAAACCAATCAGGACTACATCCATGCTGCCAAAGCTATACCAGGTGGTACTCCATTGCATTGGAAGACTGCCAAGGCAGGAAGGGCAGAGAGCAAAGGGCATGGGTCATCAAGACTAAAAACCAGTTCTCATTTAATCCCAATAGGCTGTTCTTTCTCAGTTAGGGACAGGTTCAAGAGTGGTGGTCCACTGCCTCCACTCTGGCCCCCAGCTCTCAAAAACCTTGGCTTTTGGAGCAGCTAGCTTAAGATTAGGTTTCAGTCACCAAGGCAGGCAATGGCACTGTCTTTTAATCTGTGCTGTGCAATCAAATCTCCAAATCTTAAAGGAGAGCAGCACAGGAGAAAGCAAAGGAAGTGTGTGTCGAGGCCCACCAAATGAGGAGGAACGACAGGAGGCTGATCAGAGCCCAATAGTCACTGTGCCTCAGATACCACATCTGCCTGAGCAGTGGGTAAAGGGAAGTATAGAAAGACTGCTGCAGACTGGCACACTCGTGTCCCCAAGGTCAATGCATCCAGGGGTCCCAGGCTACCACGGAGGCAGGGTAGATAGGGAAACTCAAGGTGGCTGGTTCTGGGACATCTGAGGGCAGTACAGAGAAGACTGGGAGACCCTCCCTTATTCATTTCATTGTCTTGGGGAGGCTTGTCTCTGCTGACCCAACTGAGAGAATATACCCACCCAACTGAGTAGGTCAGAGAGCTAGGCAGAAGTTGGGTTTACACTTCCCCAAATGCCCTCTGTCTGACCTAGTTCAGTCACTTGGACCAGCAAATATGCCACATTCTACCTCTGTCTCCTAATCCACCAGCATGGGCCTCCTCTGTCCAAGCTTCCATGGGTCACCACTCTATAGGAAAGACTCAGACACCAGTGCGGGAAGGCAAGGGAGGCCTCTTGGCTCGGCCCTGCAATCTTCTGTAGGCTCAACTCTTAAACCTGCTACTCTCCCACACCTGCAGGGCATCAGGGTCCCAGCAGCCCTAAACCTGTTCAGTCCTCCAGCGGTCTTAAGTCCTCCGCTGCCTTGGCATGGAGGGGCCCTTTTGTCCCCTGCATCCCTGTGCCTGCAAGTGCTTTTCCACTCACCATAAAACCTATGAGAAATTCCCCAGGACTTGCTCAAGCAGACCACAGCCAGGGCCTTTCTTCTGTTTATAATGACTAGGGCTTCTTCCCACTTACCTTAGGACAAGTGCTGATCTGAACAGTCCATATGCCTCAAGTCCCATCACAAGCAGCTTCTGTCCCTGTGGTCTGCCAGGGAGAATGCAGTGCATTCCCATGAGGAGATGGGTAGCCCTCAAGTGAGGAAACTGTTGTGTTCGTGCTACCTCCTGCTTCTGGGGCTGATGAGCAGGGGCAAGCAAGCACTGAGCCAGAGGCCTGAGTCTCTTTCCTGTGGAGTGAGTGGTGCTTGCCTTTGGGCTCTGCTGGGTACCACAGAAGTCTCCACAGAGGAGGCCCATTCTCAGAGCCTCCGTTCCTGCAGCTGTCAAATGGGATGTGCCATCCCGAAGCTATGGGGTGCAGTTTACCTGCAGAAATGCTTCATGTATCTTCTTCCCTAACAGCTGCAAGGTGAGGAGGGGGAGGGGGACTCTGTCATGATTTTATTGACAAAGCCAGCTGGTACCTGAGCTTTAACTGCATGCTGTGTGTTCATGCATTTGATCTTCGTGAAATTCCAGCAAGGTCATGCCAACTGAGGAGAACAAATAAGCACGGTTTTACTGCACCCCAAAACCACCCAGACAAGTGAGGAAGTGAGCTGGGGCAGAAGCCCAGGGCTCAGGAGGTTCAACATAGAGATGGTTGGAGCAGGAGGTTAGGCAGGGTCACCAACACCCACCTTGGTTCTGGCTCTCCCTACCCTGATCACCGAGAGCCCTGGAGCTGTCACCTTTCTTTCCACCTTCATCTTAGGCCGTCCATGTGTGGAAGAAGTGCCTTCTGGCGACAGGAAGTACAGGATGACCAAGACACACATCAGGAGCACTTCTCTTCAGCACCTCCGGCCAGTAGCATGCTCATCTCTAGGCTGCAGTGTCATTATAGGCCTGACATCTTGTTTAATGCCAGCACTGAATGACAGAAGCAGAGCAGGAGCTACACTGGCCCAAGAAGCCACCCTACCCAGGAGCCTTGGGAGCCAGAATGGAGCTGGGGTACATTTAACAGGTGGCAAAAACCATCTGTGTTTCTAGGACACTGCAGCCCCACGAGCAGGGCAAGGCCAAGCAGGGGTTAATCCGGAGCAAGGGGTTTGACAAACTGACACTGGCTTGACTGGTTTTTCCCTTGTTGGTGACTAGTTCCCAGCAGCAGGTCCCCAGTAGAAGTAGGCCAAAGGCTGCTTCTCTATTGGTTCCCTCCAAAACACCCAAAGTAAGCAATTCCCTGTGTGGGGAGACAGACTGCCTGCCACACAATGCCAGGGCTGCCTCCCTCCTTTGTGGAGACCCTGCCTGTCTCCTTCCCCAAAGCCCGTCCTCCCTGTGCTTGGCTCCAGCACCCTTCATGGTCATCAGATCTACAGGGGGATCTACTAGTTCCTCTTTAGCAAAGTGTTCAGCACAGATGTTCTCTGAGTCATTGATGGCAGACCTTGTGCTTATAAGACCTCAGTATTCTTCTGTTCCTGCTCCTGAGCCTAACTTGGACAATGACTGGATCCAAATGCTTACAAACGTGTGTGTGTGTGTGTGTGTGTGTGTATAAGAAAGGCGGCAGGGGTGGGGGAGGCAACCTCGGTGTCATTCCTCGTGATCTGCCTTTTTTTTTTTTTTTTTTTTTGAGACAGGGTCTCTCATTGGCCTGGAGGCCTGGAGCGCACCTTGTAGATCAGGTTGGCTGGCTTGTGAGCCACAGGGATACACCAACCTCTGCCTCCCCAGTGCGGGGGTTAGGGGGGAGGTGGGGGAATTAAAAGCATCTCCACCACATTCTACTTTTATGTGAGTTTTGGAGATCAACCTCAGCTCGCTGTTAATGTTTTCAAGGCAGGCACTCTCCTGACTCAGCTGTTCCCCAAGCCCTGGCACTCCAAATTCTAATTTGTTACACTAATGGTAGGCAGGACCAGCTCTCTCCAAGCCTCACGAACCTCAAAATAACAACCTGTGCCTGTTTATCACAGAGTGACCAGGAAGGTACAAAGGGCTCCTGGAGAGCCTAGGACACAGACCTGAGGTTCAGAGGAAGGAGAGGGCAGCCAGCCCTTTCTGTGTATTTCTCAGAGACCACTTTAAAGAATCATTTCTGCCTTCAGGGCCACACTGTCACAGGTATTCTTCAGGATGGGGCCTGTCCCTTGAGTATATCACTCCTTGGATACGGCGCTCCCTGGATACAGTGCTAGGCCGAGGTACGTAGCCCCAGTTACCTGGGCTCCCACTGGTCTTGTTACCAAGAGAACAGGATAAATATGTTTTTCTTCTAAAAATAAACTACTTTATTAAAGTGATAAAAAGTATTCATGGCAACGAAAATTTTATTCTTTAAAATGATCGCTCTTAAGTTTCAAGCAGAAGTTGTAGAAATAATGAAGAAAATTTGACTTTTGAAGCCCAGTCATATAATATAGATCTCCTTAGGAGCCCTGAGAAGTAAGCCAACATCGGCCCCTTCCCTAGTTCTAGAAACAAAGCGCCTGCCATTCCCAGTCCCCTTGGGACTTCAAGTCCCCAGGCCCTTGCCTGGAGCCCGGTTTCCCGGCAGCCTGTCTTTCTGGCTGGAACAAAAGAGCTGCCCATCTCAGGGCGTCTGGTCCTTCTCCCTGGCAACCTCCACCAAGGGTTCTTCCATCTTCTCTTCTGCACAGTGAGAAACAAAGGACCACAGACAGACAGACAGACAGAGAGACAGACAATGTCCAGCACAGTACTCCGATCCTGTTTATGGATTTTGCTCTTCTACCTAACCTTTCAGCTCTCTAGACAGTTCTGCCCAACAATTTCGTTATATTGAGACCAGGCAGCCCTGTCGTGTCAAGCAGCAGTGAAAGGCACTGGGTGTGGAAGTTGGGTGGGGAGAACTGGGTGGAGGTAACATACATGTTACTTCTCTAAGGCCTGTCAAAGACGTCTGCAATGTCAGAGCAACACAGACTGATTTTAGGGGTGCAGTCTTGAAGAAAAGGACAGGAAGTTATTTTGTTCTATTTTAAAATGATTTATGAGCATTTGGAGATTATAAGTAATGATGATCATATTATTTAAACTCCGGTGATTGCTCCAGGGCACAAGTAGGACACTTTAGTTTCTCTTCTCCCTATGGCAAGTCCTCTTGTATTTATCGTTGGCACTAACGACGTCATTTTTCTCCTATGCTGCATACGGGTTAACCTTCAAGTCTCTGGTTTGCATGTGGTTTGGCCCTCATGTGGCAGTGGGTCCTTTAAGAGGCGGGACCAGGGGATTTAGTGCTTAATCTGGCATGCATGAAGCCCTAGATCCAATCCCTGGGATTAGGAAGAAGGAAGGCTGAAGGTTATCCTTAGTTACATAGGGAGTTCAAAGCCCATGAGGCCTGTATAAGACCCTTGCCCATCTTCCTATCCCTTGACCTTTCACCTAACCCCTCATAAAAAAAAAAAAAAAAAAAAGACTGAAAACCTACTAAGAGGGATTTTGAGCCATTGGACCTGGTGCTGGGAAAGAACTGTGACATTATCTAACGTCCTGTGGTAATATGACCTTATGCCCTCAGAATCACTCCCCACTATGATGTCATCTGTTATGAGAGCCTCACCAGAACTGAGCCAATACCAGCATCCTGTCCTTGACCCTCCAGAATGGGAGCTACACAAACCTGCGCTCCTTACAAAGCTGACCTGACTCGGGTGTTCCATTATAGTAACAGAAGGGTTCTAGGTCTGTACCCAATGTCCGAGGTTCTCTCTCTCGTACTAGGATCCCGGGGGGGGGGGGGGGGAGAAGGGAGAGAGAAAATTAGGAGAGGAGAAAAACCAAGATGAGCAACTGAGGCACAGAACAGCATGGTGATTTAGTCTAGGTCTGGTCTGCCGTGTCCTTTCTCACCTCTGATAGGCCAGGAGCTCCCATCCCACCCCTGTATTTCTTCAGAGATATAAAGGGATTTGGGGAACCCTTTGAGAATCTCAGGTGCTTGGGCATGACTGTGGCATAATGATACAGTTCTCTGGGAAAAACAACAACAACTCCCTGGTAAGAAGAACCTGGCCTGAGAAAGTGCCGGGTGCGAGGATGAACACTACACAAAGCTGCCTCGCCTCCCTTCACTGTGAACCCGATGACAGGCCATCAGCAAATCTCACACATCAAAGATGTCATCATTTTCAAATCAAGATCTTCGGTGAACACGCACAGCCCACAGATGGGAGCGGGGAGTAGGAGATGACTCAGACACAATCCTCTCAACGTGCTTTGGTCACCCACTTAGGGTGCTTAAAACTCCCCTTAAAATCCTTAGTTAACTGACACGGAAGGGAGGTCATGGGACTGCACATGCCCAATGTTTCTTAAAAATGCTCATTGAAAGAATCAAAGCTGTGTCCATTTGACAAGCCTGGAAGTTGACAGGAGAAAAGCTTCTGGAAGGGACAGTGGGCTACCACCAAGCTAGTACAGAGTGATGTGTGCTGGCGTATGAGGTGGCTGCAGGGAACAGGGCTCAGCCTATGGACAGTTCTTTAGCCCTTTAGCTGAACAGGAAGTGTGGGACGGTCTCTACTGGGTGCCAGCAATCCCTTAGAACATCCGATCTCAATCTGTGAGTCTCGACCTCCTCGGGAGTTGAAAACTACTGCCTTAGAGTCACTTCTGACAGGTTTGCCTCCACCTATACTTTCTGAAGAACTGGGCCAAGAAGAGAGGAGATTCTCTGAAACTTATTCCTGCTCCTTGTACTCAGGCGGGTGGCCTACTGCCTCAGCCCTGGAAAGCAGACAGCCCCTTGTGTCTGGCCACTCTTCCTTCCCTCCCTCCTCACCACACACACCAGGATGTGTCTGGTGAGGTCCAGATCCCCTCAGAGGCTCTGATAACTTGGGAGAAAGATGGACACTGTGCAGGCCCACTCTCCCTCAGACACTTTTCTTTTTTGGATGCTATGGAGTGTCCCACACCAGTCTGGCGTGCACCACCCTCTTGTGTTCCCCACCATTGCCATCCGTGTTAGGGTTAATCAGGAAGACCCACACAGCTACCTGAGTACCAGCAGTGTGGCATGGCCTTCCTGATTCGAGGAAACACCTCACCCTAAGTCCACAGCACCTGCCCAGGATCCCACCCGGTGGGAAGCAGGCACTGCCAGTCACACTGTACAGTCTATAGCTTAGAGGATACACCACCCACTCTGCTGACTCTCCTCCAGACTGGAGGTGTGTTTCGGAGAGTGGGTTCACAAGCTTCTCACTTGAACCAGTTCCTTGGTACCTTTGAAGGCCTCACGCCTACCCATGATTGGTTCTCTGCTCCAGGGTAGCTTCTCCCTTACCCTGCTCCAGGCCTGGCACCCGTCTTTGGAATCCAGCTGTCTCTGCCCCGAAGCCTTGAGGGATGTTACCACAATGCCAGGAATAGAGATCAGGAGAAGGCTGTGTCCTTCCAACCTCTCCTCCCTCCCCCACTGCCATCAGTCAGCTCCTGTAGGGGAGCATAGGCCTCAGATTTCAGTTGGCTCAAGTGCCCTGGTATAGAAGGTGAGGGGTCACATAGGAAGAGAGAGCTAGGGTAGGCTTTGGGCCAGATGTCAGGAGCCTCCCCCCACAGCACAGGCTGCAGAGGATGCTGGCATGCAACTGTGGGAGGTAACATGGAAGGGCTACAGTCACAGCCCACCAGGCTTCGGGATACATGTAACCTCTGAGACTCACAGACACCAGAAGCTCTGTAAACTGGAGGTAAACAACTCACTAATAACAAAATGGAATGGGAGAAGCTATTCAAAGGCTTCAGGCTGGAAGGGACCAAGGTGGCCGGAAGTCAATCTCACCGGTGGATTATGTTCCAAGGACCCATGGACTCCGCCCCTAACCAACTAGCCGAGCATTCCTACCAAGCCACAACCTGAGCCCACATATCCTCTCAAAGAGGTTCCAGACGTGGCTTCCCACATTGAAGGTCATCTTTTTTCCCAATGACACACTAGTTTAAAATGGTAGACAGGAATAGGAAAGTGTGGGTTTCTGCTCCCCAAGTGTTCACAACTCACAGTGGGTCTATGGGCAAGACCTTCCCACTCCCTGGAGATTCCTCTCCACAGGGGCATGTGAGGAAAGGCTGTCTGTCTCTCATTTCTGTGACTCCAGACCTGGAGGGGATGTCAGAACTCTCAGTAGGGGGATTCCACCCATCAGCAGTTTCTAAGGGAGCTCGGAGTTTTCACTCAAACTCACCACATATGATTCTTTATGGAAATGTGTTCAGATTTAGAATAAACAAATATTCCTTGAACTCCAGCATAGTCCAGGCACTGTGGGAAATAGGCATAAGGGCTGCTTCCAGCCACCCGTTGCTCAGAGACAGAAACTGAGTGTACAGGGGGGCCTCAAATTAGGCAACCAAACAACACAGTTAAGACATCACCCCAAGGCTGCTGTGCACCTGCGGGTTCCCTCCTAGGGCTGAGGTGCTCTCAAATCTTTTCCATACAACAGAGAACGGAGGTGTCCTTTGTGACACTGGGATCTACAAAGCATAGGAAATCTGATCCAGCGGGCTACCTAGCTGAGCTGGGTATGATGTGAAATGTCCCAAACCTAGCTCTCCAGGACAGGCAACCACTACTTCCATCCGGATGCCAACCCTCCATCTCAGGTACTGAGCGTCAGCAGACAGGAGGTGGCCATGTGACCTCCACAGCCCACATGCACACGTCATAGCTGCACTGTGCCTGGGCCCACCAGGTCCTCCCACAGCCTTCCTCTTCTTGGCCTCTAAACCAGCTAACAGAACTGGTTTGCAGAGCTAGAGCTGGGGATCCCGCCCCCTAGGGATCCCTCTCTCTCCTTCAGCAGAAATGCCAGCTTGTCTCTGTAACCCCCTGGTAAGGAGACTCTTGGGGAGGCTCTCCTGAAGCCACTCCTTCCTACAGGTATCAGAGAGGTCGCTGCTCTTCAATCTGGGCTTCCCAACTTGGACCAACCTGGGTTTCAGATACTCGGACTGGGCAGCAACGAAACCCTTAGTCTCCCCCTCCTTAGTCTCTGGCTGGCTGCCACGGTGACCTCCCCTCCCCCAAGAAGGGCGGTGAGCTGGGAGATGGGGGTGGGAGAATCCACCGGCTCCACTAATGCTCTCTAGAGGGGGCAGGGAAGCCAGGCAGGGCGTGTCGCCTAGGCCTTTCTCTGCCCAGTGCCAAGCTCATAGATAAGAGATGTCTCTGTACCATCCCCCAAGTCACCTGCTATGGGGAGAATCTTCACTCTCATGATCCACACCTCAAAGAGGCTAATGCATTAGTGAAGGGCAGTGAGTCTAGAACCTTCTGCCCAGTCGGATGTAAGTCAGAGAAGCTAAGTGCCCTGTTCCCCTACCACTTGCACCCACTCTTTTCGAAAAGGGACAGGTGTCGCGTCCCCCATTTCCCAGCAGCAATTTGCTCCAGGACTGGACGTGTCATTTCCCTAGGTTCCAGGCAGGGTTCGCCCGGAACCCCTCGGGCGCAACCTTGGGGAGGGGTCAATCAGCTCCCAGCCCCACCTCATTCTCCCAAGAGAGGTTCCTGTCCCTTCGCCCACACCCTCGCCAGGACCCAGACACCTGCACAGTGCTCCGCAGCCTGTGCCGCAGTGCGAGCTAGTCAGCGAGCCCGCGAGCCCGGCGCCTAGAGCCGGCGAGCCAGCCGCCGCCCTCGGTCCTCCCGGACGCACTTGCACCGGGTACCGGTACCCAGATCCCACACTCACCCTCATCCTCTGACCTCAGAGCCGCCTTCATCCTTCCCCCCTGGTCCTCCCCAGCCCGGCCCCGCCCGAGCCAGCCCCATCTCCCCATCTACATCCCTCTCCTCTACCGGGGCGTGGAAGGGCCTTGGCGAGCCGGGGCTGGGAGGGTCCCTGGTGGGGCGGCTAAATGGGCGGCGTGGGGAAAAGACTCGGCTCCGAGCCGAGAGAATAAGCCGAGTACTTACCGCTCTGCTCCCCTAGGAACACCAACTTGAATTTTCGCAGCGGGTTCCCAAAATCTCCCCCTGCGGACATGGTGCTGGCAGCTGGGGCCGGGCAAGGAGGAGGAGGAGGAGACGGCGAAGGAGCAGGGGGGGGAGAGGAGGAGGGCGAGGGGAGGCGGCGAGCGGTGCGGGAGCCGGAGGGGGAAGGGCTGGCTGTGCGCGCCCCTGACTCCCCAGCTGCGGCCCGGGCCCCGGCCTGCGGCTGCGTGTCCGACGGCGGCGACGGAGGAGGCGGGGTGCGCGGCGCAGCCCTGGGTGGCGCTGGCTGCACGGGAGACGGGCGCGCTGTGGACGCCCGAAGCTCGGCGCGGGTAGCGAGGCACGGGCGGAGCGGGGCGCAGGGACCGAGCTGGGCGGAGGAGCGCTCTCCCAGCAGCGCCACGCGCCCCCTCCCGCCCGCCTGCTCCGCCCGCGCCTGCGCTCTGTGCTCTCGCCAGCCTCTGATGTCATGCGGGGCCCGTGGGTTTGCGGGGCTTAGGGGGCGTGCGCCATCCAGCACCCCCCCTCCCCGCAGCCCTCCCGGGAGAGCCACCTCCCTTGGCGCCTACGAGAGGTGCCCCCTTTGGAACGTCTTGCTCTGCCCCGCTCCTTCTGTCTCCCCCACCCACCTAGAAGAAAAAAAAAGACAGCGTGGGGTCAGGGGGACATTTGCTTTTGGTCTTTGACACCTAGATGCAGGTTTCTTCCTCCGTCTCAGACTCAGATGGTCGGACAGGGCGGGAAGGTGGGAAAGGACCAGTGTGTGGTGTGGTGGTGAGTAGGAAGATGTGAGGATACCTGGCGCAGACGTGGTTATGGCTCCTCCGTGGCTCCTGGTGGCCTCTGGCTCACCCTCCTATCTAGGCTCAGACTCTTCATGGGGAGGGGTCTGTGGTTGTCCCCCGCAGAGCTGTCCAGTGGGAGAGAAGATGCCCTTATAGGATGTGCCTACTAGGGTTTGAATCCTAACCTGCTCTGTGGGAGAGTAGGCCTGGTGGAAGCCAGCTCCACTAACCCAAGGACAGTGTCCTACCTCTTTTGACCCTGAGGCCACCAGCCCAACCACACTCCTGCGCCCTGCTAGTTAGGCTTATTTGGGTAATGAGCTCCAAGACGGTAAGAGGTCGACCTCTGTGCTTGTAGGGCACACACACACTCCCAAACAGTACAATCTAAAGCATCCGGTTAATTGAGGCTTTACAAAGCCCCTCCCCTCTTCCCAGTCCTGACACTTGCGGGTCTTGGTCTTGACCTTCTCTGGCCATTCAGGGAATGTTAATTTGGGAACGTTGTATGTTACACAAAGAGAGCCAGGAGTGAAATGCACCCTCATGTCTACAGATTTCCCAGGGGACACTTGTGAATTTACCCAGAATGTACCCACTAGAGTTTCCCACCCATGTTAAACCCTCACAGGAAACTGTGAAACAGCAGCTGAGGTTCCACCTCACCTAGAGCTTAGGAAACAGATGCCGAATGCTCGAATTAATGTCTAAAATTACTCTCAAGTCGGAGTAATTGTTCTATTCTCTCGGTCTTCTTCGGTTTGGAGTCCCTGGAGGTCATCCTTCTGAGATATAAGCATGCTGTGTTTGGCACCAGACTAAGGATAACTCTGTCAGACTCCACCCTACTTTTGCCTGAGTTTGCTGCTGTCTCAGGATTCAGCATGAGCTGAAGAAAGTTCTGGCAGGTGTGTCCAACTCACTGTCCACAGGCCACATGCCTTGCAGGATAACTGTGAACTTAGCCCAACACAATATTGTAATCTTAAGTAAAACATTATGAGATACAGGATGGGTTTTTACAATATATATATATACATATATTGGCAAGTTTTTGTTGTCATTGATTCCATTGCCTGGTTCTACAGTGTGAAGTTTGTAGATTGCAATGTTGTGTCTGCTAGCTAGAGGTTGGACACTCCCTCAAAGAGGAAACTAAGCCACACCCCTCCCTGGCTGTGAGGGAAAGGTCAGCAGAGGTCAAGGCATCCAAGGGGGTCACATCCTCCACTCCACATCTCCTCATTGGGACTGGTTCAGTCTGCTGAGTTGGCTCCTGCAGCCTGGGCAGAGCTACAGTGTGGACTTCATACTGTGTGAATCCTAACCTCAGAATGCATCTGCTCTCTTCCAAGTCTCTCTCTTACTCTTGCTGTTCATTTGTCTCTGAGGAGAAGGGATTATCCGTATTCTGTCCTGGGATAGAGTGGCCTTTCCCACGTGATAGACAAAAGAGACACTCTAAGCCTCGATTTGGCAGCCCCACTAGAAAGAGCTTCTTCTGCATAGCATCTTTCTGCCCTATCTGATGAGTGTTCTCTGGATGAGGTACGTGCAAAGACATCATATCACAGTGAACACGTGCCTGCCTTCTAATATTTCTCTCATCCCCTTCCCCTTTTCCTCCTTCCCCAAGGCAGGAAACCCAAACTCTGGCTTTTCTTTCAGCTGTAGTCTGCTGAGATGTAACGCTTAACACTTCCATTTCTCTTGAGTCTTTTGAACTCATATTTCAAACTCGGTCGTCTGACTTGCGCTTTCCTTCTCGCTGTGCTCCCAAGATTCCTATTGATGCATAGAGCAGAGTCTTTGGTTCCCACGTCTGTTTAGTATTCCACCGTCTGCCCCAATTTTGAAACCATTTTCAGTAAAAATGTGTCCAGTTTTTAAAGCTTGAAATAGTTTTAGACTACACAGAGGTTTCAAAAAATAGTACAGGAAGTTTCTGTCTCTTCATCCAACAGCTCCACGATAACATCTTACATAACCACAGTACCTTAGCAGAGCCAGGAAGTTAACCTTGGGAAGAGCACCCAGCCTTCTTTCTGCTCTGCAAATGGTGAAGATAGGAATGTTCTCTACCTGTCTCCTGTTGCACCTGCGAAGAGGTCTCAAAGCTCTGCATAGAGGAAATACATCATGGACTAGAACCTGATGTATGTTATTTTTACACCAAAGATTGATGTCAGAGCATATAGCTACCTCACCACCATGTTTCTTCATGTTCTTCAAGAAGGTCTTGGCTATTTTCATAAAAACACACTACAAATTTCTCTTTATTTGGAAGTCGTTAGGGGTTCACGAGAAGTGGCAAAAAAAAAGTCAGACCCGTGGGTACTTTAATCTAACCTGCCCCACCCACATCCACCATGGTAGTATCTTACAAGTTTGTTGTCACAGCCTATGTATAGACAATCAAGAACAAAGGGTCCCCATGGTGATGTTCCTGTTCCTGCCTTCCTCACACCTATGCCTCCTGCCTGCCTCATGCTCAATCACTGAACTATTTCGTTTCCTTAGACTCATCATCTCAAGAATCTGAACAAAATTATTTCGTACGTAACATGGGGCGGGAGCTGGGTTTTCTTCTTCACCTGGGATAACTCCATGGAGAGATTCTGAGTTCCTGTTTGTATTAGTAGTCTACTCCATTACTGCTGAGAGGTAGGCCATGGTGTGGACCACAGCGGTTCCTTTCTTCCCTCACCCACAATGGGCACCTGCAATCTTTGCATTCTGTGGATAAACCCTACTCGATTATAAGTTGTTCTTTTATATACGTTAAATTTGACATTCTAAAAATTTGGCACTTTTTTTTTTTTTTTTTTTTGTCTACAATTGTGAGTGATATTGTCACACAATTTTCTTCTCTTATAATATCATCATGCTGGTCTCAGAAAATGAACCGAGAAAAACAAGAAACAAGGGCATCATCCATTTCTGGCAAGAGTTTATGTAAATTTTGTATTGTTTCTTAAATGTTGAATAGAAGGGCTGGAGAGATGACTCTGGTTAAGAGCACTTCCTGTGCTTCCGGAAAATCAGAGTTCTGTTCTGAGCACCCATACCACGCAGCTCATGACCAGCTTCCAGGAGCTCTGACTCCCTCTTCTGGTCTCCACGGGCACTCACAGGTATACACACATAAATACACGTAAATAAAGATTTTAAACTTTTTGTGTACTTTAAAAAATTATCATTAGTTTTGGTTTTTCGAGACAGGGATCTCTGTATAGCCCTGGCTGTCTTCTGTAGACCAGGCAGACCTCAGATTCAGAGATTCATGTGCCTTTGCCTCCTGAGTGCTGGGATTAAAAGTGTGAGCTACCATGCTCAGCTAAAATAATTTGTTAGAGAAAAAATTTTAAGTTGGATGGAATTAACTAACGAAACCATTAATTCTTGGTTTTCTTTATGGGGAGATTTAAAAGCTATCAGTTCGGTTTCTCAGTAAATATTAAGCTCTTTGGGATCTCTGTTTTCTTGAGGGATACAGTCAGTGCCTTTAAAGGAGTTTTTTCCACTTAAGCTGTACAATTTGTGTGTGAGAGAGACTATTTGTAATGTTACCTTAATAATCCTTTAACCCTGTAAACTGTCTAGTAATACGTCTCCTATTCCAGACATTGGCAGTTTAGAGATGTCTTCTTCCCTGCCCCTAGCATTTTATTTAGAGGTTTATTGGTTGCCCTGATCATTAAACAATGCACTTTTGATGTATTGATATTATTTGTCCATTTCTTTTGTGTGAGTCTTGTGCAGACAGCCACAACTGCTCTGAGCTCATGAGTGCTGTGGTCCTGTCATACAGAAGACACTTTTTGGACTCTGGACCTGACAGTCTTTCTCCCTCCACTTCCATGATGTTTCCCGAGCCTTGGAGGAAGGGGATCAAGCACATCATTTTGAAACCATAACCTTTGTGGTAGTTTGGGTGAGAAATCTCCCCCACCGGCTCACATAGTTGAGGTCTCGGTCCCTGGTTGGTGGAGCTGTTTGGGATACTATGGAATCTTTGGACGGTGGAGCCTTGCTGGAAGACGTATGTCAGATGGACCACGCATTCAGAGTTTATAGCCTTGTCCTGTTTCTAGTTGGTTTTCTGTTCTCTGCTTGTGGTTGAAGATGTGATCTTCTCCACAGCTGCGGCCATCAGCTGCCATATCTCCTCCGTCATTTATGGACTCTTGCTCTGGAACAGAAAACCAAAATTAGCTCTTTCTTTTTGTAACTCATGTCTGGTTATGGTGTTTTATCACAGCAACAAGAAAATAACTATTATGAGCCTCCATTTCTCTTCTCCACAGGCTCAAGACCATGAAAGATGCACTCACTTCAACATTAAAGATCCTCAGTCTTTAATAATTTCAGTAGTTTAAAAGTTCAAAGTCTTTTTAACTGTCAGCTCCTCTAAAATAACCATGATAATATTGTTACATACTTCCAACATATAATGGCATCAAGTAAATATATTTAAAAATGGAAGAACCAGGGCATAGCAGGGTACAATCACACCAAAGCAAAACTACTATCTGATAGGACGGATAACAGATCCTGCAGCGTCCTGTCCAGCATCTTGAGCTTATAACGTAATCAACCAGGCATCAAAGGGCTCAGACAGATTCACTCCTCTGACTCTGCCACCTGTAGAATACACAGATTCTCTCCTAGGCCACCTCCACTCCATGCCTGCAGATCTCCTCGACAGATGTCCCTTAGTTCTGACACCTCTGACATCCAGGGCCTCCATAACACTGGGATTCACTTTCACACTTCATACAATGGCCTCTTAGTACCTCTGTTCAGGGTCTTCAGCCCTGCTACACACTGTGGGGCCTCAGCTGCTCATCAAGCATCTCTACATTTTATATCCTCCACTCTGTCAGATTGGAGACTCTACTAGCTTGGGCTAGATCCTGGTACTCCTGAACCACAATCACATTGGCTTTTGTGCACTGGCCTTGGGGAGATATTTTCCTAGGCAGTTGCTTTTAGGGAGCATGGAACTCTTTGAAGTTGGGCTTTCTTGCTTTAAATGACTTTGGATCTTCACAAGGTAGAGCTTCCCTTTTTTTTTTTTTTTTTTTTTTGTCTTTGGGACACTTTTCTTGGAATCGTGAGCTAAAATAAAGCATATTCTGGTTAGGTTTCTATTGCTGTAATAAACACCATCACCAAAAGCAACTTAAGGAGGACAGGATTTATTTTACCTTGCAGCTTACAGTCCATCATTGAGGGAAGTTGAGGCAGGAACCTGGAGGCATGAACTGAATCAAAGGCCATGGAGAAACATTGACTACGTACTGGCTTGTTCCTCAGGGTTTGCTGAACCTAGATTGTTGTTGTTTTGCTTTGCTTTGGTTTTTTGTTTGTTTGTTTGTTTGTTTGTTTTGTTTTAGAATCCAGAACCACCTGCCCAGGGGATGACACTGCCCACAATGGGTTGGGCCTTCCCACATCAGTCAATCAAGAAAATGCCCAAATAGACTTACCTACAGGTCAATATGATGGAACCATTTTCTCTGCTGGGACCCCCCTTCCTCATGACCCATCTTGGCTCAAGATGAGAAAAAACTAGCCAATATAAACCTTTTACCACTTAGATTGGTTTTATCAGAGTATTTTATTGCAGTAACAGGAAAATAAAATAGGATGTAGTTATGCCATTGATTTACAATAGAGCTGGATTCGCCTATTGGCCTGCATCCCACCTTGGGTTCGCTTGATAACCTAGTTTCATGAGTGTTTTCATACAGTAAAGCTATTTATTCTGCTAATTCCTACAGATTTTGCATTATATACCCACTATTACAACATCACAAAGCACAGTCCTGGGAGTCCCTTCCCTAGCTCATAATAATGAATAAGTCTCTCCTCTCCAGACTCAGACAGCTACTGACCTGCTTTCTGCTCCTATGGCTTTGTCCTTCCCAGAATGTCATACAAATGGGAGCCTTCAATACAGAGTTTTGGGGTCTATTCTCTCTCACTTAGAAAAATTAGTTAAGATGTGTTCATTTTGTGGAATTACTAAATTGTTTATTTCTTTTTATTGTAAGCAGAAATTCATTATTTAGATATGCTATTGTTTTTTATTATTTGTCAATTATGATTCAATTGTATTGTTTCAATTTGGGGATATTTTAAATAAAACTGCCATCAATATACACATACAGATCTTGGGTTAACATATACCTCAGGCCACTAGTATGAGTGCCCTGTCACCAGTATGATTTCTCTGTCATATGGCTAACTTTGAAGAAGCTTCTGGACAGTTTTCCTAAGACTGTGTTTTCAACACAATATGGAATATCAACATCACAACTTAAACACCAAAACAGTATAAAATAGTTTCTTTTTAAAACACAACTTTATAATTTTTGTGGACTATAATTTTCTCTAACTGTTTCATTATGTAACTTATTGTATCCTTGTGTTACGGGGGTTTTCTATAATTATGCATAAGTACTTTGTGTTTCTGGTCAGTGCTAGTGGATTGACTCAGCATGAGTTTATATATTTATACATCTGTATAATAGTGTAATATTATATTCAGATAATATAGGTACAGTGGGACCTATATAAGTTGTAATTACTAATGAAATTATTTTCTTAGTTTAGAAAGTAACAGATTAGGGACTGTGACCATGGCTTAACGGCTAATAAAGCTTACTGTGTGGGCAAGCTTGAGAAGCCACATAAAAAGCCAGGTGTGGTCACATGAGCCTGGAAATCCTTCACTGGGGTGGTGTAGAGACAGGAAGCTCACTGGGGCTTGTTTTCAGCCAGCCTGGCTCCAGGTTCAGTGAGAGACACTGCCTCAAAAGATCAAGATGGGGAGTGACAGCAAGATGCCTGACCTCATTCTATGGTTTCTGATGATGCACACAGGCACATGCAACTACACAGATGTGCATACAACACACGGCTCTCACACACTCCACACACAATAGTTAATTAATTAAAGAGAGAATGAGTGCACAAAGCTTCAAGGATAAAGTGAGAGTGTGAATGAGAATCTAGGGGGGACAAGACTACTATGACCAGAACAAAACAATTAGAAACCAGGGTAGGGGAGATGGTTCGGTCTGTTTGGAGCTGGCTGTG
The DNA here is from genome assembly GCA_019843965.1 of Rhynchomys soricoides. NCBI lineage: Eukaryota > Metazoa > Chordata > Mammalia > Rodentia > Muridae > Rhynchomys > Rhynchomys soricoides. The sequence continues at coordinate 7,036,766 of JADRCH010000097.1, read as the reverse complement.
CAAGTGTGAGGACCTGGGCTTGATCCTAACACCCACATAAAAGATGGGCATGGTACTACAGATGCCTGTAATCCCCAGCACTGACGGGGTGGAGACAGGTAGGTCCCTGGTGCTTGCTGGTCAGCCAGTCTGGCCAAATTGGTGGGCTTCAGCTGCAGTGAGAGACCTGTTTTAAAAGTAAAATGGAGGTTGATCACGGAAGACACCCGATGTGACCTCTGTTCTACATACACACACACACACACACACACACAAATAAAAGAGAAAATTAGAGGATGTTATGAACAAATGTCATAATGAGAGCAACTAAAAGTTGTTATAGCATACAACAACAAAACCAAAATCCCTGTGTATGAGAAATAACAAATGAGAGCCAGGCACAGGTGGCGGGCGCCTTTAATCCCAGCACTCAAGAGGCAGAGTCAGGCAGATCTGTGAGTTCGAGGCCATCCTGGTCTACAGAGTAAGTTCCAGGACAGCCAGGCCTACACAGAGAAACCCTGTCTCAATAAACTATAATCATACAAACAGAACCAAATAAGACAAGAGTTGTAGATATTTTCAACTATTGCTGAACTTGCTAAGAATCAAGGTCAATAAGAAGTAATGGAATTATTATCCTGAAACCAGAATTAAATATATAATACATTTCCCAAGATCTAAGATGTCATTTTGACCAGATAAGGTAACTGAATTCCTGTGTCCAAAATAACAATAACACTTTAAATGGAGAAATGGCAAAAATAAATTCTTATTTGAGTTATGGAAATTATATTTAAAATATGAAGACATGAAAGGTCTTTACAAAATTAATCTTCAGCTAAGGTGCTGGAGAATGAATTTTCTGTAGAGTAGATTCCCTTCTTCATAATACCAGAAATAATTGATCTAATGTTAGAAAAATTACAGGTACAGTTAAAAGTTTAAGTAACTGATGTGCCGTAAGAGATACTGTCCTATTATATTTTTATATGATATCTTCCAGGATTTCCAAATTAGTTTGCAAAATATTGTCCATTTGTGGCCTAAAAGTCTGAACTGAACCTGAAATAAGAATATTTTGAATATTTTATATATGTCAAAAATAATCTCAGCTAGATATAAATAAAATTAGGCTTGATCATGCCAGAAAGTGTTTCAGCAAGTTTAATAACCCAGACTGATGAGAAGTTCAAAAGAAAGGTTGGCCAGATATTCAATAAACAAAGTTAAAAATGTCAGTGGGATTTTTCCTCCTTCCTGGTATTATACTCATGTGAAGTATCTATTTTGGAAATGGCAAAGAAAGAGGGGAAATTATTTATGATCTGGCAAAATAAGAACAAACATTTATTTTGCAGCTTTTCATAATACAAACCAAAAATAATGACTTGAAATAGTTCTTGAAAATGAATCAATATGCATATTCTAATTATAATCATTGCTATTATATACATTGGTTACAAAAGTATGAGACGTCTGTGAAGATTGTCTTATGTTGGTAAGTTCAGAGTCATTTTAAAGTAATATATCACCCCTTTAGTGGGGTGCTAATGCTAAGTTGAAGGGTTACTGATTTCTTAGATCAACATGATTTTTAAACTAGTGTATTAGTTATTTTTCTTGTTGCTGTGAACAAATGCCTGACCAAAAAAAAAAAAAAAAAAAAAAAAAGAAAAGAAAAGAAAGAAAGAAAGAAAAACAACTTGAGAGAGAATTCATTTCTTTTGGTTCATGGTTTGAGGGTATGAGTCTACCATGACAGGAAAAGCACGCACGACTCCACCTGTGAACTTTCACCTTCTAGCTTTTCACTGGGACTGAAAACAGTGACAGGAAAATGCCAGTGCGCATCTGATCTCCTCCTCCTCCCCTTCCTCCTTGTTCTCTTCCTCCTTCTCCTCCTTTTTTTTTCTTTTTAGTCATTCTAGGACCCTGACTCATGAGCTGTCCACATTCAGGTCTGGCCATCCCTCTTCAATGCTCTCTAGAAAAGTTCTCAGAGACACAACCAAAAGTGTGTCTCAATACCTCGGGTGTCTATTGATTGCGTAACTATCTAAGTTAACCATTAGAAGTACACCTTTTGGCAACTTAATATTCAAACACTTCACTTTAGGCCACAACTGTAGGCTTAGATTTTGTTTAAACCTGCTTTTAATAAGGGTTCTCAAACACTTCGACCCCGCCCCCTTCTAGGTAAATAGGTCAAGGGGATGTGTTTAGAAGTAGTTCTCTGGAGTGATTCCAATCTCTGTTTATCAGGATACCAGCAGTCCAGTTCAGTAGTGTCAGGATACCAAACATGGATCGGCAGCAGTGGCACGATCCAGCAGAAAGAACCAGGCCTCCACAGAATCAGTGTGAGTCAGCAGAAGGAAATGACCAGGACCAGCCAGGGCACTAGGAGAAGTTCTCTGCTGTGCCTCTCTCAACAAAAGGAAGATGAACGAAGACAAAGATGCAAGACCAAAGCTAGCTATGTAAGGGCACCATCGTTGTCATTGAGCCCTATTTGTACTCTCTCCAAACATCACCTGTCCTCCCATGGGTCTTGCCTCAGCAAAACACCATGTGAGTCTGCATCACCTGACATATCCAGAAACTTCCACTTCAATCTTTGCAGTGTGTGAATAATTTATACTAATCAGGCCTGTTGTTGTTGTTACAAACCTGTACAGGAATTTTAATCCAGCAACATGGCTGCTCTGGCAAGGGATCACATCCAAGGACCTTCTAGGTCTATATGATCTGGCTGGAACATAGACATGACCTTAGTATACACCTTTAATCCTTCACAATAAAGTTAAATTTGCAGAAGGAAAGCAGCCATGTTTGAAACTAACATCTAATTGAGGAAGTAATATCTAATTGAGGGGCAGACAAAGTGATGAATCAGAGAAAGATTTGACAGAATGAGTCAGAGATAGGATACACCCAATGCACACAAGAACAGCACAGGAAAGAGAGGCTAATTAAGAGCAGCAAGAGAGAAAGGTGGTATGGTTCATGGTGGGTGATATTTGTGTGTGGTAGTTTTAGCAAGACTGCTTTACAAAGACAGGTGGCAGAGAGAACAAACTAGACAGGTGAAGACAGAATGAGCCAAAGCATGAGAAGGAGCCAGAAGATTAGAACATATTGTCAAAGCTAGTATGAGGCCAAGCAGAGAACTTCAGTGAGAAGCCAAGAGAAGCTAGATTGAATCAGTCAGCTTGGAAAATTAAGTTATATGGAGGTTAGAGGCTTCCTTTCTAGTCCTAGGGATAGTTACAACAAAGACCGAAACACTCTGGGCTCAGCCCAACAGGTGTGTTTGCACATCTGAAGAAGTAAAAGAGACATTTACACAAACACATACTGAGTTTCTTTATTTAAAAGAGAAAATGGGAAAATTAATTCTTTGTTTATTTTAATAGTGTCATAACCTGGAAGTAGTTTATTTTCCCTAAGTGTTCTATCCTTCTACATTTTAACTCTAGACTTCTTTGTTAATTCTAGAAGGAATCTAGTTCTTAATATTGCGGCTTTTGGGGCTGGGGCTACAGTTCAGTGGTAATGCTTGCCTAGCATACAGTGTGGCCCTGGGTTCAGTTGCAAGCACTTTAACACCACCACACTAACACACACACACACACACACACACACACACACACACATGCACACACACATGCACACACATACACAAGTGCACACACACAAGTGCACACACATACACAAGTGCACACACACACACCTTGAGGCTGTAGAAACTACAATTATAGTGCTAGCTTTATTTTGTATACTTGTTATGGAAAAAGATTACATACAAAGGAACATTTTATAAAATCTCTGGCTCCTCACCATATTTACACCAGGGATTTGAATTTGTTCTCTAATCACTCAACAAGGAATCCTCGGTTGTGTTCCCTCTTGTCTTGATGTGACTGACCACAGAGTTAATAAGCTAAGTCTCTGAGGAATAAAAAACATAATAGCCTGTGTGTGGGGGGGGTGGGGTGGGTAATGAGTGTGGCTCAGTGGTAAAGACACAAGGTTTGGCCGAAAAACAAATAGTAAACTTCCCTCTTTAAGAAGATTTGGGGTGTGGGGTAAGACTTTATAGCAGACTCACTTTAAAATAAAAATCACATCTCTTTTATGATAATTAAGGAACTGACCCAGCCAGAGGAGTAGAGCTGTGCCCAGCTCGGCTGCTCCTTTGTACAATGTGCAGGACCCCACCCCAGCAGATGAGGCTGCTCACTTCAGATCTGTGTTTTCATACCAGTTAATCCAACACAATTGCTTGTTGGCACAGAGGCTAAATTATCCTGCAGAGCTTCGCCCAGAGGCTTGTCTCCTAGGTGATCCCAGATCCTGTCAAGATGAAAACCATCACACCTTTCTGCCTGACATTCCACCTCTGACCCACTAAACCCTGGCAGATTATCAGCCCAAAGATGTGGTAGCATTCCTGGATTCAGATAAATACCAGAGTGGTTTGGAGCTTCCTGATTCACAGTACTCATAGTGGAGGCCCTGGATATGTTTCTTCTTCTGCCTTCCTTGTATTTCTACAGCCAGGGGTGGGGTGGGTGAGCGGCCATCTTGGCAACCCCGTAGAAAGCCACAGTGAAACTGGGAGTTTTAAGCTCGGAGATGTGGGTAAGCGAGTTCTTTCCCTTTTTTTTAAACTCATGGAGAGAGGATTAGACATTATTTATTTATTTTTTTTTAAAAAAGAAACAATCAAAACTGTTTTTGGAATAAGTATTTTGCAAGTATAAAATTAAGCCATACAGTAATAATAATAATTAAGCTTTCTTCCAATAAGTAAATACTGCACTCTGTTGAGGTGAGACAAATAGATAAAGATGTTTGGGGCTAAAAATCTACTAATTGCAATATTTTCAGTTTCAAATGAGTTTCAAGCAACACAGGCTAGTCTGTTATTATAAATTATGCCTAGTGTTACAGCTTAATTGTTTTCTCCCTGGGACTGCAGACTGAGAAAGCAAGGAAGAAATGCCACCTTTCTCTTAGATTTTAGTAAGAAAAAAAAATCAGACTTTTGGCTGGAGGCTATGTCTAGGGAAAGTGAAGCTCAGAGCAGGCACCCCCTTTGGAGCACACTCTTAGCAGGCCTCATTCAAAGAACCTCATAAATGGAGAGACAGATCAGTACAAATCCCACAATAGAGAACACTTGCCAGTCAGGCCATTCTAACGTGAACACATGGCTTTCTGAAGTCTGAAGCATATTGTTAATATAATAGAACCCTGAGTGCTGACTATAATCTGAAAGCCATCAAAACTCCTAATTAAATAAGCCTGTGGAAAATATTAGGTATGAATTTGACTTCAAAGACTATTCTTTGTTTAATTCCTGGGCTTACAGGGCAATTATTATAGAGTCTAACTTAGGCATATGCACAGCATTGTAATGTTTTACACTGGGAAGCTCAATACCCAAAAGTACAAGAGGTCAGAATGCACATCGGAATGAACTACAGCAGTGTCCCCACCATGAGTTCAAGAAATTGAACATTTCTTCAATCAACACTCCTTCCTCCTCCCAGCCGCTAAAATCTCTTCCTCCAAATTTAACCTCTCCTGTATTGCTGTTTGTCTGTTTTTGGAATTGTTTTTGTGTTCTGTGTTTCAGTCTTCACTCTACAAAACACTGGCAAGATTTACCTGTGATGCTGCATGTTTATACATTGGCAGTATTAAAACTAGTGTAATTAGGAAGGTCCAGCCCATTGTGGGTGGGGCCACCCCTGGTGGTCCTGGGGTTCTATAAGAGAGCAGGCTGAACAAGGCATGTGAGCAAGCCGGTAAGCAGCATCCCTTCATGGCCTCTGCATCAGCTCCTGCTTCCAGGTTCCTGCCCTGACTTCCCTCCAGTGATTAAGTTGAGAATTGTAAGGTGAAAATTAACCCTTTCCTCCCCGAGTTGCTCTTTGTTCCCAGTGTTTTATCATAGCAATGGAAACTCCAATGATATGGTTCTACTGACCCATCATTTTATGGTTAGTGCTATTTTGCTCTGTATAGGAACCTATTTCTGAGGTCTTAAATTTTCTATCCAACAAATTAAAAGCTGGAATGAGAACTTTCTTCCCATTCTTCAGACAACTATAAACCCAGACAAGCAATTGAGATATGACTGTGTGAGTCCCTCAGACACTGTGATTATAAAACCATTGAAGAGACACAAGACTTTGAGCATGGCTCCCTCACCTTTGGTGGATCATCAAGTAGCTGGGCAAACAAAAAAACAAAACAAAAGGAAAGGAAAATAATCAGCTCCTATTTTAATAAACTCCTAAAAGAAGAATTTTGGCATTTGAGCTAGTACATCTGCATATCCATGTAGAAGAATTAGGTGCCACAGACACTGGTGGATCATGTATGTGATCCTGAAATATCCTTCCTGGGTGTCTCTTGGCTGCTCTTAAGCAGGCAAAGCAGGTAAGAGACCAAAGAAAGATCCCTTCCATAGGTAGAAGGGTGGTCAGTTGTGACTCCAGCACCACCTATTTCTCCAGTCGCTGTCTCATTACAACCTTAAAACCTTAAGATGCTAGCATGGACACCAGAGATTTCCCTCCATATCCAATGGCATGAGAGGCTAAGAATGCATCTAGGCACCAACTCTAGATCTGCCTCAAAAATCCCTACATTCAAGCTTGCAGGAGACCCTGAAGGGAGACAGATCTGAAGGCTAGATAATCTGTTAACTATTTTAGGGTTTGCTGACTCTCAGTGACAAAGTGAACTAAATAAGCATCTCCTAGGTCAGTCGTTCTCAACCTTCCTGATGCTGCAACCCTTATCATACAGTTCCTCATGTTGTGGTGACTTCTGACCACAAAACTATTTTCATTGCTACTTCAACTTCATAACTGTAATTTTGCTGTTGTTATGAATCATAATGTAAATATTTTTGGAGATTGAGGTTTGCCAAAGGGGTTGTGATCTACAAGTTGAGAACTACTGTCCTAGGTGATAATACTGTGTGTGTGTGTGTGTGTGTGTGTGTGTGTATTAAAATGAAAATCATGATTTGCTAAGAGAGAATAACAGAAGATTGGGAATGAAGGTCAGTGGCTGATTGTTTGTCTGACCTCTGCGAGGCCTATTATGTTCAGTCCTAAACACCAGGGAAACACGACAATAATGGGATCTGGAGTCTCTACAGAACATCACTCATAACGTCCAGAGTATATTAAAAAGAACTAGACTGGCAAATAGAAAGGGAAACGTGGCCAAAGTCAAGAAGTCGCAGCAGCCAAGGTATGAGATGACCCAGATGTCTACCTGAGCAGACAGTTTAAGGTAGCTATTATAAATAGTTCAAAGAGGGGCTGGAGAGATGGCTCAGCAGTTAAGAACACTGATTGAGAGGTCCTGAGTTCAATTCCAGAAACCACATGGTGGCTCACAACCATCTGTAATGGGATCCGATGCCCTCTTCTGGTGTGTCTGAAGACAGCGACAATGTACTCATAAATAAAATAAGTCAATCTTTAAAATAAATAAATAGTTCAAAGACCTTACAGTCTTTGAATTCAATCCAAATTGGTAAACAGGGACTCAACAGAGAGATTATGGAAGTGATAAAAAAAAGAAACAGTATTTTTAGACCTGAGAAACATAAAACGAAAATGAACATATGTGTGCGTGGTTACAAGAGTATATTTACAGGGTGCCAAGGAAACTCCAGGAGCTTGAAGACAGCTCATTGAAAGGGTGATCTGAGGATCGATTGGCAAGAAAAAGGCGAAGGAGGATGACCAAGGGTCTTCGGGATGTCTCAGGTCATCTACAGCAAAAGAATCTAAAACATGAATTCCAAAACCATTTGTGATACAATAGCTCAGTGACTACTAAGTGCGATTCTCTCTCACCAGGGAAAGTCCGTAATAACTGGGGGGAAGGGGGTCATGAGAGCGGGAGTAGAAAGTTGAGAGATCACCTCTCCATTGGCAGCCGGAAGTAGAAAGAAAAGGATGCGGAAGTGGGGTGAGGCAGAAAAAAATGGCTCCCCCAGGCACTTCTTCCAGAAAAGCTGAGCCTCTCCACACCTTCCCTAGACAGCGCCACAGACCGGGGGTTCAAGTACATATTCAAGACACCATAGCAGTCTAGGAACACATACGCTTATCCAAACATGTTGACAGAAAACTGCGACTGTGTGGATGTGACTGCACGCAGCGTAAACCTCAACAGAGCTCTTTTCGGAAACACCAAGAGATTTCTCTGCATTGCTAGTGAGATGCTAAGCCGTTCAACTTTGAAAAGAGTTAATCTCGTATAGCCTGGGAACCATCAATTTTTCTTCACTTCTGGACATGTCTCCAACAGAAATAAATACAAACTCACAAAAAACTCACTCATAAATCTTCATAGTAATTCTATTTATCATAATAAAAAATGACATGATATCTAAATAACCTGATGGACAGATACAGAATTTGTGGCATATTCAACCAAGAGAGTACCATGGAACAATACAGATGAATGAACAGCCACAGCTACAAGCAATGGATCTAAAAAACATTAGGATGAATTGCATCATACCATTTACATGAAACTTTTGAATAAGTTAGGTTAACTCATAGTGAGAGAAAGCTCCTCACTGGAGGCAGGGCAGGGTGGGAAAATGGCCATAGACTGTACTGAACTAATATCAACATAGTTCTGAGAGTTACACTGTTCTACACTTAAATGGCCATGGTGGTTGTGTTCTCATACACATTTATTAAAATGCACTGAATGATAATCAGATTTGAAATGAGTTTAGTTGTACATTGCCAGGAAAGGGTTTGAAAAATATGTTTTCATCTAGTTTGTAAATTTTTGGCCTAATCATCTAAGGCTGGAATGCCAATTCTTGACGTATAGAAGTCAAGGAAGGGAGACTTATGACAAGAGGTGGAGAATCCAGTTTCTCCTGCATCAGGATGAAGGTGTCTGTCTGAGAGTCTTCTTCAAGCTCGGCTGTGTCTGGAATTTATCAGCCAATGGGGGGGTCGGGGTCCGCAGTTTATGTGTTTTCCTGGCTACTTCTGCCTTTGCTTCCCAGGAGCAAGAGCCTTGTTAGTCTTGTTTATTCTGCCCGTAGGCCTGGATCTCAGTCCTTTTTAGAATACCCTAAGGTGACAGGGGCGCAGGGACCTTTTCTGAAGACGGGCAGTGTCTGCCATTATGAGAGATTTCTTTCAGAGGCAAGTTCCTGAGGACCAAGAGGTGCACTGGTAAATACTGGAGACCTAGAAGGTGGAGGTGGAAGGTGACTGAGTGCCCTGCAGCCACTGAATACTTTAGTCTGTAAGATCATGGCAAGGCTGCCAGCACCTGGATGGGAGGGGCCCCAGGATGCAGCCGAGCGACCACCCTGCCCATGCCAGCTCGCAAGGCTTGGGAGCGCCCGCAGGCGTAAGAGAGCTTGGGTGTGGAGTCTGGTGTGTTGGAGGGTGACGGTGGGTTTGAGGTGTGCCCTTCGCAGCGGACCGCCTGGCCTCAGGAACACCCTCTCTGCAAGCTGCATGCGATGATCTCCGCGGTGGCGCTGCCTTATTGCGGCCCCGGGTGAGCGGCGCCGCCTAGTGGCGGACTACGACTGCAGGGCCCGGGATCACGCTGCAAGAATAAGGCCTGGACACTGCTCTCTGCAGGAAGTCATACCAACGGCTCGCCAGCTCATCTGTCTGTAAAGAGCGGGGTAATTGCATCTCACTAGAAGCACGAAGGCACGAAGGGCTTGGCGTTCTCTGATTTTTCAACACACTCCCGACTTCTGGAGCTGTTAATTATAATTGCCTTTTCCCAGTATGGGCCCGGGGAGAGTCATTTTGAGTCACCCCCTACCCAACCACCTACACCCACCTCTGTTTCTCTTCTGTAAGCTAGTGCTTGTGACGGTGAAGAATATTCGGTCTAATGCTTGTCCCTACCTGAGACCTCTAAGGTCACCCTTAGAGGTTTGGGGGCTGTGTACATTTTAAATGCTGTACTGAGAACCCCACAATGCAAAGAGAAGTTTAGGAGCCTGAACAGAAGACCTATTCAAATAAGCTACCCCATTTGGCTTTCAATTACACTCTTGGGGCTCCAGCTCCCACCTGGAGAAAAGCATGGTGGGAGAGAGGGAGGGAGGGAGGGAGGGAGGGAGGGAGGGAGAGAGAGAGGGGGAGAGAGAGAGAGAGAGAGAGAACACGTATAGTGGAACCAACTTAGACTGAAGCAGGGGAGAGAGGCTACTCCAGAATTAAGCTGGGACTGCTCAGGAGGATGGTTCTTTGGGGTGTAGCAGCCTCCTCTAAGGCCCCGTGGGCTGTATTTTGAGGTAGGAATGCCCTCTTGGGACTGGTTGACTGGCCTCTAAGGCCATTCCTCAGGCTTTGAGTGGGCAGAGAACTGGGCTGGTACCAATCTTCACGGCTTGGTCTAAGCCAGCCTCGAAAGACCTCTAAGAGGCAGCTAAGCCTAGACCCTACCCTTCTGGCCTTACTATTGTTCTCCTTCAGATGCCCCCGACCCCGATTCTCAGAATGTGCACAAGTTTGCTTGCCTTCCTACCTTTGTTCACAACTTGGCTGTCTTCCCTGCCTACACTTCTGACCCTTGAAATTAGCCCTTGTTCCTTTTCTGATTTCCCAGCACTTGGGTCTTTGCCCCGTGTCAAGTTCCTATCCTTTCTCAAGGTATTCATCCTGCAAAGTCAGGGAATGTGCTATGTCTGGTCCTTGTACACACCAGCTACCAAACAAATAGAGCGTGACTGATAACTGGAGGGGACCTCATTTCTCTATCTACAGGATGTGATGGTCACACTGGCCTCACCATTCAGGAAGCAGCTCTGGGTGAGTCTCCGCCCCTGGAGATAAGCTCCTCCCCCTGGGGCGCGTGCTCAATCAGCGTCAATCCTCCAGCTCTTCAGCCTTCTCAGCCTTTGCCTAAGTCTTTGTCAACTAAAAAGAACCTTTTTTTCTGATCCTGCATCTCTCTAAGCTCTGATCCATCAGCTCTGCCTCTTCTGAGCCTGTCTCCCCCACTTTAACATCCCTAAGGCAGCCTTGACTTTGCTGAGGTATCATCTTTTCACCTCTGCGGACCCGCTCTTCCTCCCTCTGGCTGTATTTATCCCTTTTCAACAGCCTGACAAGACTAATTGAAGGGTCTCAGAGAGTATATTGGTTCACCTAGAATCACTCCCCATGGTGGAAGATTCTAGCACTTGCCTAAGTCTGCCCCCCTCCTCTCTGAGCACAGAGGATTATATTTCCCCACCTGTACAGAAGTTAGATAGTGCCATGAGACTAGTTCTGGCCAAGAGCCTGGGAACAGAAAGACTCTGTGCTCCGTCTGACCAAAACACTTGCTTCCCATGGCAAGACCTTCTTAGCTTTCTTCCCTGCCTCATTAATTGTGGATTCATGAAGCAAAGGTACCTCAAGTCCAAATAGTTGGCATTCTGAGCTGCCCTTGGAAGCCACTGCCCTGGAGAGTCACCCAAACAAGCTATGGGCTTTGTGCAAACAAGAGATAAATGTGTGTTGTGTCACATGACTGAAGCCTAGCCAAGCCTCTTCTTGGTAGTTTGAGGACTTCAGTAAATAAATGCATGGCTTGGCAAACTGCAGTGATCTATGTACGTTTTATTATTGTTATCAAAGTGTAGCAGGTGCTTAGGGGGCAGGGACTTTAGCAAGGCAGAGAGCCCTGTGTCCTGGGGCCACCGTACAGGGCTGGAAATGGGTGTGGAGATTGATAAATGGGCAGGGCATGTCACAAGAGAAAGGCTTTCTCTCATTAATGATTTGCCAAGGGCTTGCCCAGAACCTGTTTACGTATTTAATTGCGATGATGAAAGGTTAACGAATCTGGCCTTCTTGGCAGGGGATGGTCATTTTTTCTTCCAATGTTTAGTTCCTGTGGCTGGGAAAGACAGGAATTTTTTTTCTGGATTTGCAAGGATTTCCCCCTCTCCGCCCCTCAACACACATACCACTGCCAATCTCTTCTGGGAAGCTGCAATACAATATTTTAGTATCAAGTTGACAGTAATTCGGGACCCAGCTGAGCTGCATCTCTCCATCTTTGAAAGTGTTGAAGGCAAATACAACATGGCTTTGTTTCTTCAGCAAGAACGTGGTGGTAGCCAGTTACCAGATGGGCTATTCCCCCAAAGGTCTGCCTGTGTGCTTCATTCTCACTGCTCTGCTTCTCCAAGTCCTCTTTGACCCCCTTTCTCCACGTCTGTTCTTTACCTTGTGGTGCCCAGAGGGCTCACTGGATCTTGTTTGATGAGTAGCTACAATGTTCTTGACTAGAAGATGGATAATTGAAATATCACCTGGTCTCCCAACCTCTATCACCCAATCTACGTGACCCTAAAGAGATCCCTCCACTTCCCTCTCACAAGTCAATGAACTTCAGTGGGAAAAGAGGGGGCCTTCTCACTCCCTAAGGCTCTCTCTAACTTTGGAATGACTTATAAGGAGAGAGGGGCTTGGGGCAGCCAGAACGACCTGAGATTTCTGTGAAAGGTCTCTGCAGGCTGCTTCCTTGATCTTGGAGTTCTCCTTTTTCTCCTTTTCTCTTCTTTCCTTTCATTTCCTCTCCTCTTTCTTTTTTTTTTTTTTTTTTTTTATTGAGACAAGGTCTCACTATGTAGCGCTAGCTGTCCTGGAGCTCATCGTGCAGACCAAGCTGGTCTTGAACTTTTACAGATCCAGTTGCCTCTGCCTTCCAAGTGTTGGGGTTAAAGGTGTGCTCCACATGCCTACAATTCTTTATTTTCAAATAGACTAGTGTGGCTTCCATCATAGGCTGCCAGAGGCTTTGGATCAAAGGATACTTGATAGATTGCCCTCTCTTCCCAAGGATGGCAAACCCTTCATGTCCTGATTCTTTGGTTCCCTCTTTGTGAGGCTGAATGGTGCAAGAAAGATGGGTTGGTAAAGAGGGAAGAGTTTCCTAGGTTGGGTGGGGCACCAGGGAATGATGTAGCTATGGTTGAGCCCAGGAATGGGACTCTGTCCCTGAGTCAGACTCTACACGGTTTCTAAGCTCCACAGAGAAGCAAGGAGAAGAGATCAAAGACCCACCATGGCCTTCTTAAATGTAAAGGTACCTTTGGTGGTTAATCCTAATGGCCAACTTGACTAGATTTGACTTTATGAGTGGGTGACACACATTACACAGGGCTCAGAGGTTACCTTCATCTCCCCGGAAAGTGGAGTTTCTGGATTCCTTTTACAGTCACAGAAAGGGACTCAGGCTTTGTGAAGGATGTTTTTAAAAAAATGTGCATGAGTACTCTATCTTCATGTACACCAAAAAAGGGCAACAGATCCATTACAGATGGTTGTGAGCCACCATGTGGTTGCTGGGAATTGAACTCAGGACCTCTGGAAGAGCAGCCCATGCTTATAACCACTGAGCCAACTCTCCAACCTGGGTGTTCCTATATTTTAACTGTAATCTTGAGCATGATACACTCAAGGAAGTCTGTGACACTTTACTCTCTGATTGAAAAAAAAAAATGAGATCTTTAAAGCCCCTCTGCCATTTGAGAGGCAAGATTTGCTGGATAGTAGTAAATGATCAATTATGACTGTGGTATTCATGAATATAGTGTTTGTGACTGAGCCCACTTCTGGATATGAACTCAAGGGCAGTGACTGGGCCTCCTAAGAGCCCATTCCTATGAGTATTTGACATTGGTCTGCACAGAGTCTTTGACATTGGTCTGCAAAGAAAGCACAAGGGCCCACACAGCAACCAGCAATGCCTGTGGCCTGCTCAGCACCAGGCAGGTGGCTCGAGAGTGACATGGCCTCGAGTGCCCTTGACTACAGGCCTTTAAGGGTTGAAGCATGGCTACTCCTTTATCTAGAAGGCACAAATTCTGTCTGCTCTCTGATAGACTCATGACAGCACAAATTCACAACCAACTTATAACCGTAACAGAATTATAATATATTAATAGCAATATAATAGAACAAAGGCTTGTGGGACAGCCAATCTTCCAGAAACAGAAGGTTGGCATTCATCGTTCGCGAGGTTGGTTGAAGGCTATGCCTTCAAAATCTGGTTAAATTGCAGTGAGTAAGCCCAGGGTTAGTCGCAGAGAATCATGTTCCAAGCAGAACCATTGCACATGCTGAAACTGGCCCATGAGGTTGTGTGGAGCCTCCTCCTTAATAAGATCTGTGGAAATGAGCCCGGTGGCTTCAGAAAGAACATTGCTACTAACAAAGGCTCCATGAAGGCTTCTGTCTCACACTGGCATAAACCATTTGGCTTCTCACCATATAAGGCATTTCTGAAAGGCACTTAAATGTCACATAGGGCAATGTCAATTGCCTAGCTGCTTCAGGGACACAGTGAGCCAGTTCTCCATCTCAGGCATACAGTCAATCTGATGGAGCCCTAACAGGTATGCATGAGTGGTCAGCCCAGGCTCTTTTCTGCCAATCTTTGGGTACTTGATATGCTTGGGAAGTATGTGTCCTTGCTGCCCACCTAGCGCTCTCTGGGAGAAAGCCCTAGTGTGAATAGAGGTAAGATTTTCAGGGGAGTTCTCCGATAACCATATAGTATCCCTGCCAAGCACCAAGCCAGTCTCTGATAAGCAAAATCGTTGGTAAAAGGCCTCATTCCTCAGCTTCTGCCTTTGCCTCTCCATTGCATAGCAATGATGGCTCCAGCCCAGGCCCACAGAAGGCACCTACTTCCACCCAGAGGTAGTGAGGAGAAGCTGAGAAAATGCCAATGAAGACAATGTGTTTGCAAGCAAGTCAACCTGGCTGCCCTCTTTTATGGGCTGCTATTTGCCATTTGGCATAGTGACAGGTGGCATCCACTCTGCTTCATCCTTTGCTCTGACTGCATCTCAGGTGGCCTCCCTTTACTCCTTTGCACATGAGCTGAAGTCCAGACAGTGAAGCCCAGGTGAGACCACTCTTGTTTCTGGGGCATGGTAGAGAAGGCCATTTGTGTCTCTGAAGGGGGAAGGCCTTGTCTCCACGGTGAGGGTGGGAGACTGTGCCCTCCTTAGGTGGGCTCCTGTGGCTTTGTTAGTTTGAAAGGCAGAAGGAGGCATATGCTGACAGGAGGGTAGGCCTCAGGTTCCTATGAACAGTGTTTGAATGACCTAGCCTTGTTGGTTCCTTCATTCCTGCTCTGATATCAGGGCGTAGTATATAGAGAGGGCTATACTTCCCAAAATGGTGGTTTCCGAATCAGCCTCAAGGGCAGAAAGTGGGAAAGTAAGCGTAGACAGTCTCTCCTGGGTTCCATGCTAAACTGAATCCAGATGAAAAGTGGCCACAGCCAGCTCCCTTAGCCCAGTGGTAGCTGATAAGAAACCAACCACCTGTGCCTCTTCTCCCTCTCTGCTGGGTGTGGGCAGAGGCAGAGGAGATCTGAGCTGTCAGGCACGGAAGGCAAGGCTTCCCATTTCTCACTCCACATGAATATTCCTGAGAGACTGGTGAGAACAGAGGCTGGCTTAGCACAGGCATCTTGTAGGAGGACCCAGTGCTGAGGAGAGCCTGCCTGTGTTGACGATCCCTCCCAAGGACTTTGAGAAACTAGACTCTCCAGCCCAGTGTTCATTCAGTTCAGTACACGTCAGGCCTTAAGAACCATGGGGGGAGAATTCAAGAGGAAGAGGCAGGTGGGGCAAAGGGTGAGTGAACTCTCTCTCTCTCAGACACACACGAGAGAGAGAGAGAGAGAGAGAGAGAGAGAGAGAGAGAGAGGAAGGAGGAAGAAGAGGAGGAGGAAGAGGAGGAGGAGGAGGAAGGAGAGGAGGAGGAGGAGGAGGAGGAGGAGGAGGAGGAGGAGGAGGAAGGCATGTTAACATTAGTTAATACAGGTAGGTGTGGAGGGGTAGGATCCAGTCTCTGGGTTGGGCAGTAGTCCCAGCTGAGGGTCAGATGAGACCCGAGGTGTTCTCCTGCAGACTATATTCCCTGTTTTTCTTCACCCTCCAGCTGGTGAAGAAGAGTAGCAGTGTGCCCAAGGCCTTGTAGACCACCTGTAGGCCCAGGTACCTATGAGGCAGGAAGAAACAGGAACGGTGAGGCCCAGGGGCAGTGGGAAGATGAACATTTTCACAGTGGCCTAGGAACAGCAAAGACCATTACTCTGGTAACGAGCTGTCACCTCCCAGGTGGTCACTGTGAACGGACACATGACACTAGTGATCGTCTGCTCTCCAGTTTTGTCACTGATGGCCAGAGGTGACACTACTGTCCCAGCTGTCTCCAGAAGGTCTGTATCTTTCTGCTGCCCCTCTGCTGGCCTTCTGTATCTGTCCTCAGTATTTCTAGCCCCTGCACAGCCCCTGCAAGCCCACCTTCCCCACCATTTCTGGATTATGGAACTGCAGCAGCAGAAGAAATGGCTGGATTTGGCTCACTGACATAGGTTGGACTTCCTTCCTTGGACCTCTGCTGGGGGCCATGCTGTTTCCCTCCCTCCGAGCTGTGGAGACAGTCTGGTATCTGTCCATATTCATAATCTGTCTCAGGCTCCAGGTACCCCTTTATCTTTGGTGAATACTGTCTGCTGCTATGAGTAGGTTTGTGAGGGACAGTACCTTGGAGGACACCTCAATGCAGACCCTGTGTCTCCTCCTTATAGGTCCCCAAATGTCTGCCATGGAAGCCTCTGCTCTCTGTCCATGGCAGAATCTATGGAGAATCCCTCCTATCTTGTCCCTTAGAAACCTGACAGCCCCCACCACATCCACAAGATTTAAAAAAAAAAGAAAGAAAAGAAAAGAAAAAAAAAAGCTCCCCCCCCCCCATGTTGGGACTACAGGCTTAATCTCATAGACACCTGTGTGTAGGAGCCCTCACCTGTTTCGGAGAGCATCGTTGTCATAGTACACACAGGCCCCTCGTCTCCCTGAGCATAGGTAATTCCACCGGATGCAGGAGGAGTCGATGAGGAGGCCATAAAGGGCTGGAGACGGCAGCCAGGCTGGTAACAATGGGGAAGAGAATTCAGAGATGGATCTGTAGTCAGTGATGCCCGAGCCCCCCACACCAATGGCGCGGTCCACAGATTGCCCTCAGAATCACAGTGATGTGGGAAAGCAGACAACGGCAGTGAAGCCTGAATTCCCCTTTTACCTGAAGGCTTAGGAGATAAAGGGGAACCCTTTCAGGGCAGAATGAATCACAGTGTCAGCTCAGACACACTGCACAGTTCTCATGCTCAAGGTTGACTCCAGTAGAAATTCAATATTGACAGTGTTAATGTCCCCCAAGTTCTCCCACAGCCTCTGTGGGTGGGTGGATTCACTGTAATGAAGAGCAAGTGAGCAAGAGGACCCAAGGGTTCACTGAACCCCATTTCACTGAAGTTCAAATCTCATGCTCTTCTCGCACTCCCACTAGATTAGACAACACTCTTTGGAGACCTTTAATACCCCATCTTGCTCAGAACATAGGCTGCCAAAGTATCCCAGCACCTCAGTGTTAAGATGAGGTCCAGCAGGCACAGCACTTTACTGGGTGCTGAATATTTTAGATGCCCACTATCCAACCCCACCAAACTCTGTGGTGTTAGCCAAGTTATGAGCAGCCAGTAGGTCACGGTAGACTTGTCTAGCAGCCAGTAGGTCAGAGTGGACTTGTTCAGCAGCCAGTGGGTCAGGGTGGACTTGTCCAGGATTTACACTGCGGATGGGCCATCCCATTCTCAGAAACACAGTGCTGAAAACACCTGACTATCTAGCACCCTGTGAGTTCCTGTTTCTGGAAATAAAAGAGGCAATCCAGCCCCGTGTCCCTACCACATCGAGACACCGCTCAGCCCCTGCTCACTTTCCAGTTTCCAGGTGAACAGTGGCTGTCTGTAGTGACACATCCCTAACTAGAAAAGAAGCCAAAGAGAGTTTTCAACCACATTCCAGTGGGTGACTGTGAACCTGCTGGGTATTATGAACAGGCAATCTTTTTACCTAACCCAGAGTGATGCTGTGATCTTAGGCCATGAGTAGATTTCCTCCAGGCCTGGGTTTTCTAACTGAGGTCCCACATAGCTATCTGAGCTCAGGTGGAAAGGAGGAAGCAGCAAGCGCTTGGAGCAGCGGGACAGAGAGGCCATTCTCTAGGTCACCAATAGAAGCAGGGCAGAAGGTCCTCTGGGAGGAATGCCAGGACTCTTTCCCTGCCAGGGCATTGGTTATAAACCAGCTATAGATGTTAAGTCATAAATAAATACAAGGGGCTGGGCTAACGAACCAGTCTCAACCTGGACAAGATACCCTGTGTCCCCTGTGTGGACCCAGGAATGTGACGGTTGTCATTTAGAGGGTTAAGGGTCCTTTGAAACTCAGAGACTTCATTACAGGACAACTGGCTTGCAGCTAAGAAACTCCATTGAAAATGCTGGCTCAGACCCTACATAGGCTCCTGCCGTTCTGACTATAGTAGGAATAACGACACATGCTGGAAGGCTAATGGAAGCCATGGCTGGGCAAGATGTGACCTGCACCCCTGTATAATACTCCAGGGCATGCTCCACATGGGTTTTAGTGGTTAAGGCAGGAAGGCACACATTGATAGTAACTCAAGTCCTGCCTGGAGCCTCCAAATCCCCACCCCTAAAATTCTTAGTACAAAGATCCTGTTAAATAAAATCTTTATATTTTTGTTCACCCACTGTAGCAAGACTTCCATATCAGTGCCTAGTGTTCAGTCTAATGCATGAATGTGTCAAAGGTGTCAAAGGGCAGACCAGAGTTGGCAGGCTGGGAAAGCACCTACTACGTGTCCCCTCACCCCGAAGTCTCTGTACTCAAGGAAGCCATTTGCCTCCTGCTCCGGTGGAAGCTTTCCCTCCCTGCCGGTCTCTGCTGATCACGTGTATGCATAGCTTGAGTGTTTTGAGTGTTGAGATGGGGGGCTCTAGGCTACTTGAGGAAAGACAGGGTTCAGAGGCAGAGGATCTCCTGACAGAAGAGACATTTGCTGAACCGTGGCAGAGGATTGAAGTTTGGAAAATGGGAAGGAGGCCAGGGCTCAGCTCCGTCAGAAACTGCTCTGTCTAGGGCAGGAATGCAAGGTCTTGTTTCCCAGGGCGGATTCTTGGAGAAAGATTTAAAAATACCTGCCTTTAACTCTGTATTCGGCACTCTCAGCTCTGACCTTTTCTTTTTCTTACATAATTTAAATTTGGCTTGAATGCTGTAGACAGGATCTTTTCCGATCTCAAGCAATCAGGCAAACTGTCATTTGCCAGGGTTTGGTGCTTCTTGCCGTTAGGAATATACAGCTTCTCTATCCAGCCAAGATGAGTTGGGGCTTCTCCCAACCCTGTCCTGCCCCACATAGCCTTTAGATGGCCACGGTCCAGGACCTCTACTCCAGAAGGAAGGCTCTTAAGTTACCTACCCAGCAAGCGCATCAACAAGAACTGTACCCCAATGGCAAATGACTTTTCATCCTGGTTCACCACCCTGAAAAGGAAAACAGGAAGTTAGTACCAGGAGGACTCTGGGCTACAGTATCACCTGGAGGATATGAGGTGTGGAGAGTAGAAAGACTCAGAGCAGGTCAGAACTGGTTCTCATGGAGTCTGACCAGGCACGTGGATGATGGCAGTTATCTGCTGAACGTGTGTTATACCCAAAGCACTGTTCCTTCATCAGAGGTATCGCCCAGGCCTCATTCAAAATACAGATTCTCAGCCTGGCATCCGTTAAAAACGAGGATATTCTAGGAGAGTTGGATGCAAACTTGAGTTTGAGAACTGATAGTCTGTATCATTTTCAGGATTGTCCAGAGACTTCTTGGAGAGAAAGCAAGCAAGAGAGACCAAGTAGAAAGGAATTTCTGGCTGGATGCTTAGACAGCAGGTCTGAACAACACCCACAGAATATCTTGTACCAAGAAAGGAGGGCCCTGGGCTATCAGCTTCTGTGCAGATCTAAAACAATTCCTTGCCCTGGGCCAGCTTTGTAAGGTGTGACTTGAGCAGCTGCATAGAAAGACTCAGCTTTGGTTTATGTTCCTCTTGGAGTTCTTAAAGATTCACAAGCCAAAGGCTTTCCAGTTTCATTTGCATTGGGTCTTGTAGATTCTGTGCGTGGTCCTGCTTTCTACCTTTCCTCCTTTAAGAGGGGGAAGATGAGGCCAGATAAAGAGGCTCTGCTCTTCCTAGAGAGCTGCCACCTCAACTGGAGAGTGGAAAGGGGGTTGGCATCTGATACACAGGGTGAGGAGCCCAGAGCAGTGGTGGAAGCACCTGCTGTGTGACCAGACTCTGGCTTCTCTGTGCTTTCACCATTAGACACTTGTAGGTGGCTGTTAAGATCCCCCAGGACCAGTTGAGGAAGGCGAGACTCTAAGTGGGAGAGTGGATGTAATTGTCAAAGAGAGGGTGTAGAAGCAGCAGCCAGAGGCTCAGGGTCACTCACCGAAGGACCATCATGTAGAGTGGGTTGTGGGAGATGCAGGCGATGAGGGCCACAAAGGAGATGAGGAAGATGGACGGGAGCAGCAGCTGTGCGCAGGACGCAGGGCATGAGCCTGTCTTGGCTGATGCGGACCCTCCAGTCACACAGCTGCAGGTCAAATAGATCTGGAAGAACCGGAGGGGCCATGTCATGATTTCACCTCCGTATGCTTCACGCATCCACACTGGCTCTTACCACAGACCTCCCATCAATACGAACGAATCCCTCTGCCCTCCCTCCAGCCCCCCAGGGATGGAGGACAAGCTGGGATTCAAAGACTGAAGAGGTCAGGTGAGGGTTTTAGAGTACCCAGTGGGGTCCTGGTTCTTTCACAGTTTGGGCATTAGAAATGGTCTTCATCAAGAATCCAACATGGGCTGACCTCCTGCAGTCTCCCCAACATCTGAATGCCCAAGCTCCCACCACCAGGCAAAGCACCCTCAGCTCAGCGCCTGGAGCCTGGAGTTCTCCTCCTGGTCTGGCCTGCGGTGCTGGTTGTGAACTCAGGGGGTAGAGGAAACAAAAACGGAGTGTCTTGAATGCTCTGCAGCACTTCCCACTAAAGAGGGGTCCTTTGACCTAAGAGGAGACCCCAGAGGAGGACCCTGCCTCGTCATAATTCTGTGTGGCTCAATATTGTTGTTCAATTCGTTTGGTGGCCACTGCTCATTTGGTCATCTTTGCCTTCCCTCTTTGCAGCGGCTGATGGCCCAGCCTATGACGATGTTGGTGTCAGAGCTGTTATGGAGCTATGCCAGCTAATGAGCTAGGCAGTCTCTCTCTGTCAGTCAGTGGGACGGAGGCTCTCAAGCTCAGAAGTTCTTAACACACTATATCGCTGCGACCTCCTGCAATCTGGATCTTAAAATATCAAGACTTTTTCCCCCTTATAATTTATTGTTTTTTTTCCTGCTATCCTGGTAATGGATTTTATCTTGATGTACTTGCGCTGTTATTGGAAGCTTGTCAAGGTTATTTCTGGAAGTAGATGAATCAGAAGTAAGTAAAATAAAGATAAGAAAAACCACAGAAGCCACCACTCTTCCAGTTAAAAGGCAAACTGAGGGACCATCTTGTCTCAGCTCCTCACCCTTCTCTGCCTGAAAGCTATGTGCCTTTGCCCATAGTGACGGCTGGGGAAGCAGCTTTTTCCTGTCACCTCAGAAGAGGTGGTAAGTGAGGGCTAGCCTGACCCATGGCCTACACACATGTGTGTTCTTTCAATGGGGGCATCCTATAGTAATGGCATAGACTTTCCATTGCTCTCATGGGAGGGAGTTCAGAGGGGGGAATAATCTACCTCCTAAGCTTGGCTTGCCTGGCCCTGTCCAGCTCTGGGCCTGTCTGTCCCATGTCCTGATAGCTGTGACACTTGTCGCTTAGCTCTGATCAGGCCTTTCATCAGCTCCTGTGGTGCATTCCCACCTGGGCTTTGCACTTGCTCTTCCCTCACCTGCAATGGGCTTTCAGGTTTCCATGGGATTCCTCTGCTTTTTGCTCAAGTGTAAGTCACCTCAGAAAGTCCCCCAGCATTTATCGTGTGCATTTATTGGGCTGAATGTGAACTGTGAGACCAGGGCTTTCTGTCAACATGGTGGCTGCACACATGGATTTCTGTTTAGTGACTAATAAACAAACCTGGAGGAGTCATTTGCTGTTGGCTGATCCCAGAAGGCCTGGGGCCACTGTCCTCACATATTGACAGACAAGTCCCCGTAGGTTGTCTAAGAAGGAGACACATGGCCTTGAACACCAGGTGAACAGAGCTTTCATTTCTAATCCTAGATTTGCGCTTAATTTCGTGGCTTCAGGCCAACTCTGTGGCACTCCTGGGAGAGGAGGGTTTGAGGCAAAGGCCCTCAACTGCTACTCCCAGCACTGGTCTCTCAGGTCCAAGTCACAGGGGACCCTCTGCTCTCTGTAATGACTCTATGTGACTCTGTAATATGGCCTGAACCCAGAACCCAGAAGTTCACCACACAGGGAGCCATCAGTATCAGTCACAAGTCTCCGCTGAGGGTGAATGCTCGGACTTGTTTCCATTGTCTTGCCAAGTCCCCAAGAATGAACTTGTTGGTCTCTGGCCAATCTTTAATTGACTTTGGGCTGTAGGTATCTGGTCATGACCCTGGGGCAGGGAAGGTGGAGAGAGGGTAGAGGGGGCTAGGATGCTGATATTGACGACCAAGGAACAGTTTTTGAGGTAACACACTGAGCCCCAAAGCTCCATGTGGTTCTGTCTGCTCCTGTGACCCCTTCATCCTTACCGGTTGCTTAGAAGCTGCTGAGCTCATGTTGATGCTGCTACAGCCAGCGTGGCAGGGGGAGAGGTACTCGACTCCATTGTCTCCGCAGACAGGGTGGAAGATGGAATCTGGGCACAAGCAGTCCCTGCGGCAGGCAGGAGGCTGCGGATGTATAGAACTTGATGTGCTGCCAGGGAAACAGGAAGTGAGGAATCAAACAAAGCAAGACCAAGAAGTCCCACTACACTCCAGCCCAGCAGGAGTTCCTGGCCTGGCTGATAAGCCTGCATGCCCCTGTTTGTCTTGGGCCAGTGCTACCCTAGGATCTGAACTGAGCCCATGGGAGCCAGCTGTGAATCTGCCATGATTTGGAAATCATGGCCCTCTCCATTTCTCCTGACCCCTGGAACCCAAACCCCCCAATGACTCAGTTGTAAAGATCTAGCCAGAAAACCCCCATGCCACTGTCAGAGTTAAAATGACCAGCAGACTGAGGCTCTGTTGAAGGAAATGGTCTGTGCTGTGGTGATGTCATTAGTAACATTTGCCTTCTCTCATTGCCCACCTAGGTGCTGGCTCAAGGTAGGCACCTAGGGAGGCCACTGGGATTTTCATCTCCTGAGACAAATGGATTCGCTGATCTGGGTCTCTCCATTCCCCTCCCTATCCTGGCCAGAACTTCATCGAAGTCGATTTCCATGGCTGATCTTACTGATCTTCTTTGGGGAAGTTCTGATGGCTGAGCAGTGCATTGATAAACAATAGTGACAATTGGCATTTATGGGACATCACAATGGAAGAGGCTCTTCAAGTACGGATAAATTTCTCGTAGTAACAAAGAGTGTCATACCTAGAATTCAGGCCAGGCAGGTGACAGAGATGGAACCAAACTTCCAGTGAAAACCACCCCAAGGCCCCCAAACTTTCAGGGTTCTCTGGGTCCCCAGTCAGCCTGCAGAGCATCGGTGAGTTCCTCATGCGAAGGAATCCCTTTCTTTGTTCTGCTTTCCTTCCTCATCTATCAACTACACTCATACTATGCTTCTGCCTTTTGCCTGATGCTGTGGCTGTACTTGGAGATGTTGCTCTCCATGAGAAAGGGATCACGCTGGGGTTAAAAGGTTTTGAGTCTCCAAACGCTTTAGGCAAAGTCCTAAAGAAAAAGTTGCAAGGTGGTTACCTGGGGTGGGGTTGGGAGGGTGGAGGTGGGTGGGCATATTCCTTATCCATGGGGTTGTAATGCTCTTTCTGAAGTTAAAGCTTGACCCAAAATTTATGTCTCACACTGCTTTAAGCAAACAAACCGGTCCTCTGACCTGCCTTTGCCTCTCCAGCCCTCGGGTTTTTTGTTGTTGTTGTTGTTGTTGTTTTTTTTTACAGTGTTCATCTCGAAATCTTTTCAGTCTCCTCTCCTCTTTCTTCAACAGCTCAGTGAGACTCTCACTCTAGCTGGTTCAGAACTGGCACTAACCATTGCTTATTTCCTGGCTCCTATGGCTCGGGCTCATTTGATGCTAAACCGACTCGTTTCTGTTGCTTCTTACAAAACGGAACCCTAAGCCCAACCCCAGCAGCTGGTCGATCTCATCTCATGAATTAACGTACTATTTGAGACCTGGTTTCCTGTGTCACCATGTGAGACATCAGATCAAATGAGCAGGATGGAGGAGGTAAAGGGCAGAGAAGAGAGACATACAGTGGCTGGATTTCAGCTGTGCTTACAAAGGGATAGCTCTACATCCCTTAGTCCATTACCTGGGAGGGTAGACCTCAGCCACGGCTGGTGTGGAACATCCCATAAAGAAGAGAGGGGCACATAGGATCATGGAGATGGTGATGATGGTGGCCGCTACTCTGGGGATGGTTTGTAGAGGGAAAACAAAACGCTTCATGAGGATTCCTCCAAACAGCATCCCCAGGGCGGCAGCTGGAAGGTTCACAGCACCTGGATGAGAAGGAGAGGGGTCGGATGCACAGCCTGGAAGCCTTGAGATGAACCACCAGGAAGGAACACAGCTTCAGAAACAGTGGGTATGTTCAAGTATGCCGGTAGTGCTGACTACTGAATCTCATTAACTAGTGGGTGTTTGCTGGGTACATCCCGAGAATTTGCTTTACTAGAGGGTTGGCTAGCCTGATCAAAGAACAAAGAGGCAGTCGATTTCTGACACCTTTAATCCTAGCACTTGAGAAGTGGAGGCAGAGGGATTAGGAATTCTAGGTGATCCTCAGCTACCTAGCAAGTTCAGAGTCAGCCTGAGCTATTCTAGGACTTGCCTCAAAGAAACAAAATTGGAAACAAGACTACAATAACAAAAATAAGGAAGAAGCTCATTCTCAGGTGCTGACCTCTGATCCGAGACTGAAGGCTGGAGAAATGACATCATCCTTAAAGGCTACACAGGACTTCAGTGTGGACAGGGAAGTCACCCTCAGATCTCATTCCCTGATTCAAATCTTTGGTCAAATTTGCCTATAGATTGGGCCCAGTTATTCATCTAGGCACTTGGTGGATCCTCCATTAGTGGTTCTTAGTATCTACTGCAAGAAATATGAGCACCCCACCACAGATTCTGGGTTCATTAGTCCAGGTGGGAGCCAAGCATCTGCACTGTCCTTGTGTAAAAGGACCCTGAGTGTCACAGGGTTGAGACCAAACTCCTAGAGAAGGAAACCTCTAGGAGGTGTCAGATATGTCTCAAGCTCCATGTTCCCTCTCTCCTCTCTTGCCCCTGATAAGGTCAGTTGGGAGGATATCTGATTCCTGCCCTCTTGATGGGAAGGAAGGCAGCCCCTAGTCTCCACCCACTCCTGAATAGAATGGGAGTCTCAGAATCCTGCCAAAATCATTCTAGATTGCCAACCAGGAAAAAGGTTCTTAAAATTCTTTCTCTTAGGCAAGCCCTCCTGTCTCCTGCCTGTATCCGGTCTGGCCCTCGGTGATCTCTAGATGGACTGTACAGTACCCAGTTCCTCCCCAGGACAGCACCACCCAGGCCCTGCAGTGCCCTCTGACACACCAATGAGGAAGTTGGCATAGGCTGCTGAGGCACTGTACTGCTTCTCCAGGAACTTGTTGAGGAATGTAGAGAGGCCAGCGATGACAGAGGAGAAGGTACACTGGCTCAGGACCACCAGCATGAAGAGTGGGTTCAGCAGCAGCTTCAGGAAGATGCGGGGGAACCCTACAGGCAGACAGCTGTCAGGAGACAGGCTTTGGCAAGAGCATCACAGGCTTCCTAGAACCTTGCTGCCACCCTGATTCATCCACAAGGACAGCTTCCTCTCTTCCTCAGGGCAGAGTCAGAGACACCCAGACTCCCAGCAGTCAGCCCAGGGTCCTTAGATTCCCACTCACCACCCTTGTGGTCTGACTAAGAGGATGCTGGTGGTGGGTAAATAGAAACACTGTTCACACTGGGAAAGTTCTCCACCCACAACTGCCACCTCTATAGGAAGAGAAGAGAGAGCAGAAGGGGAGACTTGGGAGGGGGTGACTGGCTCTGCCTAAAATGGGGTTTACTGGTCCCTATAAAGAACCATTCAACAGGGTTCTTGGCAGGAGCCCTCCCAACTGAGGGTGTACCTGGGAGGTGAGGCAGTCACAGACCTTACTGTTTCTTGTTGCCCTTTACCCTGAACCTGGCCTCCTGCCTCCCAGACCCAGCCCACCCGAGGCTGCTGGGGTGGTCAGTTACGTTTAATGAAATCCATCAAGGAGCCTCTTGACTTGTCCTCCTCCATCTTCATTGTTTCCTCTGCGATAACAGATCTCTGAGGGTAGTAAATGTGGCGATGTTAACGGAGTATCCTTGAGCCCTTGACTCCCTGGACTCAGTGGCTCAAGGACCACATGTGGGGAGGGGGGCATCTGGAGGACGCTCTCTTGAAGCAGATACCACCCGTGTTTTCAGGAGCCTGGTGTCTTGGCTGGAGGCCATAGTGAGTCTATGCCAATGCCTCCCACAGTACCTGTGGGCATATTATTTCATCTGACTTTCCCATGACTGATGCCAAAAGCATCGTCCTGGACCCTACCCTTGTCTATGCTATGACTACACTGTGTCCCATATGCAGATTCCAGAGATGGCTGGCCACAGGGGTCTACAATGTCTGCTGTTCTCAGCTCTCCCTTTCTGTGTCCTCTCTGGGTCCCTGCTTCCTCCTCAGTCCAGAGGTGAGCCCTACTCTAGGCTCTGTGCTAATCATTACCCCTGCTCTTGCCGGTCTCTGAAGCCAGCAGTTCCAGCCAGAGGCCCCGGCCCTCTCTGAGCCACTGCATAGACAGAGGCCAGGGCTTTGCCATAGCATTCTTTGATGTTCCTATTAACTGAGCACCTCTGCTCTGGGCAACATGCCCATCACTGTCCATCCATTGCCTCTTTCCTCACAACTTCCTTCCCAGACAGATTCTTTAATTACTCCCAAGAACTTTACAAGAAAGGAAGCACAGAAACCAAGCATTTGCCTAGCATCATTCACCAAGTTTACAAGTGGAGCAGTCTTCAAGCTCAGAGCTGTCTAACTCTTAGCCAATCAAAATACACCATAACCTCTTAAATGCTTCCCTGGGCTGAGCTTTGGACCTTTACTCACAGCTCCATTTCCCACAGTGGGGCCTGTTCTGTCTTAAATCATAGACACAAAGCAGCAGCTCCAACCCAATCCACAGCCAAGTCTTTGTACCACTGCTCTAGGAACAACCAGGCAGACCTTTGTCCCATCTCTCTGATGGCCATGTCCATGATCCTCTACTGTGTTTTCCTTCTTTCTCTTAAGCCTCTCAGATCTCCAGTCTCCATTCTTTCATGAGCCCCAATCTCAGCCAACTGCCATATTGTCACTATGTGGCCACACAGGCACCGCAGTGCCCAGAACCCACAGGAGAAGATGTTAGACCCTTTTCTGCAACATAAAGGCTCCGCCCAACCTCCCCTCTGCTGCTTCTAGTCTCATCTTTCTGGTTCCTTTCCCCAGCAGATACAACCCTGTTCGACCCAGACATGCTCCTTCTCAGCCCGTCCTTGCACCACGCCTGCACTCACACCTAGAGTGGACTCCGTCTTCTCACCAGGCGTTCTGGCTCTAACCTTATACTTAGTAAGCTTCATTAAATGTCCAAGTTAACTGTGCCTCACTACCTGCTCAGCTTGTGTGTGTGTGTGTGTGTGTGTGTGTGTGTGTGTGTCCCCACGTGGAAGCCATGGGTTAACCTTGGGTGTCATCCTTCTGGTACTCATCTTGATTTTTTAAAAAAAATTTTATATATTTATATATATATTATATGTTATACACACACAAATATGTACACTGTAGCAATTTTCAGGCATACCGGAAGAAAGCACCAGATCCCATTACAGATGGTTGTGAGCCACCATGTGGTTCCCGGGAATTGAACTCAGGACCTCTGGAAGAGCAGTCAGTGCTCCTAACCACTGAGCCATCTCTCCAGCCCCCCATATTGATTTTTAAAGAGGTCTTTAAGTGGCCTGGAGCTCCCCACATAGGCTGTCTGGCTAACAAGCCTTAGGGAATACCTCCACTTATCTGCTTTCCCCAGCACTGGATTGCAGTTATATACCACCAGGCTTGGCAAAAAAAAAAAAAAAAAAAAAAAAAAAGAGGTGAGTGGGGCTCAAGCTCAGGGCCACATGTTTGCATGGCAGTCTCTCTGTGGACTGACTTGTCTCCCTGTCTCCCTATCCCATTGTGCATTGTTAATTGTTTCTTAACTCTTTAGCCCAGCTTAGATGAACTTGGGGATTTCCAAACTATGTTCCTTGGAAGCCTCCGATCTTTGAGATGACAGCATGGTAAGAAGACTGAGGAGTACCTCCTCTCAGTCTCTGATGAACCCTGAGTCCTGAGACTTCTTTTCCTTTCCATCAGTTTGCCGAGGCAGCTGCAGATTCCCAGCTATTTATTTTCCAAGTCTATGTCCTTTGCTTAAGCGGCTACATCCACAGAGTTGTGGGCTCTGGGAAACTTACTTCTGCTCCTCTGGACATTGCTCGGGGAAAGAAGAAAAAGGGCAAAGAGGTGACTATCAAGAAGCCTGAGGAGATGAGCAGGCCCAGCCACCAGGCTCCAATCCACCGAGGGTCACCTGGGCTCAGGTTCACTGTAGCTGCAAAGAAACCGAGGGATAGAAGTGTCTGTTGGTTGAATGCACGGGCTCCCTGACCTGACTCGAAAGGGAAATCTGTTTCAGGGGATGTTTTATTGACTTTCTTCCCACAATGGTGAGAAGACATGCTATGATACAGGACCCTGATCAGTACAACTCTCCCTCTCCAGGCCTTTATGGTCTTCTCAGAGCACCCGAGTCACTGCACAGAAAGGCAAATACTAGCCCTCCCCCCATTGTTTCCTCTCTAGCTCTTGGCAGGAATAACGGTGAAATGATCTGCTCTCCAGAGGGCTGATATGGTTCACTCACTACTATACACTTTACCGCCACCATCCTACTGGCTCTTCTAGCATCCTGGTGACGTAAGAGTTACACACATCTGACTTCCTCCGACTGATCACGAGACCAAATCTCTTGTCCATTAGTCAATTTCAAACCTGTTTCCTGGTATCCCAACCTGTGCTCTTAACCATTGATACACCTTACTTTTGAGCATCCCTAAGAAAGGAAGTCCCATGATTCTTAGGAGCTGGAGGATATAAGCATCAACAAAAAGTGGGTTGCCTGGCCTCCAAACAGAAATGTTCCCCTGAAAATCTGCCCCACTGCTCTCTAGCCCCCTCTGTGTTCCTTAACATCAAACATGGACACAGAAGGAGGTAGAAAGTGGCAAAATGATGTCCAGTCACTCAATGACAGGCACCCTGGGCATTGTCCCAGGTGGGCTGAGACCATTAGGCAGCCAAAAGGGAGGAGCTAAACCAGAAGCAGCAGTACATGGGTGATAAGAATGAGTGTCCTCTGTGTACGCACCTGTGTCTACTCTGCCGTAGTCCACGAAGATCCTCAGCATGACTGAGCCCAGCAGGTACCCAAAAGCCGGTCCAAACACGGCAATAGCAAATAAGATGGCTGGAAATGGAAGCAAGGGATTAAAGGCTGAGGGGCGTTGAGGAAGTTCAGCAGCCCTAGTCTCCCAGACTGAAGGAGATTCCTAAGGTGCCACTCACTGTCCCCTGGGAATAACAAGCCCATGCCTGTGACACCTCCTGAAGCCCGAGCCTATTACATCTTCTGCAGATAAGGAAGGGCCAGATGCCAAGACTTGCAGAACCAAGCCTGCTGCTCCGCTAGCACCTGCCAGAGAGATCTGCTGGCCGAGAATGAACTTTCCTCCATGGTATCTTTAAAAAAAAAAAAAAAAATGCCAGTCCAGGTTATATAGTTACAGTGATGTGTATGTGCAGCGTTGGTGGCTCTGGCAGGTGCACGCGGAGTCAAAGATGCAGTTGTGACCCGAAGCCCTGAGAAAGCTCGATGAGGCTTTTTCTTTTCTAAAAAAGATTTATTTATCTTATTTATATGAGTACACTGTCACTGTCTTCAGACACACCAGAAGAGGGCATCGGATCCCATTACAGATGTTTGTAAGCCATCATGTGGTTGCTGGGAATTGAACTCAGGACCTCTGGAAGAGCAGTCAGTGCTCTTAACCACTGAGTCATCTCTCCAGCCCTCAATGTGGCTTTTTCTAAGGGAAGGAATTAGGTACCAGTTGGCCATCTGCTACCTTCTTCATGTGTGCAAACCGGTCCACAGCTCAGAGTATTCTCCAGGCATGAGCCTTGAGAACCCAGTAATTTGTTGAGAATCTACAGTGTCTAACACCTAGCCCATAGCCACATGTTCTCCAGGACAGTTGTGAATGTGGCCCAAAAACAAATTTAAACTTACAGCATTATGTGATTTTTGTTGTTGTTGCTTAAAAAACAAAACAAAAACAAAAAACCACTCAATTGCATGGTTTTCTAATGTGAACTTGGTAGAACACAATGTTGTGCTGTGATGTCAAGGGCTCCAAACAAGAATAAATGGTGTTTTATATCAGCTCAGCTAACCTCAAAGCACCATGGCACACACAAAGAATCTTAGTGCTGTCCTCCAGGTAAGAACTTGGGTTAGCCACTTGAGGTCCATCCAAGTGGAAGGAAACAGAACTGGCATCTACAACAGGCCTTTGCCACCCACCATGTTGTGGGCCAAGAGAATCAGACCCCATTTCAGTCCCAAGAGCTTCAGCAGGTGCTGCCCATCATCAGGTCCTGACTCCCCCACCCCTCATAGCACTGTTGAAGTTCAAGACTCACAGATATACAGAGGCGAGTTGGTAGGCTCTGCAAAGTCGTCCACATAGGAGATCCCAAATGGCTGAATGGGCACTGTCCCAATGCCAGCCAAGAGCTGAGCAATCACCATCAGGCCCCACATGCTGCTGGTCTCCTTTTGGGTATCTGGCACGGTGCTGTGGCACTTACTGGGGGGCAGGTCTGGCAAATGCTTCTGACAGAGGTCGGTCTGAAAGCGGCTGCTGTTTCCTGCAATGAGCATGCCCAGTGGTCACCACCACCCTGGCCTCCCACTTCCACCATCTGACCTTCGATCCCACTCTTGTTCTATCCTTTCTTCCATATCCCAGAGGAAGGGAGCAAGGGCCAAGGATAGGAAAATAGGGCATGGTCCTTGAGGAATATTCCTCTGCTTGCTTGGCAGAGACTGAGGGGGGAGCAAGGTGGACGGTGGTCCTTGTATCAGGAGCAGCTCTGCCCAGGAAGGAGAAGGCACAACCATTTCTCCTTTTGTGTCCGCAGAGGGTTGAGCATGGTAGGTCCATATTTCAGTCCTGGAGGAAAGCACCACCCATCTGGAAGAGGGAATCCACTGTCAAAACCCAGAGTTCTCCTCAGCAAAAGACTGTTGCCACCAGCCTTGGCTCTGGCCTTCCCTGCATCTTAACCCCCTGATCCTTCACTCCTGAATGATCCCTGCACCACATCATGGCGAAGAACTTGCTGCCAAAGGTATTTAGTGACCTGACCACACCTGGGCAGCCACCCAGAATCAGACTCTTAATGCTCCTTGGCCTTTTAGCCAGGACCAAGAGAAGAATCATAGACTCTGAAAACAAGGGGATTTGGAGACTCTGTCATATTACAGATTGGGGAGCGAGGCTGTCCCTGGAGGCCCTTCTGGGAGGGCTCCAGTCATCCCAGTATGGCCTTTGGACACTGTGGTTCCTGCGGCTGTAGACTTTGCCAGGCTTGGCAGCTGCTTCCATGCCTCTGTTTTCAATTTGGCCCACACTAAACAATCAGCATTGTCATCTTTCCAAGGCCTTGAGGGGTTTGAGGGAATCTTTTCCAGATTCCTTTATGCCTGCTTCATTCTGGCCAATGGAAACCTCTGACGTCACCAATCTTCCTCTGTGGGGTTTTCATTAACACGAATGGAATCAGTTTAATTCTTACTTATGATTTTCCCAGAGGTGTGGTCCTGAGCTAGAGGGCCCCTGAGTCCCCTGGAGAAAAAAAATGGGGACCATGGAATAGATGGTAGGGCAGGGCTCTGCCTTCCCCTTCCACACAGGCCTATGGCCTGACCCCATCATTTTCTGTTCTCAATGTCAGAGTCTAGACAAGACCCATGTGCAAACTTCCAGTAAAGAGGCTCCTTCGATGGTCACCGAGGTCTGACTCAGAAAAACAGAGCGGACGAAGATCAGGTATTATAGTATCAAGTATTCTGTAAAGCCATGTATGATGTGTTCAACAGGCATCTTAACACTCAAGGAGCTGAGGCAGAAGGATTGCCAGTTAGGACAGCCTGGTCCACATGTACCCCTCTCAGCAAACCAAGCTGTTACTACAACCACCAGCCAAAGCTCACGGGTGATGTAGAATGTCGATGACTTTAACCGAGACAGGGGCCTTGGCCAACTTTAGTGAGTGTCCTTTGGTGTACATTATCTATCCACGGATAGTTTAAAGGTCACCTGAAATCAAATGATAATGCCAAGAAAGAGTCATAAAGAGTTGTCCATGTCACCGAAGGCCTCAATCTGAGACACTATCCTCTAACCAGCAGTGTGGGTGAAGCCTGCCTCTTGAGAAACACCTGCACCAAGATTCAAGTCCTTTTTAGTCTCCCAGTCATCTGGCTAGTGACCATGAGAGAAGGCTCTTTCCATGCAGGTGACAGAGGGACGCAGGCATGGCTCTTACGTAGTCTCCAACCCACAATGGCCCCCTGGTCGTTTGGGAAAAAAAAAAAAGCAACCACAGTCTTGCTTTGCCAAATCAGAAACAGGATGTGATGAGATAACACACAACATCCCACAGGATGGTGAGCATCAAAAAGCTGGAAATCAGCAAGTGTTGGTGAGGATCCAAAGACTGAGAGACCCTTGTGCACTGCTGGCAAAGCGTGTGAAATGCTGCAGCCACTCTGCAAAGCAGGTTCAAAATTTAGAAAGAGACATTGCCTCATGATCCAACAATTCTCATAATAATCAAAATGATTAGAAGCAGAAGCTTCAAGAGATTTTTGTTTTGTTTTTGTGTTTCAACATGGTTTCTCTGTCTAGCCTTGGCTGTCCTGGAACTTGCCCTATAGATCAGGCTGTCCTGGAACTCACAGAGATCCTCCTGCCTCTGCCTCCCAACTATTGGGATCAAAGGCATGCATCACCACTGCTCTTGATTATCTCTTTATTTTTCCTTTTTTAAGACCCCCCTTTTAAAAAGATTTATTTATTTTATGTCTGAGTACACTGTAGCTGTCTTCAGACACAGCAGAAGAGGGCATCGAATCCCATTACAGATGGTTATGAGCCACTGTGTAGTTGCTGGGAATTGAACTCAGGACCTCTGGAACAGCAGCCAGTGATCTTGACTGCTGAGCCATCTCTCCAGCCCCGAAGAGATCTTTATACTTCCATATTTATGGCACCATTGTTGATGAAAACCAAGAAGTAGAAACAATTCAGTAATTAAGTCAAATATGGCACATACAAAATAGGATGTTATTCAGCATAAAAAGGAAGCAAATTCTGCTGTATGCTAATATAGATGAGCCTTGAGGACACTGTGTGCTAAGTGAAAGAAGCTGAACAAAATGGCAAGTCCTGTCTGACTCCATTAATGGAAGGCTTCTAAAGTGGCTGAATTCATAAAGACAAAGAGCAGAGTGAAGTTTGCCAAGGGCCAGGGGAGAAGGGAATGAAGACACTGCATAAAATCAATTCACATAAGAATGTTCTGGAGGTGGGTGGCTGTGGTGGATATACTTGCCCCATCAGCATGCATCTTACAGTGGTAGAATGGTAAACTTCACGTTATGTGTTTCACCATAATTCGAAAAAAAAAAAAAAAATAGTGCCAAGCACACACAGGACAGAGAGTAAAGGGTGAATGGGAAAGACAGAAAACTCGAGTTGGCATGACGAGGGGGTGGGAGGTGTTGGAAAATTTTCCCTGGAGAAAGGGGCCTCTGAACCAAGAAGAAGGCACAGTGAGAAGCCAGGGTGTCTCTGCACTCACAAGTGAGTGACAGTTCACAGGGAAGTTTGGGGGGGGGAGGGGTAATGCAATGCAGCTACTGCAGGTGGGTAGAGTGCTTTAGGAAGGAGGCTGGATCATACCCCAAGGACACCCTAAGACAGGTGAAGACCCTGATGGGGCACTGCAATACAGTTTCTGGGTGGACTAAGGCCTGAATTCAAGGGCAGGAAGACCCTCAGCCAGAACTGCTTAGAGCTCAAACAGGTGAGGCTGTGTGCTCAGGGTCGGGGATGGCAGGAGCTCCATGACTGTGTGAATACAAAACATACACTAGGTTGGACTGTTGTGGGAGAATGAAGGGAACTGGAGGTGGCAATAGGGGGGTGACAACTTGAGGGACTCCCTGGGGAAATAAACATTCCAGAGAATAGACTTTACTCTAAGTTTACTCTAATTCCTGATTTCCTCCATCCTCTTTATTTGACGTTCATGAGAACATAGTTGCTGCCTTGGCTGGCAAAAGCATTTTTTTGTGAGACATTTAATGGTCATCAAAGATCGTAAAAACATTGACTGCCTTATTAAGTCTTCATGTGGCATACTGCATGGTATGCCAAAGCCACAGAAATCCTCATGAAGTTTCATCTAGGGACGTGTTCAGCAGCCAAAGTCTCTGGGGATTGCTTCGCTATTGTTAAGTTTAAAAATGTCAGTGTGCAGGTCAGAAATACCTCGTATTCAAAATATGTATGAAAAAAATAATCAGTTGGCCCCAACGACATCCAAGTCTCCAAATTCCCCATGGCTTTATTCTGTTTCCCACACTGATTTAAGGTCTCCCTGAAGAACATGCCTTTCCTGATGCCAGTCCTGAATGGGGTCCAAGCCTATGTCAGATCCAGCTCTGATTCTTGTGAAAAGGGACAGTAGTTGGAGCTAAGGAGATGGCTTAGTTCGTAGTTTGACCTCATAAGCATGAGACCTGAATTTGATCTCTGGAACCAATATGAAAAGCCCAGCATGAGGGCACACGCTTGTAACACCAGTGTTGGAAAGGTGGGGACCATATGGGATGTGGCCATCCAACCTAGTCCCATTGGCCAGCCCAAGTCCCAGTGAGAGAACATGTCTCAAAAAATGTGGTGGATGACAATCCTGAGAGATAACATCCAAGATGACCTCTGATGTACCCCCTACACACACACACACATGTGAATGCACACACACATATGAATGCACACGTGTACATGCACACACACATGTACACACACATGTACACACAGCAGTAGTTTAAAAAGGCCCTTAGGGCAGGGTTTCTTTCCCCATGGACACTATCTCAGAGGAACAGCAGCTGGCTACCTTGCAGGTGGTAAGCACTGAGCCCCGGAGCCCAGAGGAACAGAGGAAAGCAGTGGACAGGATGTGCTGAGAAAGTCTGCTGCCCCCTGCCCTACAAGGCAGTAGACAGCAGTTGGATCCTCATGCAGGATCTTAGGAACAAGGCATGGACCCCCTTTAGTGGGTCGTCCTGGCCATCACACCCTGGGTGGAAATAAGGTATTCGATTTTTTTAAAAGACCATTAAGCTCTTCTCTTCAAACATAATCAGCATGAAGGAGAAGGGCATAATAGATGGGTGACAGCAGAGGTAGGAGGAGGGGAAGAACAGGCCTTGGAGGGGACCATCCTTATGGGCAAGGTCTGGATTGGCTTTCTCAGATGCAGTCTCCCACTTCCTTCCTGGAGCAGAGTTCTTAGCTTTTTCCAAAGGCTTTAGCCCATGTAAGGAATCAACAAGTATCTTATCATTTCTCAAGTCATATACCTGGGGAGTCTGAGAGCTTTTCCAGGCTGCTCACTGTGGTTGAGGACATGGCTCACTTAGTAAAGTGATGGCCGTGCAAGCATGAGAACATGAGTTCTGATCCTCAGCACACAGAAAGAAGCTCAGGTGTGGCAGCACGAACCTGTAATCCCAGCACTGAGGAGGCAGAGATAGGTCAATTCCTGGAGCTCACTGCCAACAGTCTAGTTAAATAGGTGAGCTCCAGGTTTAGTGGGAGATGCTGTCTCAATAGAAATACAGTTAAAAGTGATTAAGAAACATCTAACATTGACTTCTAGCCTCCACATAAATGTATGTATGGACACATATGCACATATGAACATACAAAGACATCTATACATATAAACCTTACACACATTTTTAAAAAATTTTATCGATTTATTTCATGTATATGAGTGTTGTGCCTGAATGTACGTGTATTGACTGTGTATGTGGTATCCTTAGGGATCAGAAGAAGGCATTGCTTCTGGTCTGGGCCTGTGCCCTGAGCAGACCTTGGGCTTGAACTCCTCAGCCAGTCCCACAACACCCAGAGGAAGCTCCACTCCCAGGGGCTCTAGCACGCCCAGGATCACAGAATCCCAGGATCCCAGGAGCTCTGTCACACCCAGGATCTCAGGATCTCAGGATCTCAGGATCTCAGGATCACAGGATCTTAGAATCACAGGATCCCAGAGACAGCTGGTCTCTGAGGAGTTCTGACACAACTAGGATCACAGGAAGGACAGGCTCCAGTCAGATAAAGGGAGAGCAGATAGCACTAGAGATAACCAGATGGAGGAGGCAAGCACAAGGACATAAGCAACAGAAACCAAGGGCACCAGGCATCATCAGAACCCAATTCTCCCATCACAGCAAATACTGGATACACCATCACACTGGAAAAGCAAGATTCGGATCTAAAATCACTTCTCATGATGATGATAGAGGACTTTAAAAAGGTCATAAATAACTCCCTTAAAGAAATACAGGAGAACACAGGTAAACAGCTAGAAGCCCTTAAAGAGGAAACACAAAAATCCCTTAAAGAATTACAGGAAAACACAACCAAACAGGCGAAGGAATTGAACAAAACCATCCAGGATCTAAAAATGGAAATAGAAACAATAAAGAAATCACAAAGGGAGACAATCCAGGAGATTGAAAAACTAGGAAAGAGATCAGAAGTCATAGATGCAAGCATCACCAACAGAATGCAAGAGATAGAAAAGAGAATTTCAGGTGCAGAAGATACCAAAGAAAACATTGACACAACAGGCAAAGAAGATGCAAAATGCAAAATGCAAAACATCCAGGAAATCCAGGACACAATGAAAAGACCAAACCTAAGGATAATAGGTATAGAAGAGAGTGAAGATTCCCGACTTAAAGGGCCAGTAAATATCTTCAACAAAATTATAGAAGAAAACTTAACCTATAGAAAGAGATGCCCATGAACATACAGGAAGCCTACAGAACTCCAGATAGATTGGACCAGAAAAGAAATTCCTCCCATGCCGGTCAGTGGTGGTGCATGCCTTTAATCCCAGCACTAGGGAGGCAGAGGCAGGTGGATTTCTAAGTTCAAGGCCAGTCTGGTCTACAGAGTGAGTTCCAGGACAGCCAGGGCTACACAGAGAAACCCTGTCTCAAAAAAACCATAAAAAAAAAAAAAGAAATTCCTCCCATCACATAATAATAAAAACACCAAATGCACTAAACAAAGAAAGAAAATTAAAAGCACTACGGGAAAAAGGTCAAGAATATATAAAGGCAGACCTATCAGAATTACACCAGACTTCTCGCAGAGACTATCAAAGCTAGAAGATCCTGGGCAGATGTCATACAGACCCTAAGAGAACACAAATGCCAGCCCAGGCTACTATACCCAGAAAAACTCTCAATTACCATAGATGGAGAAAACAAGATATTCCATGACAAAACCAAATTTACACAATATCTTTCCACAAATCCATGCCTACAAAGGATAATAGATGGAAAACACCAACACAAGGAGGGAAACTACACCCTAGAAAAAGCAAGAAAATAATCTTCTTTCAACAAACCCAAAAGAAGATAGCCACGCAAACGTAAAAATAACATAAAAAACAACAGGAAGCAACAATCACTTTTCCTTAATATCTCCTAACATCAATGGACTCAATTCCCAATAAAAAGCCATAGACTAACAGACTGGATACATAAACAGGACCCAGCATTTTGCTAAATACAGAGAAGATACCTTAGTGACAAAGACAGACACTACCTCAGAGTAAAAGGTTGGAAAACAATTTTCCAAGCAAATGGTCCCAAGAAACAAGCTGGAGTAGCCATTCTAATATCAAATAAAATCAACTTTCAACCAAAAGTTATCAAAAAAGATAAGGAAAGACACTTCATGTTGGTCAAACAGAAATATTTAAGGGGTAA
This sequence comes from Rhynchomys soricoides, assembly GCA_019843965.1. Classification (NCBI taxonomy): domain Eukaryota; kingdom Metazoa; phylum Chordata; class Mammalia; order Rodentia; family Muridae; genus Rhynchomys; species Rhynchomys soricoides. The sequence continues at coordinate 6,998,347 of JADRCH010000097.1, read as the reverse complement.
CTTCAAGTGTTATAGGTATCTGATGAATATCAGTGTAATGGCCTTGGGAAATGCAAAGAAATGTTGCTCTTTGCTTAGAGTGAAGCTAACAAATCTTCAAGGGAGAACATTGGAAGTATTTGAATTTTATGTTGACAATAGGGAGGTGAGTTTTGCATATTTTTGAAGACTATTTCTTGTCTCTGAATTTAGTCAGGAGTTGTCAACTTATTTCTAGTTGAGTGTGACAATAGTAAGGTTTTCAAAGCCTACTGAAAACAAGGAACATTAAACGTGTGATTTATGAGATTAGGTTGTGTGATATTTTGACTGTAGTCAACTTTCCTTTGTCATTTCAAAAGAGAAAAGGTGAATGGTCTATAAAACTGTAAGAGTTGATCTGTCAGAAATAATTTCCAATTGTGTAATGTTTTTACAAAGTGATTTAATTTATTTTAATCATATTTCTAATGTGAAATTATAAGATGATGATTATATTGGCTTCTAAGGTTTTAGCCAAAAAATAGCATTTCAATTATTATAGAAATGTCTACAAGTAACTTCATAATTTATTACTTCTGTATTTAATTTTGACATATTTCTCATTGTATATACTACTGTGATAGATATCCCACAGTACATATATATTTTTGTCAACATAAATTCCTAGAAATAGGTTTACTAGATAAAATTTTATGCACAGTTTATACTTTGGTACTTGTTGGTAAACTGTTCATTAGAAGCACTGTATTGATTTGTACTGCTATATGGAACATTTCTTTAAAATTCTCTAACAATTAAATTTTATTATTAAAGAAGAAGAAGGAGAAGAAGAGGAGGAAGAGGAGGAGGAGGAGGAAGTCATTGACTCCCCTGAAACTGGAGTTATAGATGGTTATGAGCCACCATGTAGGTTCTGGGAACTGAACCTAGATCCTCTGTGACAGCAAGTCCTCTTAATCACTGAGCCATCTCTCCAGTCCCACATTTTTTATTTGTGTATTTGTTTGAGATAGCGTCTCACTATGTAGCTCTGGCTGTCCTAGAACTCACTCTGACCTCAGACCCACAGAGATCCACCTGCCTTTGCCTCCCAAGTGCTGGGATTAAAGGTGTGGGTCAACATATCTCTAGCCCCCCCCCCCCAGTTTTAAAAATAATAAAAGTCCTGAAATAAGACAGATAAGTGGCACCCTTATCCACTACAGAACTCTCTGAAATCCATCTGCCAACCCAAGGCTGCCTGCCTCCATACTTCAGGGCTCCTTAGGAGAGAAAAGAACTTTTATTAACAGGAGCTTAGTCTATTTCCTGTCTTCTCCAAGGTAGACTCCTGGAAGGCACAAGTTCATTAGAGTATATTCTTTAACCCCAGTAGGACACAAGGTGTCTAGTTCCATCAATTTTTACAGGACTGGGCAGTGCTAACTAGAAACAGGCTGGCCTCACCCCTCCTGAGGTTACCCAGCTCCACCCTGGCAGCACTCGAGTCAACCTTCTGACTCATGCTGAGTTTTATATCTGCAAAATTCCAGTCTTGATTTCTGGATCCCTCCGTGGTGTTGCAATATAGGAGATTATGTGTCAAGAAATCAACTTTCCTGGGATGTGACCATGGACTCAAACAGGCATGGAACAGGACTGGAGCAGGGATGATGTTCCCAACATAAAGCAATGATAAGTGGCTAGCCTGATAGAGGTGCATCAGCCATTCCGACCTGATCAGTACACATGCATGAGTAGGTTGAAATGTCACATGTTATGTAAGCATATGCGATCGCTATGTGTCATTACAGTGAAAAACAGTTTAACATACTATTTAATGATTCTCTGGGGACTTTATACAATGTATTTTTGTTATATTTGCTTTCACCCCATCCCCCCATCTCTTCTCAGGTCTACCCCCACCCTCCCATCCCTCCACAACTTTATTCTCTTTATTCATAAAACTTTATTTTATAAAGCACTATTTTATAAGAAATAATTAGTATATCATAATCTGGTGCCCAAAGGTCCTCCAATAAAATCACTTTCATTCAAAAATGATGAATCACTTAGAGAAACTCAAATGGATAAGGGAAAGCCCACTAGCAGGACATGTTACTCAGCCTATTAAAACCCAGGGACAGGATCCAGTAATGACAGACAAGACCGATGGTGGTTTCCAGCAAGAGAAGATTACTACAAAAAACTCACAGGACAAAAGTGTGTTTTTGGAAAGGTTCATACATGTGTAGAGAAGGAGTCTGCTGGTATTGGGTGTGTGTGTGTCTATGTGTCTGTGTGTCTGTGTGTGCGCGCGCGCACTGAGACTGAAACTCTCTTCCCACACTGCCTCCCTTGTCATAGGAGGTGTACTGGCTGGTTTTGTGTCAACTTGACACAGGCTGGAGTTATCACAGAGAAAGGAGCTTCAGGTGAGGAAATGCCTCCATGAGATCCAGCTGTAAGGCATTTTCTCAATTAGTGATCAAGGGGGGAGGAGCCCCTTGTGAGTGGTACCATCTGTGGACTGGTAGTCTTGGGCTCTATAAGAGAGCCAGCTGAGCAAGCCAGTAAGTAACATCCCTCCATGGCCTCTGCATCAGCTCCTGCTTCCTGACTGGCTTGAATTCCAGTTCTGACTTCCTTTGGTGACAAACAGCAATGTGGAAGTATAAGCTGAATAAACCCTTTCCTCCCCAACTTACTTCTTGGTCATGATGCTTTGTGCAGGAATAGAAACCCTGACTAAGACAGGAAGGTTCTAAAAAATGCTGTTTGTACTGGGCATAAGGGAGCAGGCTTGCTGTGTGTAGGACTTAACAAAAGCACAAGCCATACGGCTGGCCTGAGACTCCCCTCTCCTAGTTCCTCGTAGCCCTTTGCCAGTGCACAGGAGCTGGCACTCTGAGCATCAGACTCATTTCTTTAGTGGCTAGGAGAAGAATGATGACAGCTTGCAGCATTGGCTTTAATATTTAAGGAGATAGGCACTTCACTAGCACCTTCCGTTGGTTGTGAAATAGAAGTTATTGCTCACAGATTTATTCCCCAGGCTGCCGGGGAGCTCTTTGAAGAAAACTCAGAGTGGTTAGCAGAGCCAACACCAGTTCATCAAAAGTCGTTCATGCCTCCTCTCACACATACATTTTCCTTGTTAAGTGGGGCTCCTTAGCCAGCAGAAGCCATGGTTTGACTTGACAGGAGGCAGCCTGTTGACAAAGTCTGTCATTATATCTGCTAGGCAAGATGGGGACCCATATCTAGAGTATCCTCGGGGGAAACCAGCTTACTGCATACCTGAGGTAGAAGGGCTATTTGCCTATTACTCTGTGTGCTCTATCCTGGGGACACAGCTGGCAGGCCTAAGAATGACAGGAATGCTGTGGGGCCAGGAGAATGGCAGATAAAACATCCCAAAGGCTGAAAAGTAAAAAATTAGACCCCAGGATAAAAAGCAGGGCTCCAACTAAGGAGAGTGACTCTTACAGGAATAAAATGCAAGGCTTTGCTTCAGCTAGACAGCAAATAGGTAAAGCAAGGCCTGGTACTCAGGAGGCAGAGGCAGATAGATCTCTGAGTTCAAGGCCAGACCTATCTACAGAGTAAGTTCCAAGATATCCAGGGCTACACAGAGAAACTCTGTCTCAAACAAAACTAAACAACAACAAAACCATCTGTGGAGTTGAGTTTCTGGCTATTTTGATCATATATCCACATCTTAATCCTGCTTTAGGATCCTTAGATCCAGAGTAGAAACTTCTCTCTTTTTCCTGGGGAGACCTTGAAGCCCTGTGTGGAGCAGTGGTCTGGCAGGCAGTCTGGCACACCGGTTGAGCACAGGCAAACTCTGGGAGACTCCTCGAAGTAATTCACAAGCGACCAGAAATGTTATGCCAAGGCTCCTGGAGGCTTTTTGGCTCCAGCCAGGTCACTTATCACACCCTGGGTAGAGGCATGGCCACACAGCCCCAAGCCATCCCCATGTTAGTGAGACACCTAGAGGCTTAGCCATGCCCCTTCATAGTTACTGGGAGAGGCGGGAGGTACAGTTCCATCCAGGCCACTTTCCACATGATGAAATAAACATCTTAGAATTATGGACTGTCTCTTCATCTGGACTCGCTGTGGGAATGGAGGGATCCCTCAATTAATGAGCTGCAGCTAATCTCTCGCTGTGGGAATCCCAGCGCTCCTAGACGGTACCCATTCACCCAAGCCTAAGCAGTTAGCCCAGCGCCCAAAGCAGCCGAGACCTGGTCAGGCAGCAACCCCAGCTACACTCCAGCTAACCCGTCTGCGGTACCCTGCAGCGACTGCGGTGCCCCGGGCTAGAGAACCCATGGAGACGGCTGCTGAGCGTTCCCGGGAATGGCTCCCTCCCCCACCCATGAGCAGGGCCCGCAGAGGCTTTCTACAGCCCCCAACCTGCTCTTTGGACTGTGTGGGAAGATTCACGGCCACTTTCTGAGTGTCCTGTCCCACACAGAGCCACAGTACCCTGGGACAGGCACATGAGGCTTCATTCCACAGCGCCTGGCATGTTCCCAACAGCCCTGCAGTCTTATTTTCTGAGGTCCAGTGAAGATCCTGCAGCAGAAGAATAGGCTCAACCCAGCTATGGGATGGCTGTTCCTGAAGCTGGTGACTAACAGACTTGGTCAGGATGATTCTAGATGGGTCAGGATGGGACTAGAACCCATGGGAGGTAGTACCAGAAGATCTAAGGGAGAGAATGACTGAGCACATCAAGGAAGTCAGGGAGATTCATACCCTCAGAGTTCAGCTCTAAAGGCAAGGGTAACCACCTAGCTCAGGGCTTGGGAAACTCCTAACTAGGGTAAGATTGGATGGATCCTTGCCCTGTTTGTACCACTGAGTATTACAGCATACACCTTAACACTTTGGTCTCTACTCCTATGGAAACTATGGTGTTCCTGGAACAGTGCCGAACAGCTTCATAGTCTCTGGGGCTGGCAAGCTGGAAACATTTGCTGCCTAGTACTTGAATAAAAATGTCTGCCCATAGCCAAACATGGTTTTCAAACACTTCAGTCACTAAAGCTTTCTATAACCAAAGTTTCTGGAGACACAGAATCAACCTAGATATAAGCAGAGCTCTTGAGTTCTTCTCTTCCTCCATCTCCTCCTCCTCCATCTCTTCCTCCTCCATCTCCTCCTC